>JAOVYV010000019.1:4031630-4047839 GCA_025674545.1 Hassar affinis
GGAGGCCCTACACCATACTAATAAATTATTATGGTCTAAAATGACAGGTGTTTCAGTTTCATTGTCTAACCCCTGTAGATGACACTGTCCATATCCACTGCTGTCTAAAATAAACACAATTAAGAACCTTTTAATCATTGTAAATGCAGTTGAATTATGCATTCTGTAACTCACAGAGAATAATTATTTCTCACAAAGTTGGACTTAGCTGTTTAGTCCAATCCTAAATCATGAACATGCTTAGAAACTTTGTATGTAAAAAGAATTCTCCAAAATCATGTAGGCATCTTATGAAAAAGCTTCTGTCATAATGCATACAAAGAGATATCCACCTTTTGCATGACCTTACTTTGTCTATGAATTGATGAATACAAATTGGAATGAATTGTAGATGGGCTAATGGAGTTCAAAAAAAGACTAATGGAATTCATGTCATGCTCTCTGTCAGAACATGCTGTTTTCACATTAACATGTAAAGTGCATATACAGCTTATTATACACTGTGATTTATTTATTTTTATATAAATTTTTTTAATAATAATGAATACAGCTAGAGCTTTTAGAATTCTTTTCATAACACAGACAGATGGTTGTTGAAATGCATTTGAGCCTACACGACTAATTAGAGGAGATATGATTACACCGTCAAGTATGCATGATCTGATAATCGCAAAATTACTATGTATGTAGTAAGAGGTTATTTTTCACAATCATAAGTAACAGATACAACCTAACAAGTCTCTCAAATCAGAATTTCAAGGCTCGTAAGTGTCTCTGAATCTCATTCTGAAGCTGTTTGCCCTACGGGACCATACGGAGAAGAATGATGTTCATTATAAAGAAGATTTTACATTCATAAGTGATTATGAATTTCCATTTCTCTGACCTTTGTCATTACATTTAAATTTTGCCCTCAGAGGACTCCTGTGAGTCTGAAAGAAATAGAGATTTTGACATTTTGACATTTTTCACAAATTAACAGGGTGTATTAAAATGAAGGGAATGAACAAGAATTACCTTACTTTATTTCAATTATGCATTTATCTGCAGGGCATACGGTAGCACACAGTTTGACCTATGCAGCTACTTGTTAAATGTAATTAAACATAATTGCATCCCAAAATATTGGTGATTTTCTTGGGTAAAGTTTTTTTGGGGTATTTCTTTTCTTTTCATAACAGAACACCCAACACCAGTTAAATCAATGCAAACTGTATTGTACATACCAGACATACAATTATAAATGACTAAAATAAAATGTATTTATTGCAATTGTATTTATTGCATATGGCATGAATGAGTAGTGGAGGCAGATGCGTGTAGGATGATTAAATATGGTACAAACACAAGTGAATAAGACTGCACAACAAAAACACACAGAAATGGGACGTGCATGAATCAAGCATGGCATGGATATCATGATGCACAAAAGCATTACTAGCAACAGACACAGGAGAGCAAGTGCTATATGACAGAACATATGTACCAGCATATTTCAGGTGCTAATGTGTGATAATGCAACATGCTCATATGATGTTCAGGGGCTGATGGCTCCTGACACAATTACTCAGGCACCAAGTGGATTCTAGACTACCAGACAAGGCACCCATGGTCCAGTGGGCTCCCCAAGGTCAGAGGAAAACCTAGTGCACTGGACCAAAGCCATTTCCTTAGGGAGGGCAGCAACATCAAAGGGCTGAACAGATTTGATATATAAAGCCTTGTCAGCCTTGTGAGTGCTTTGCTGTGCCGCCTTATCCCCTGGCTTGGATGTCTCTTAGATGGATGTCTGGTCAGTCGTTAACATTCCTTTGGGGGCTGCCCGGGTGGCCTATGGCACTGAACCACCCCCTTGGTCTCCCCAGTGCAAGCTGCACCAGGGAGACCACGTTCTTGGTAACTGGCATGATGCCCACTGTTACTCTGCTGCCTGTGCTCAGCCAACTAGGCTCAGCAGATGCACAGGTTGTAAAAGCATGTAAGCGGCAGAAACAAGGTGTTGGACTTACTCACTATGATGGATTGAGCAATCTATAAGAGTCTCGGAACAGAACCACTGGTTCCACCGGTCCTTTTAAGGATGCCCCCTGGGTGACTTTCACTAGAGCTGTAGTAGACCCCAGGGAAGATACATCACCTGCTGGAAAAACAATATTTTACAGGTGACTTGGGAACATCTCAGGAATTACCAGAGGAGCTGGAATCTAGCCACCATGACAACAAATTGGAAACATGGAGAGAAAAGGAATAAAATCAGTTAACTACTTACATATGTCTCCAAGACACAAAGCTTATACATTATGTAATCCATTTGAAGTTCCCATTAATTGGTTGAAGGGAAATTTAAGGGGAATTCTGGAGTATTTCTGAATACTTTGTTAATTTGCTGAATTTAAGAAAAAAAGATATTATTTAATAGACCACATTTCAGATAAAATTGCAGCTAATTGCATTTGGATTTACCTTCAGAAACTGAAGCATGTGACACACTCAAATTCTCCAAAACAGTGATGGCAATTTTGACAAAATACATGAAATAACCCATAAGCAAGTTTCCTTATAAAACTACCTGACAGCGGATAAACTCTAAGAGTATAAAAACATGATTAAAAAGCAACAGTGTGGTTGGATTTTGTAATATGAATATTATTAAAAACCATTAATAAACTGTTTAAAGTTAAAGTTTAAGGATTGAGTAATACTAGGGTGGTGGCAAAAGGTTGGTGGCATATAAAATACATGGCCAAAAGGATGAATACCCGACTATCACACTAATGTGTGGTTCTTCCTTACACATCACAAAGTTGGAAGCACTTGGCTGTCTAGGTCTTTGCATGCTGTAGTATTACAATTTCCCTTGACTGGAACTAGGGTAAAACCTATTCCAGCATGACAGGTCCAATGACCTGTGGACAAATTGAGGTCCATGGTTTGTGAAGGTTGGTGTGGAAGAACTCTGGTGGCCTGCACAGAGCCCTGACCTTAACCCCAATGAACACCTTTGGGAAGAATTGTCTGACTACTGAATGTTGCTCACTTATGCTGTTCTGCTTGAATGAGCAAATCCCAACATGTTCCAAAATCTAGTACAAAGCCTTCCCAAAAGAGGTTTTTTTTTTTATAACAGCAAAGGGAAAACTAAAGCTGTAATGCTCAACAAGCAAATGGCAGTGGAATTGTAATACTACAGTATTACCCTAGTATTACTCAATCTTAATTAATATTCATATTTAACATGAATAATATTAAAAACTAAGTCCAACCACACTGTTGCTTTTTAATTGTCTTTTATACTCAGAGTTTATCTGCTGTCAGGTAGTTTTATAAGGAAACTTGTGCATGTACTGTATGCCATACATAAACATAGAACATATACATTCCGTAAAGACATCTTTCTAAGAAAAGGTTTTTCCGTTCTTATTCTTTCATGACATTGTATAAATTCCCACTATGAAGAGTCAACCAATATTAACATTTCATTTTTTGCATGTATTCTTACTGCCCTTGACATGATTCACTTAATATCAAGGCCCACTGTGGAAAATTGTGACAAAGCTGTATACCAGTGTGAGATCTGCTTAGAAAGGCGACATAATGACCAATGAGCTGTTATCAAATGGCAGAGGAGAAAGGAGCAATGTTTAATAGTCGTTGCCTGCATCAAAATGAAGAATCAGCCTTAGAAAAAGGCAAAAAGAACATACATAATAGTAATAATACAATAAATTATGCAAACAGGGTTTTATTTGGTGAATGCAAAAATCCTGAATACAAGCAATATGGAAATGGGATTGGTATGGGATTCAGGGTAAATATTGAACAGGTATTTCTTTACAATGACAAACTATAGCGATACTTCAGTATGTAGCGACAGCCTTAGGCTGCATGATTATCAAAAAAAACCCAAAATCTAAAAAAAAAAAATCCACACCACCACAAATAATTTCTCAAAACACAGAGCTTTCTGAAAAGTCCTTTCAGACACTAAATGCATGAATGCTGAAATAAAAGGATGCCAAGAAATCATATTGATTACAGCAAATATTGATGTCTTTTTTCTCGCTTTGAATTTCAAAAAAGGTATTTCAGAATCTATTATGTATTCTCTAATAAAAGCTTTATCATGCTCATTATCCTTCTTAACATTTAGAGTTAAGGATCTCATTAGTTTCTTAACCCAGACTCTATACGACAATTATGAACTGATTTGATGCCACTTCGACACACAAGCATGACACAAAACAACCAATCAGTATAACCCTTGGGTTGTTTTTTTTTTATTACACTTCTAATAAAGCATGACAGAAGCTGAAGGTCCAGACGTGCATGATTCATGATCATTCATCTCTGCTTGTCTCATCAGCTCTCCTGGAACTGTCGTAATCATCCACCACATGCATCTTTTATGAGTAAAAATGAGCATGCCTTTGGACAATATTCATGTTCTCAGTGAATAACATCTGAAAAGCAGAATAAAAGACTCAAACAGCTGAGACTGTGGGAATGGTGGATGCAGGATCGGCTTAGCAGAATATCATTAAGAAATCGATTGGGAATTTGTACTTGCTAATTTGAAATCTATGGTGAGGTTCAGAATGGAATTACGTTCAATTACAGTATCTTTAACAGACCTACAGCCGAACAGTGCTTTATGTAATGATTAATTTACCCCAATATGGATGTTTTGGGTTGCTAGTGAACCATGAACTCATTTTCCTTCCACTACATCTTCATGCAAGTTGTACATTTTGTAAAAATAATTACTACAGGACTTTCTTTGCTTAGCCCTTTGGTATCACCTGCAATAATATGGTATGGAGGTATCACCTGCAATAATAAGATTCATGTTTAAATTAATAATTTATTCATTCTCATTTCTAGCTTCCAAAACAGAGGTTCTAATGTTTCACTTGATCTTGCAAGTAGAGTAGGGTTTATTGTTTATTTTATAACAAATTGAACACGATTAGAAATAACATTGTAGGTCCTGTGAGTTAGTTGGAAATATTAAAAGACAAATGTTGGTGTTTTTTTTAATTATTTCTCACTTGTCCAGACAAGAGGAAGCATTATGGTGAAAATATATTACTGTGCATAATGACTTGACATTTGACATTAAAACAAAGAGGGGGAAAATGTGGATACTGCAAAAAAAGGAGATAGAATACATAGACACAATGCAGTTGAATGTAATTTGGGACACTGTTACCTGTTAAGCACATAGCAACTGCTAGCTGTATGTGTGTTATTTTAGCTTTTTTATAATTGAAACTTTTATTGAATTTTTTGTGTAATTTATACAAATCGACAAAAAACAACCCAAATGAAAAAAAAGAAAACTGGCAGGAAAACCAAACAAACATTGATATTACTTACTTTTTAAATCAATCTTTATTTATAGTTATGTCAATCATATGTTACAGCATATATGCATTACATGACACATCAAGCATTCACATTTCATATACATACATCCAAAATGACAGTGCATTTATATACATATTTACAATTTATAGGTCTGTCATTCCTCATATTATGATATTATGCCATATTTAAGTATAAATTTACTTTATGTACATATTTATAATACATATTTCACATTTCCTTACCTATTTACACTTACAGTTTACAAGTCCATGCTTCGTATATTATGGAAATTTACTCACCAAAACACAAGATGATAATCTCCCATGGAAATTTCTTATTAGTCCTCAAGTCCATTGTTCTGCACCTTTTTAATTCACTTTCTGTTTAAAAACACTTTAATTCACTTTCTGTTTTCCGTAGGTTGATATTCACTATGCAGATTATGTTAGGGGTCATGCTGTACTGATGTCCAACACTAGGTTGCCTTGGCAACATAGTTCTCCTGACAGGAGAACTCTAGCTCCCGGCAGACCCCGGGGCAATTTGGCATGATGAGAGAAACCTGTTTCTTGCCCTATTTAAAGAGTTCATTGGCCCAGTAATGTAATGCTCCGGCATGAGGTATCGGTCTCTTTTTCGTAGAGGAGAAATCATGTGGTAGGGCTAATGCCTGAGGTAATCTAGTAGGGACTCTTTAGTCTCTCTTCCTCTGCCTTCTAATTTGAGCTTTATGCTCTCTGCTGCTCCTTCCTATTCTTTCAAACGCTACAGCGTCAATTTAATTCTCACTTTTGTAGAGGTGAGATCAAGGTGATTTTCTTTTCTGCTTCCCCTGGTATTTTGCATGAGGTTCAATTTATATATTTTTATTCACTTCTCCCATTTAAAAATATATATTTATTTAAACTCTGTTCCCTTTTCATTCCCTATTTCTCTGCATAACAGCCAGCCTAACCCTGCACTTGGGTCCAGCCATCCAGGCCCCCCGTAACAGATTATTAACCAAAGGATGTTCCTAACTTTTTTGGAAGATTTTCTTCAGAGATACCATTACTGATTTTTATAAATAGTAAACATGAAGATGAATCAAACATAACCAAAACCCCTAACTTCTGAAACTCTGGATAAAATATCAACCCATGGTAGAAACTGGCAACACTGTGCACCCTTGCAAATTCACTCAAATTATATTAAAAATTAAGGATTTGAATGTTTTCTTTTTGGATTCAATCGAACAGGACTTTCTTTGAACCACACCACTCGTGTGCTTTCAAGTTTATCATATTTTTCTCATGAAGCAATAAATCAAGTCACCAATGGTGAAAAAAAATACTGTTGATCAAACTTCAAATGCACTGCTTCTCTTAGATGAAAACTCAGATTACACATAAAAGGCAAAACATTAATAACTTTAGAGTGGCTGAGAAGATATAAGATTATCAAATATTCACAGGAACTAAACTAAACTAAACTTGGGTTTCTTATTCAACGTTGGGAGAAAGAACAGTGTAAAAATATACAGGCTCCATATTTTGTGTAGGTTGTCTTTTATTCCATTGCGTTTTCAAACCCCCACAAATAGTGTGGTGCTATGAAACTTATATATGCACTTGACTTTATGAGAAGACTGTACACAACTGTGAAGCACTAAATCTGAAGAATGTATGAATCAGGAAATGTATGGTGGAGGTCTTGGACACATATTTTCATTAAAGCTTCTTATATTGGACACTTTAAAGTTACCAGCACTGTGCAAAAGCAATTCAAAAAGTTACGAGAAAAAAAAACATCTTGAAAGCTTGAATTATCAGCTGTATACATGTGGAGGTCATAATCATGTAAGTAATTTGCCTTGATCCATACTTTTTTCAGGCTCCTGTGATGAAAGGAACTGCCTACAAGACATAAACACAATATTGCTTTTATTGGGAACGCAGGAATGAGCCATGAAGAATAGGAAAACATTTTCCACTGTACTGTTTCACAAATGCTACATACTAACAAACTACCTAGCCAATCAAATACATTTTAGAAGCTCTAATGTCATCGGTCTAATCAGGAATGTTATTGTAACTGTAATAATGAGCAGTCTCATTATTATTAATAATATATATTAATCAGATATGTATACAGTATATTCTTAACTATTAAGTACATGTTAAGTAAATTATTAATAACCACCTTCTGATGAATCAGATTTGAGAAAAGTGCAATAGTGTAATATCAAGAACCATACTGTTTTGATAAAAGTCACTAATGCATGTTGTAGTATGCAGTTTGATGAGACAGGACACAAGTGTGTATGCTCAGCATTTGCTTTATAACTGTCAGACGAAACACAGAACAGGTGCACATATTAGGGACACAAAGCAACAAATGAACCAAAACAAAGGCACATAGCCATAACATAAAAAAAAACATGGCCAGAATGAAAAATAAATTCAAGCAGTGCTTACTGAGCTGGGAAACATGACTTGTACTGAAAGTGAAAATTTGTGATGGACTCAAATAAAGGCTTTAAAAAAAATACTCAAACATGTTTTCATGGTCGAAAGAGAACAAAGAAAGTAATACAATGTAATCTTCCCAAAGAGGGTTAATATAATAGAACAAATCCTGATATTAGACATTGTAGTAAAACCGCATACAATACAGCAAAGACTGCAGACTGACAATTCCAGAAGGTCAAAAAAAAACAAATTACTGGCACACAGACCCAACTTTGCATTAAAGTCCTTATGATTCCAATATGCCAGTTATTTTTTGTGGAAAACTGGCATGCAGCCGAGATGCAAATGAAGGCTTCCAGTACACTAATTATGAGTTAGTGGCCTGTCAGTTCAACTTTTATGCACTTGCTATGCAACCTGATCTTTCCTACATGAGCACTGAGGGATGCAGGAATCAGGGATGAGCAATGCACAATGTCACATGTTAAGAGAAACACTTGTTTTGAAATATTAAAGACAAAGATGTTTTGAAATATTACCATGACACTGATTACAGCTGTTATACTAAGATCTACAGTATGTAAAACATAAATCTAAAATCTGATTTCCTGTACAGGAAAAAGTACAGGTCCTTCAGGCTTCAAAAGACTGCTCTTGAGCATGTCCTGCCTAGAGGCTTTCCACACTGGCAGATAAGGAGGAGGAGAATGATTTAAAGCCATGCTTGAATAAGCAGTGCTGCCAACAGACAGAAGTGAAGGACAGTTGGAGATTGTCCAAAGACAAATAGCTTGGCAGTGCACTTTATCCTCTGGGAGTCATACCCCTTCACTGAGGCCATAAAGGGGAAATGTTGGCTATTGCTGTTTTATCTCTGGGCTCTAAATAAAGTCAGGCCAGCAAACTGTGCAAAAGATTGGGGTGAAACACTGTGAATTCATACATAACACATCAGGCAGTACAACAATTGGGAACTGTAATTTGTATCCCATTTAAGAACCTGTAATACAGTACACAGAATGTCTTCTTATAAACCAATATAATGTTTTACTGTATATAATCTATGATTGGTCCATGTACAGAAAGTAACACACCATTTAGTTGTATCTGCCAACTGGGTTTTCTATTTTTTTGTTTTTTGTTTCAGGAAAATTCCTAGTCAGCATTTGTACTATCATAGAAAACCTTGCCTTTGATTTCCTATTTTGACCTGCATCTGCATCTTCACCTGATCTTGATCAAGCAATGGTCATGCTGCAGCCCTCAACACTACTTCCTCTTAAATGATATAGCAAGAGGTTAGAGAAGTGCTATAATTAAATATTTATCATTTTAAAAATAGCATTTCTAATTGGCATAAAATGTGCAATAATTTGCCGTTTCCATTTACATTGTATTTTATATACTGCGTTCTTCTTGTGTTGTTGTGTGATCATTGATAGGCACTGGGGTTCATTTCCAAAAGATTCCAATTGGAATTTGGTGTACTTTATTGCTGTACTAACACTGTTGTGCCTAAAGTTCCCGATGGTAGATAAACCTTGAACTGACTTGACTCTTTCAGGCTCTAGGGAATATCAGTTCATTCCCCGATCTACAATTTTGAGATACAAAATTGAATGAACAAATTTTACAATGACCTTTGCTGACCTTTATTGAAGCTAGCTGGGTAATGTCACTGGAAGCATATCAAAGTGTTGAAAATATTTCATGCACTCCGTCCTTGGCAGTTCTGTGAATCTTTGATGAAAATAAATTTCAAGGCAGGTTATGACCTTTAGGTCTGGGCAGTATTTTGTCCCTATTGGAACAGCAATTAAACAGCCCAGCATCTGAAATATAAAGGGCTCCAATATAGTTGTAACCTTTCAACACTCAGCAAAGTATGTTCAAAGATTACTCAGTAAACTAGTGCTTGGATATCACTAAAACGTGTCTGTGAGCGACCTGAAGGAAATAGCACATAATAGCTGCATATGCAATCTTCCACTCCCAGTAATTGTTAATTGGCTTCAAGAAAGGACAATGTAGCTGAGTAGGAAACCATGGGATGTTAGATGAAAACAAATCATTACACTTTGTTTTCTTTACAGTCATTTACAAACAGCAAGGCAGTGTTGTTTTATGCCCCAGGCTGGGGTTATCCACAGAGGAGGAACGAGGCTACTATAAAAACTGCACTGTGCAAGCTCAATGCTTGGGGGAGTCATTAAATATATTCCTGTAGCAATGCAGAAGCTTGTTTATATCTTCTAATATCAGGGATGGGCTTCTTCTAGTGTTCTTAGGTTCTTCTAGTGTTCTTCTAGTGTTCTTAGGTTCTAGCTAATAAGCAGTTCAAAGGTTGTGGTGATGTCTGTGACTGATATTACATTTACAAATAAATGTGTAAAATGTATATACATTAAAACAGTTATTATAAATATAAGTAAACGTCCTTCACAATAGCTGTATCCTCCACATTTTCTGAAGATCAAGTGAAGAGGAAAAGTACATTCTTTCACACGTTTTTCTTTATTTTATATACAGTATAAACAGATATGTGCACTGTAACTAGACATGCCAAAAGAACAGGGTCTGTACTATTGTCTTATAACAGTCGGTAAACTCTTTACTGTGAAAAGAAATCTAAGCAAGATCAAGTAAAATGTGGCAGCAAGTAAAAACATGCCTCATAACAGCAAAATGTATCCTGACTCCAAAATAGTGCAACGGAAAATTCTTCCTTTTGTCGAGCGATCATGCCTGTTGCCCAGTATCAAGAACATTTCTTTAAAGGCTGCATTTATAGGATGCTATGTTATAGAATTACCATCAAATAACCCAGAAGGACTGTTCCGATGTCTAGGATACTTCAACGTTGACCAAGGGGATGGATGCCTAAATGTACTCTTGGCATTCTGAAATTACCCACAATCATATGCACATGTACTTTGAACTATAGCACAGAATTTAAGGTGGGACCTCCTTCTGTTTTTTCTTTTCCCAAATCTTGGAGTTACTGTGTCTTAATCTGGCACAGACTTTTATGCCAGATGGCCTTCCTGACCCAAACATCCCATTGACTGGGCTTGGGACTGGCACTGCGTGTGCCTTGCACCCCTTGAGGGCTGGGTTGAGCAGCAGGTTGAGGACCTTGCTCAGGGGCCCAACAGCAGCAGCAGCCGTGATATTGGTGCTTGAACCGCTGACCTTCCGATCAACAATCCAGAGTCCTAACCTACTAGGCTACCACTGCCCCACAAGATTAAACAGTATTTTATTTGAAAATAGGAAAACAGAAAGGGGTGAATTTTATGATCAATAAAAAAATGTAGACTGTTATACTTTATTGCCCAGAACTATGATGCTGAGAGAAGTGATCTGATGCTGAACCTTAAAGAAATAAAGTTAAGCTGTGATTTACATGATCTTTTACAAAGCAGTTCCAGAAAGAAGTGTTATGTATGAATAAACTTGATAGAGAGAGTAAGACTTGGTTTTAATGTTATCTCTATTTTTATTTTTATTTCATTTATTAGAATTAGTAAGACTCCTGAGCCACACTCCATTCCAAATGGGGTGGTAATACATAAATGGGGGTCATAATGCATACAAATCAAGACAAAGAAGAAGAAAAAGAAGGTGGGACCTAAAGTGATTAAACACATGCCAAACTATTCCACTATTGAGTTCTCTGAATGCTAGGAAAGAGTCTTACCTAGCCTCTGAAGGACCAGATTTGGAAGGACCCATCCTACCAAGGATGTATCCTGGATATTGGGAAACAGCCCATGAGTTTGAATCCAGACATGCTACAGCCATCTATGGCCAGAAGCCATGTTCTCTGGGTGGGAGGTGTGGCATAACTTCCTCCTCTGTAAATCACAGTAACACTAGCCAATCAATTAGCTCATGTATACAGAAGAGGGCATGTAGCACTTCCCATCATGTGTGTTGTTCTGTCTGTGATGGAGCCTAAATAGCAGTTTGGCAAGATGTTGTTTACTGGTTTCACCTATTTCAGAGGAAGCATGTGTTAGCCTTTACCCTCCCTGTTAGGTTTTGTATTATGGGGACATCTGGCTGGTGGGTGGGAATTGGCAGGTGATGAAATTGGGAGAAAACGTTTCATAGCAGCACTGTAAAGCGAGGGTGTGCAGTGATGTTTGTACAGTGCTGTGGTGGGTGTTCGGAAGGATTTGATTAGTATTAAGGTATTAGGAGGTAGAAGTGCATTGAGGGTTCTGTCTGCCTCTAGGAATCATCGCTTGTTCATTACCAAGTAATTAGAGGATATATGACCTGATATACTGTATATACTCAGTCACGATAAAACTGAGTGAAAATAGATGTGGTAAGAGTAAGAGAGAGGGCTATAGGGCCATAAAATAATATATGTACATATGTTTCACACAAAAACCTCATCCATGGAAGGCTTATTCTTGATGATTAATGCCTAATACCTCAGTGGTTCAGAGTGTAGGTTTGAATAAGGACACTAAATGCTGAATTTTCCCACACTGCTGCACAAAATAAAGTTAACAGAGGTTAGATGAAATTGAAAAATGTTGTTGCACTAAATTCATCCAACCTAGGACATTTCCCAGAGCCTTTTAGAATATGTTTATGGGTGGTGATTAAAAGCCAAGCAAAACACAAAAACTTATAAATTTATTGCACTACAAAGTGCATAGTAGAAAATATATTGGAATAAGTTTCTTGCCTTGTGCATAATTGTTACTTGACATATCAGGATAGATCAGTGTTCTATTGTTTAACACTGAATACAAAATCCATGTGTACTACTGTGGGTGATGCATGTGGCGCATGGAGTGCTGTTGCTGCTTCAAAAGGGCGTCGTAATTTATTAACAGCAAGCCCACATAACCAGTTAATTACACCGTATCTCATAGTAGGGGTCAAAGGCGGTCTCCACCTACTTGTGCAGCAGTGCCAATAGCAGCAAGGTTTAGTGTTAAATGAGAAAACAGTGACCTTGTGCTGTAGAAGCAGGGGCGTCAAGTCTATTAATTGTTGAGCTGCAGTGAAAAACCATTTCCTCCCCCAAACAACATTAAGACAAGGTGAGATAAGAGTTCAAGGTAGATAATGGGTTTTAAGCTGCCATGCAGCTGGCAGGTCTCAGGGAAGGTCTACTCATATAGTACTTTCACTACTTGTTGTTATTTTTTGTTTGGTCCAGGAATTTTAAAAACTCAAGAAGCAGTTATTTAGCAGGGAAATCCAGATAGCACACAGTTGACACATTTTAATAGTTATACTTTTACTTAAATTGCTTTCTGGGTTCTTCTGGAATATTATGTAAATGTGCATCATAATGCACATGTAATGCATCATATTTTAAAGATGACAAGAGAAATATAAAATATACACAAATTACATATGATCTATGTTTTTCCCCATATGCATAAACACATGCTGGAGTCATATGCTACATATATGGTTTTTGGACACCAATCCATCACACTCATACATGCATGCTTCATTCAAACTACTGCAACAAGCAGGAAGCACATGATTGTACAGGACTTTAGTGAGTAAACTTTATTTATACACAATAAAATAAAATACAATTAAATTAAATTGTCACCAAATGGCACCAT
The DNA here is from genome assembly GCA_025674545.1 of Hassar affinis. Taxonomy (NCBI): domain Eukaryota; kingdom Metazoa; phylum Chordata; class Actinopteri; order Siluriformes; family Doradidae; genus Hassar; species Hassar affinis. The sequence continues at coordinate 4,045,054 of JAOVYV010000019.1, forward strand.
AGCTTGCAGAGGGATTTTTTTTTCAATGAAAGTTTTATTTTAAAATAATTTCTCTTTTAAAAGAATTTCATTTTTTTATGCATATGATAATATACTCTGTGACTCTTCCAATGTTTCTATCATTCTTGGTAGAGATAATGAGATTATAATAATCAATATTTTTGGCTCTGGTAAATAACATAAATTTAGTTTTGTCTGCATTAATAACTAATTTATGGTTATTGAGTGAAAGTAGTAGTGATGGGATATAACAGCAGAATGGACAGTATCTGCAGATCAAGACAATATTGTATCATGATCATACAGATACAGAAGAAATGGTATCATCAGTGTAAATGGAGAGAATAGGCCCCAGGATGGAACACCTTTTGACATTTGTACAAGTTCAGATTGAACCTTTTCAATAATCACACAGTGTTGTCTGTGAAACCCTTTATAATTACAACAAGCTGGAAGCACACAATTGTAAAGGATATCTATGTATGCCATAACATTACTATTTCCCTTGACTGGATCTAAGGAGCCCAATCCTGTTCCAGCATGACTATGTCCCTGTGCACATAGTGGCAAGGTCCATAAAGACATAATGTGCCAAGGTTGATGTGGAAGAACTCCTGACCTCAACCCCACTGAACCCCTATGGGGAAACTGAAAGACTAATAACATGCCAGGCCTCCTCACCTGCCATCAGTAAGTAAACTTTAGTAAGGAAGCTTTATTTATATAAAGTACTTCACAATAAAAAATAATTTTAAAAAGAAAGAATTAACACAATAAAACAAATAGAAACATACCCATGCACATAATCACATTTCATCTGATCACAACTCAAAAGTTAAAGGAATAAAAGTAGGCTCAGAGAAGGTCCTGAAATGACATCAGTGCCTGATATCACTAATGCTCTTGTAGCTGAATGAGCACAAATCCCCACAACCACACTCCAAAATGGTGTGGAAAGCCTTCCCAGAAGAGTGGAGTTTATTGCAATGGGATGTTCAAAAAGAATGCACATATGCGTATTCATTTTTGGACATGTAGAGTAATTAGACAAAAGATTCAGTGCAGTTATTAATGAGAGATGTTTCACCTATCTGAAAGCAAAGGAAAAGAAAAGAAAAGGAGTTAATTCTGTCTGCCAATAGACAATATATGCAAGAAGAACATCTAACTCTCCACAGGTAAAGTTACCTTCATTTATATACATACATATGGCTTGGTGGAAAAATAAACATCAAGAGCTCACACTCAGATCTATAAATAAATAGATGAATAAGATGGATGAATAAGATTTTTTAAAAGTATTTATTTATTTATTTATTTAAACTTGCAAGTACATTTAGGTAGATCATTTATAATGTAGCTGAGTAAAAAGATAAAAAAAACAACCTTAAGTTGCAGATAGCACAAACACAAAACTAAGAATCAAAAATAGACATAGGAGAATAAAAACACACAAGAGACAGTAAGGTATTAAAACTGGTCTAAAAATCAATAAAAGAAAGATTACTGTTTAAAATAGATGCTTCAACTAAAGTATGAACAGACTGAAGTGCCCTAAGGATATGGATGAGCTAAGTTTTAGATTCTTCTGCATGTTATTCCAGGTTTCAGGTGAAACAAATTTTACAAGATCTGTAAAAAAATTTGCAATGTGATCCAATCAATTGAGCGTGCTCTGTAAAGGCTTGCTCTAAAAGACAACAAAGATTTAATGTATGGAGGTGTCAAAAGAATACTGTTGGGATAATATTCTGTGGACTGATGAGTCAAAGATGGAACTTTTTGGAAGATGACTTGTCATAATTGATGGAACCATGATTTCTGCTCTAAATCAGAAAATCCTGAAGGAGAATGTCCACCTGTCAGTTTGTGAAAACTAAAAAAAAAAGCTCAAGCTCAAGCACAGTTGGGTTCTACAGAAAGACAATGATCTCTGTCCACCTCTGAATGGCTTTGTAGTGACTGAGTCAAAGTTCTTATTCGAATCCCATTGAGATGCTGTGGAAAGACCTTACATGGGCAGTTCATGCTCACAAACCCTCCACTATAGCTGAAATAAAAGAATTCCACAGAGAAGAGTGGGCCAAAATTTCCTCCATGACAGTGTAAAAGACTCATCACAAGTTGCCTTGGCTCTGCCTCCTCACCAGTCAGCTCACCTGTTCCCCATTTACCCAGCCTACTTAAGCCAGCTCCTCTGCTCCTTTCACTGCCAGATTGTTTAGTGCTCTGCTTAGACTCTCCCGTCTTTGGTTTGCCTGCTGTCAGTTTGTTTCTGATCATGTCGCTTCATTTCATGGGATTTTTGCCTCTGCCTGTCTTTGATGTTCTGTTTGCCTGATCGTTTGACCTCGACCTGTAATTCGGATTTGGCCTCTTCCTGCCCCTATTGGATTATCTTCCTCGTTTATCTTCAGTAAAGACTCTTACCTTCACCCTTGCCTCATGTCGTAACAGGTTATTACAAAAATCCCCATGATAGAAATGGGAACATTGTTTCAGTCTAATTAGGTGATAGATAGTATATAACAGAAATCTGCTATGCAAATGAAAATAATCAACATTAGTGTTTAAATATTGTAGCATTTACCACAAAATAATAGCAATAAAAGCAAATGTACAGGGGTTAGACAATGAAACTGAAACACCTGTCATTTTAGACCACAATAATTTATTAGTATGGCGTAGGGACTCCTTTTGCAGCCAATACAGTGTCAATTCGTCTTGGGAATGACATCTACAAGTCCTGCACAGTGATCAGAGGGATTTTAAGCCATTCTTCTTGC
>JAOVYV010000019.1:4074548-4086442 GCA_025674545.1 Hassar affinis
GTATGTCACCCATAATGTTATGTGCATTGCAATATTTTGAGCAAAACTGTGCTCTTACCCTGCTAATTGAACCTTCAGACTCTGCTCTTTTAGGAGTTAATGAAGATTGCAATTAATGAAGATTGGCCACCAGGTTTGTCCAATTTAGCCATGAAACCTCCCACACTAAAATGACAGGTGTTTCATTGTCTAACCCCTGTACATGTTTATATCCATACAGAGCAATGAAGTGAGATCGGATCAGTTGAGATCTGATCTGATCTGATCTGATCCAGGATGCATGTTAATGCCTGGTGTAAACAGGGCCTAAGATTTTAAGACACAAAAGCAGTGCTCTACATGTTCAGAACCATAAGAGAGGGACAGTGAAGGAATTTGTGACAGTCATGAAGTCATTGCATTTAGACAATATTGATATCATGTTATAAATTATGTCAGTTTTCTGAGTAGAAATCATCCATAATTCTATCAAACTTATCCATTCAAGTGTGTTTTGAATGACCTATTTTAGCTAAACGTTTCTACGCTTCTTTGTGCTTCTCTCTTTATGTAGCTGGGCAGCCTGAACAGATACCATTATCCTTACTACAGAGGCATCATCATTACTTTTGTGCTTGGGTATAATATGCCTACTGAAGCTAACAGAACAGACATCAGTATTGTCTTCTCCTGTCACCAAGGCAAAGAAATCTGATTTCTTCTGCTAAACTAAAAATTGAGTTTTATCTGGGGAAAGATGGCCATCCAATCACTTATCTCTAATACAAGTTGCTATCCTTACAGATAGTTATAAACCTCTTCTTAGTGTAACCAGAAATAAGCCCTACATTAAATGTAGCCTTTAGTTAAAACATAAAACTTTCACCTACCCATTAACATTTATGGCATTTAGCAGATGGTCTTATCCAGAGTGACTTACAAAAGTGCTTAGTTATTAACTTTGTATATCCAAAGCTAGTTTTAGCAGACTGAATACAAGGCACTAATACAAACAATTATGAGCAAAACAGGTTCTATAATCCAAAAGTACTTCTAAACTATGAAAAAAAACAGTGAAGACACAGGCAATACAATAAGTGCTGTAAGCATGGTAAAAGCTTTGATGAAGCTTGTCTCCTATGCATCCCAAGTGGCATTTCTTGAGAGAAATGATTGAATTCTCTGAATGTTCTAATGGAGAAATCTGCCTCCTACCCCCATAGTAGGTGCAGCATTTGGTGTAAATAAGACATATGGCCAGACATGCTGTATCTTGCTAGATTCATTAGCTAGCTAACTACCACATGTTCATTCTTAAATATTTCAAGTTGTTGTGAGCTGAAAGGAAACCCAGAGGAGGAGCTATAAAATGTCAAAGAGCATGGCTTGTAATGGGCAGGTGTCCACAAACTTTTGAGCCATGAAACTTAAACTTGGTCTCTGTCCTCTATGTGCTTTTGTTTGCTTTGCCATATGCCTTTGTTTTGGTTCTATTTCCTGTTCTGTCTCCACCCCTATCCTATCTTTGGTCTGTTAACCGTTGTGTTCACCTGTTTGCTATTCATTTTGCTTCTCTAAGTCTAAGCCATGATTCCGTATGACTTCTAGTTCAGTGTTTCCTAGTTTTGACTCTTGCATGTTATTCTAATTGTATTTATGGATTAACAGACACTTTGTAACAGCCATCGGGTAGGACATTGCATAAAAATATATTGTCATATTCTCTGAATAAGAAGAATATCAAGTTTCCGAAATTAAAATGTCTTTCTTAAATTAATTCTGATGGTTCATATGAGGAAACCAAATATCAGAGTTCTTTATATCTCCCTTCATGTGCTTTCTGTTCAGCTTTGTCAGTCATTTCCATAATTTTCACAGATCAGAAAGGACATCAAGGTCTAACTCAATTCCATACAGACACTTGATCAAATGTAGCTCTGATCACAGGCTTGACTAAACACTGTACTTTGCTCTCGGTTATAGTAGGTGAAGCAGAAATTGCTCATAAATTATGGGTTACCACAAATATATACATGTTGGTACAGCACATGCAATTAGCACAGGATAGTAATTGTCATGCTGACTAATTACCCAATTTGTGCTCTGCTTATGCTTGCTGGTTTGACCCTGGACTGTTTATATACTCTGTTTTTGCTCTGCCCTATGCTAACATTAAGCTCACTGTTTTTTGGTACCATACTGCTCAGCATACAGCTCAACTATTCTGCCTCAGCTCTGCTCAGTTTAACTACCTGTCTCAACTCCAATAAAACCTATCAGCTCCTTGCACTCCATGATGTCTTCTCAGCTATCGTGACAGATAGCTTCACCACCCAGGAAGCAGCAGGAGATGACCCGGCAACCGCAGCCATCGTTGCACTTGATCAGCTACTGGGGAGGCAGCAGCAGATAGCAATGATTTCCCAGTTCCTTGCTGCACTTCAAGCCCAGCAACAGAACCTGGTCGCACTGGGCACAGCCATCCAGGAAATTGCACAGTGACTCGTGGCCATCCCTCTGACCTCTTCCAGGCCCCCTCGATCCAAGCACCAGCCACCATGGAGAGACTCTGCAAGTAGCTCTACCTGATAAGTGTGATGGCAACCTGGGAGGGTGTCAAGAATTCCTGTTAGAGTGCTCCTTCTATTTTGCCAACCACTCTGCCACTACAAGTCAATGCCCTTTCCTGAAGAAACTATTGATTTTGACAGATTTGCCATGTGATCATGGTGCACTTTGCAGTTATATAATTACTCACTGTAGTCAAAGTACACTTTAACAACCCCTATTTAACTCCTTGATCAATATAATCACCACTCAGTGAATTTTGTGTGGGTGGTTTATGAGTTGCAGAACAACAGTGACAAGTGCATTATTGCTGGAGATTTTAGGGTGGGGGTAGGAACCAGCAAGCAAAAATCTGGTAGGATCAGCTGCAGGTATTTTATGGGACATAAGCACTGCTATATTCTAGGGAAAATAATGAACATAACACTTTGGTTTCATTCATGATCCTGAAACATTTTGTAACAAAGCTTTGAGGCTTTTCAGTTGATTACAGAATTTTGAGATGTCTGTCAGTGTCCTCTAGGTTCTACAGGTTTACATTTACATTTATGGCATTTGGCAGACGCCCTTATCCAGAGCGACTTACATTTTATCTCATTTACACAGCTGAGCAGGTGAGGGTTAAGGGCCTTGCTCAAGGGCCCAACAGTGGCTGTGGTGGGATTTGAACTCACGACCATCCGGTCAGTAGTCCAATGTCTTAACCACTAAGCTACACTGCCCCTGACAGGTTCCTCTCACTCAAAATGTAAATCAAGTTGTAATATTTACAATAAAATTTCACCCAGACCATGAATATTCTTTTCTCTTTTTAAAATTCAGAGAACAGTTATTTATTTATGAAAGTATAATTCAGTGCTAGTGATTCTTCCATTGGTCATTCTTGTTACCTTTTTGTATGCATAATGTTTTTTTTATGATATGTAAATGTAAATGTAAACTTATAAATGTATGTTTTATTTTTTCCTTTTAATGTCTGGTTCCCATCCTTGGGATCACTGTATATTGAGCTGGTTCCTTTTTTTGTGCCGGATGGCCTTCCTGATGCAACCCTCCCATTGACCAGGCTTGGAAATGGCATTGTGTGTGTGTATTGTGCCCCTGGGTGGCTGGGTTGGGTAGCGGATCAGGGTCCTTGCTCGGGGGCCTGATGGCGACAGCCTTGATGTCAGGGCTACTAGGGTAACACTGCCCCTGACAGTGGCAAAATAAAATGTCCATAAAATGAAATAAATATCTTCTTTCTGATCCATATTCATTGCAGAACCTGCATTGATGGATCTGAGGAATAAAGGATGCACAGAGAAACTCTGATAGATCTGAAGAGTAATTTGAACTCAGATAATGACTTTCCATTCCCATTTTAAAATGTTTTGTTTTCATCCCAGGGTCGCTATTTGCATCTCAATTATTGGTTATAAAAGGAAATGATGGTTTCTATAATGATGTGAAATTACAAAAAGAGTATGTTAATGCAGTGGGTTTGTTGCACTCCAAGGAGAACTTCACTGTCTCACTATATTCTTTGCTCAGACAGGAGTGCAGGAGTGAAATAATTACACTCATTTAATGAGGGGAATTAGCAATCAGCACTGTATATGATATCCATTGCTGAGCTACTTCCTCTACACATGAAATGTCTTGGATGTATTTGTAGCTATCCTCATTACAAGGAAATTTTGATTTGTGAAAAAAGAAGATATGGACAGAGACAGAGTGCACATAATGACAGAGATTACCCATAATTGGTAGGAGAATTGCGTTTAAAATTAAAAGAAGATAAGAGAGACATGATGGAAAGGTAAGTGCTGTTGCCATTTAGATTTCTCCAATCTGCACTCTGTCATTTCAAAAGCATTCACATAGTGAGGGAGTAAATGAAGAAGGAAAATCAAGCAACTACATTCAGCTGACTAAATGCAAAACCGGATGATGACATACAAGATACAACTAGTGAGTAAAGGCTAGCTGCGATTATAATCAGCCTCTAATACAACCCCAATTCTAATGAAGTTGGGACGGTGTGTAAAACATAAATAAAAACAGAATAAATAATTTGCGAATTATTTTTAACCCGTATTTAATTTAATAAACTACAAAGATGAGATATTTAATGTTCAAACAGATAAACTTCATTGCTTTTTTGCAAAAATGCAAATAAACACTCATTTTGAATTTGCTGCCTGGAACACATTCCAAAACAGTTGGGACAGGGGCAACAAAAGACTGGGAAAGTTGAGGAATGCTCAAAAAACACTTGTGTGGTACATTCCACAGGTGAACAGGTTAATTGGAAACATGTGAGTGTCATGATCGGGTATAAAGGGAGCATCCCCGAAAGGCTCAGTCATTCACAAGCAAGGATGGTACGAGGTTCACCACTTTGTGGACAACTTCATGAGAAAATAGTCCAACAGTTTAACACTATTTTCCCAATGTGCAATTACAAGGAATGTAGGGATTTCATCATCTACCGTCCATAATATAATTAAAAGATTCAGAGAATCTGCAAGTAAGCGTCAAGGCAGACAACCAACATTGCATGCCCGCGACCTTCGATCCCACAAACTCTGCATGATATTATGATCTGTAGATGATGAAAGACCTAAATTCTTTGCAACCATGCACTGAGATTGAGTCTTTGAACTGACTGACAAGTCTGTCTTGAAGTTTGGCACAAAGGAATAAGGCAAAGAGAAAACTTTTAAGTTGGATTTTGAAAGAAGCCAGCGTAGAACAGTTACAGAGTGATTGAGGTAAAGAGTTCCAAAGTTTTGGGGCATCAGTACTGAAAGATCTGCCACCCATGGTAGTCATTTTAGTATGTGGGACAGACAGAAGAACAGAGTTAGAGGATCTAAGAGTGCAAGAGGGACAGTAAACCTGGATGAGTTCAGTGAGATATGTTGGAGCGAGATCATGGAGAGCCTTGAAAGTGAGAATCTGGATTTTGTACTTAATCCTACAGATGATGGGTAGTGTAACTGCTGAAGGACAGGTGTGATGTGTGCAGAGTGTTTAGCAGAGTGTTTAGTTGTTCAGTTGTTTAGGCAGAACTGCACATGAAGTGCTATATGGGAATTACAGTGCTTGACATTCCTGTGTGTCAGGTACACATTGTTATCCACATTACTATCAATATCTTCCCTGGCAATACAGCATTGAAATAATCTTTGAAAATGTCTTACCCAGACTCTGCAGATGGCTGCGGTGATGTCCTCATACACTGCATCCATGGCAGCCAGTATGTCGTTGGAGATAGTAAACCATCCTTCATGCTTAGTAGAACTCCTCAGTTTAAGGCATAGGGAATAAGCTGGGAGAAATTCCCAATCAGCACCCTGTAGTAGTTCACAAACCATTACTTGATGGTGTTTGAGTGATAGAAACTCACATCATCCCAAATTGCCACATACTTTGGTAAATCATCTAATCATCAGGGATGAGATCCCTGTAGAGGATGTCTAAAAATATGAGGATATGTGTTGTGTATAAAGGGAGTACGAGTTAGAACACCATGTTCTGAAATAGTAGCAACACACATAGGTCATATTAACTTCCTGTTTCCCTGGCACATTTTTGACGTTCTGCCTTTTGCCAGGTTGAAGCCAGCCTCATACGGGTATATGACGTTGTGAGGTGATTCATGTGATTCCAGTTCCATTTTATGCTATATCATGGAAGATAAAAATGAGTCTTATAAATTGCATGTATTTAATTTTTTTGGACAAGATACAGTTATATCAATCAAATGTATGTTCTTTTCTAAAGCCAGAGCAAATGTGTAAAGGCCACACTTACTGCACTGTATATCACTATACAATGTTGTGCTGTTTACTGTAACATACAGTTCCTGTATGCACATAGATGTTTTACATGTACATCCATTTTGTGGACAAAGTGAGGGATGTCATTATATAGATGGATGAAACAATGTTCTCATATGATGTCATGTCCCTCTACATGTGTGTTGTGTTGTGCTGAGGCAGTGGAGGTAGTCCATACAAAATAACAGGGTGACCCTATTCCTTAAGTAAGAGGACTGCCCTTAATACTGCCCAGGTGTGTTTTCTCCTTGGACTGTATCTTCAGTCGACCTACTTCACATACAGGGTCAACTACTATAGGCAGAAACATGGTATGCTATGTGTTCTCCAGTATCACATATTGTTGCCAAGCTGTATATAGAGGAAGTCAAAAAGAAGATGCTAAGGTTCTATTCAGCAACACCATCTAGCCATTGGATCATATATGTGGATGACACCTGGGTTAAAATGAAATCTCAGGAAGCACCAAATTTCACTGACAATATTACCTTGGTGGATAAACACAGAAGTTAGCCTTCTTAGATTGTAAAATTGTTATGGGGACAATTGAAAGTTCATGTGTACCAACACATATGGATCAGAATTTAAGGTTTCTCACAAATCTCACATTAAGCAGGCCCTAGCTGAATGTGGAAACCCTAACTGAGCATTTATCAAAGCCAAACAGAGCTCCAGCAGATTGTAAAGAGGAGAAGGAAAACCACTTTCTAAGCATAAACCAATGGCAATTCTATATGTAGTGGGAGTAGCGGAACAACTGAGACATTTTCCAAGCACAGTGTATCAGTTGCTTTCAAATCCTAAAACATGATATGCCAGAAACTGGTCCCCCCAAGGATCAGGTCCCCCTGACAGAGAAATAAAATGTATGTTGCCAGGAGGATTGCCAGGAATTGTACATTGGGGAAACCAAAGAGCTTCTGGCACAACCAATGGCACAACATAGAAGAGCTACCTTATCAGGCCAGGACTCCCTGGCCTGATTTACACCCATCTACAAGCTAGTGGCCACTCTTTCAAGGATGGAAATGTGCACATCCTTGATAGGGAGGAATGTTGGTTTGAACAGGGAGTCAAAGAGACCATATATGTGAAGATGGAATGACCATCCCTGAACCGAGGAGGGGGCTTGAGAGTACATCTTTCACTATCTGACAATGCTGTTATTGCAGCTATTCCCCAAACTTATTTGAATGGCCCAGATGGCCATTGTAACTAAGGGTCATGATGATTTGCATATGAAACTGACCATAGTCCTATAGTTATGCTATTTTTTGCAAATGTGCTGCATAGAAGGTTGGGTTTTATTGATGAATGGCACACAAAAACACTGTGTCCAGATGAACTCCTTCGACTTTCTGGGCATTATTTGCTATGACCATGGCACAAATAATCTCCTTATGTTGAGGTATAAAAAGGGGAGATAGTCTTGTGAGAAATGCAAGTGAAATACTGTAATATGAATTGTATAGTAATTATAGTATATAAAGCGTGCTTTGTTGCACGTGGTTGTTTTCCATGAATTTGACTTGACTTGACTCAACTATACTTTGACCAGCCTTGGCCATAGTAAGGCCATGATTGAGAACATGGGCCACAACTGTGGCCATTATTTCTTTGGGAAGATGCATATGTCCTTGCCTTTTTCTGACTCTTCCTCTTTTTTCTCTCCTTACCCTTCCACCATGCATCCTTGCACCTCTACATCTTCCAGGCAGCTGACCCTATTCAGTTCCTTGTTGTTTATCCCAAAATTTTAACACTGTGTTCTGTCTATATCTGCTTGCCAATTGAAGGTTAATGAGATACACTTTTGAACTATTTTAGAGAATTGGTTGATCATTGGTTAATCTAATGCTTCACTCAAGATTCACCTGTGAGCAATTTTCTGGCACAACTGCTCGTCTGGACATCCTTTGCGAGAACTCTGCTGCCTTAACAAGGCTGCTGCCTCGCCCATTTCTTAGCGGGTTGTTTCGCTGTTAGAAGTACTATAAATCTAAAAACATTTTACTCATGAATCCTAACAAAAACCATTAAATCATATATTACAAATATGTGTATTTGCCCAATTTTAAATAAACTGTCAGAGTTTAGTAAGTGTTGCAAACAAATCTGTCAAATGTATTTTTTTATAAAAATATATTAATAAACTGTTGAAATAAAAGCACTTTTTGTTAAATGTAGGTTGATGTATACCGTTTATACAGATTTTGCTTAAATCATATGACACATTTTAATAAACAGTTTATTCTTGTAATTTTAATATATTTTTGAAATACAAGGAAAAACTGTAAATGTTACTGTTGAAAAACTTTAAAAAGACTATTATTTTTTTTACAGTGCAGTTACCAAGTAAGTTTAACAGAAATGTGTAAAATATGCTTGACAGAATATGATAACTGGTTTAACACCTTCGAATGTAATGACTTATGCAATGAACTAACAGAGATGTTCACAAGTCATTTTTGCAAGGCCAAGTCAATTCTCAAGTCTTTGAGCTACAGTCAAGTCTCAAGTCTGTGAGGCTTTGAATTGACCAAAGTCATGTCTCAAGCCCAAGTCTAAAATATTGTTTAGGATTCCCAAACCTCGAGTCTAACTCGAGTCTCAAGCCTTTTGAGGACGAGTTCCAAGTCAAGTTTAAAGACAATGTGTGTGCGACTTGAGTCCAAATCACAAACTTGAGTCACCATCTCTGTGAACTAATGCCTAAATGTTTGGGGGACAAGACTTTTCATACAGAGAACAAGCATAATACATTTTGATCAACATGACAACTGACATGACAATTGTATAGAATGATTTGCAAGAATTTTCCAAGTGAGTACATGATGTGGAGACAAATGGAAGTAGTTTTGAGAATTTAAATTCTGATCTGAGAAATGCATCGAAGCAGCTGAGAAAAACTGTAAGACACGTGTCACATAGGGAGCACTTCTTCAGATGTGTGAAAGGTGAGAAGTAAGCGATGAATGGTGGGTCGTTAAAAGAGGATTTAGCATCTCCTGGAAGTAAATACTGAATCTGGACCTTGTAACTCATACATGTCAAGTTAGTTGCACTGGTTAAATATGGTTTGATGTATCAAAGTAGACAAGCAGGCATTCTGTTGCTAAGGTACGAAGATATATGAAAAGCAATTCTTTTAATAGGTATATCAGTGTGGAGAATATCACAGTTGATACCAACTTTACCAAGGTAATTCCCAGGAAATGTACTCATTATTTTGAGATACTGAGATGTATGAAGATTTCTCTGTCCATTGGGACATGACTGATGCAGCTTTAGTGGGAGTATTGAAGCATATTTTTAACACTTTGTTCACACCAGCAAGGGACACTAACAGGTGACCTTTCATTTTCACAAACCAATTCCTCAAAACACAAACGATGTTGCAGGTGGTCCAATGTTTCTTCAATTCCCCAATCACAAGTTCCTACGTGTTATTAGTTTCAATTTTCTGTTTGACACATGTGGTAGATTAAACATACAGTATAACCATGATTTCATCTTACAACCACAATTACCTGCCATATACATTAAGACCTTTAATGAAAAGTGTATAAAGGCATTATGAAGAAAAATGAGTCTTGATATGAGTGTGTGAAAGGCTTGACCAGTATCCATCACTGGCGTAAGTGAAAAGAAGATGAAATTGAAATTGCTGAATGCATACAACATGTATCTGGGAGCTCTCACACTCTATTACCAGTTCAGGAAACATCCCAATGCCTTATTGGAAAGGTTAGCGAAGATGAATTCATAGTTCAAAGAATAATTTAAAAAACAAATCACCTAGAGCTTTTTAATTATCATTACAGTCATAACTTTGAGTGAGGCTGAAGCCACCAATAAACATTTCTTCAGCAGAATAATAAACCTTACAGGATTATGTAATTAGCAGTTTAATTTATTAATTATCATTAACGGGCTGCTGAAATGAGACATTGTGCTCATTAAGATGTAATTACTGACAGTTTAGGTCTATTTCACAGCCCAGCAAGCAGCTAAACCCGGAGGCCGATAAATATTTGCCATGGCCTAACGGCGTTTAAATACAATGCTGGTTAAGACTACCAGATTGCATTACTGCATTACTGCATTACTGATCAGGGAAGAAAACTAAAACACCTAGTGCATGTCCATTTGTGCATACTGTTCTGAGGACAAACAAACACACAGACACACACACATCTTTGTAAATAAACATGCTTTAGACAGATATGAGGTTGGGTAGATGGAAAGACAAACAGAGCTAGATACATTAACAGATCAACAGACAGACAGACAGACATGCAGACAAACAGATAGACATATAGACAGATGGACAGATAGATAGATAGACAGACAGACAGACAGACAGATAGATATATAGATAGATAGACTATATTGCCAAAAGTATTCACTCACCCATCCAAATCATTGAATTGAGGTGTTCCAATCAAGCAACTAGGCACACAGATTGTTCTACAAACATTTGTGAAAGAATGGGTCACTCTCTGGAGCTCAGTGAGTTCCAGCGTGGTACCGTGATAGGATGCCACCTGTGCAACAAGTCCAGTTGTGAAATTTCCTCAATAGTAAATATTCCACAGCCAACTGTCAGTGGTATTATAACAAATTGGAAGCAATTGGGAATGACAGCAACTCAGCCATGAAGTGGTAGGCCACATAAAATGACAGTGGGGTCAGTGGATGCTGAGGTGCATAGTGCAACTTTCTGCAGAGTCAATCGCTACAGACCTCCAGACTTCATATGGCTTTCAGATTAGCTCAAGAACAGTGTGTAGAGAGCTTCATGGAATGGGTAATCATGCTGGAGTGGCGAATCATGCTTCTGCATCTTCTGAGTCTGGATTTGACGGTTACCAAGACTGCATTGTACCAAGTGTGAAGTTGTGTGGGTTTGTTTCCAGGAGTTGGGCTCGGCCCCTTAGTGCCAGTGAAAGGAACTCTTAATGTTTCAGCATGGCAAGAGATTTTGGACAATTTCATGCTCCCAACTTTATGGGAACAGTTGGGGGATGGCCACTTCCTGTTCCAACACAACTGGGCACCAGTGCGCAAAGGTCCATAAAAATATGGATAAGCAGGTTTGGTGTGGAAGAACTTGACTGGTCTGTATAAAGTACTGACCTCAATCCGATAATACACCTTTGGGATGAATTAGAGTGAAGACTGTGAGCCAGGACTTCTTGTCCAACATCGGCGTCTGACCTCACAAATGCACTTCTGGAAGAATGGTCAATAAATCCCATAAACACACTCCTAAACCTTGTGGAAAGCCATTGCAGAAGAGTTGAAGCTGTTATAGCTGCAAAGGGTGGGCCGAGATCATATTAAACCCTATGGATTAAGAATGGGATGGCACTCAAGTTCATATGTGTGTGAAGGCAGATGAGCAAATACTTTTAGCAATACAGTGAAGATAGATAGATAGATATATACAGTATATACAGGGGTTAGACAATGAAACTGAAACACCTGTCATTTTAGTGTGGGAGGTTTCATGGCTAA
>JAOVYV010000019.1:4128292-4138850 GCA_025674545.1 Hassar affinis
TCCAATTTAGCCATGAAACCTCCCACACTAAAATGACAGGTGTTTCAGTTTCATTGTCTAACCCCTGTATATTGAATATTTCAGTATTGTATCATTGATTAGATCAAAGTGGCTAGTTATATCTAGGTATATTGCCCTTTAGAAAATCTATCTATTTCCTTTTTGTGTAACATTTTTGGGTTTTGGGTGTTTGTGTGTGTCAAGGATCCAGCAGCAACATCCACGTTAGAGGCTGACTCAGAAACAAGAGAGGCCGAATCCATGCCCATCAATTACAAGCCTTCTCCTCTGCAAGTCAAGATCGGTAAGCTGTCCTCGTATTACGCCACTGACATGTAAAGTAGTGCAGGTCAGAGTGCTCTGGATGTGATATGATAATAGTGGCTATTAGCAAATTACTACAAAGCTATTATTGTTCCTGATGGCACACATACTTCATGTGAAGAGAGAACAATAATTAGGAGCTTGTATGGCCTTAGACTGTATTGTTACTGTATAAACCATGACATGTAATCAATATTTGCTGCTGAGCATGTCATCCATAGTTTTCTATGTTGGGTGATGTTTTATGGTTTATGGATTTGCCGAAGTGTGAATAGACAATAGTCTGTCCAAACCCAGTTGACTTACAGTATAGAACCACCCACCTGTGAAACAAATCTGCCACATAATGCAACAAAATTGACACATGGATGAAGAATTTTCTAGAATCTTATCTTAGCCATTGTATTTATGCCTTATATAATGTTTAATGTATTCTCTTCAAATTTCTTGACCATGATTAAGGAATTTATCAAACTGAAAATATAATACAATAAAGTGTTTCTCTGTGTATGTAAGCATAATGTGCACAATATCTCCTGGTTGTATTGTTAACATTCATTAAAACATAATGGCAGGGTCAGAGAGAGACAAAATAGCTGATTAATAGTTGTCCTCTTATTGCTAATGAGGCAACCAGATATTTTAACACCTGGACCAAACTTTTTCATTCAACGGTTTTGTCCAGTTTCAGTGCCCAGTGTAGCTATATGCTGGATGGCATGAACCAAACCCAATGTGGTCTTTTGCAAGGTTTGATATAGTGTTCTGAAATACTATTCTGCTGAACACGGTTATAAAGAGTGGTTATTCAAGGCACTGTGGACTTCTTGTTAGCTTAAACAAATCTGAGCATTCTCCTTTGATCTCCACTGAACTGCCACTCACTGGATATGTTTTGTTTTTTGCACCATTCTGTGTAAAATCTAGACACCTTCCTTCACATAAATCCCAGGACATCTGCAGTTTTTTGAAATACTTGAACCAGTCACTGAGATCACATTCTCCCCTGTTCTAATCTGTTCTAACCATGAACTGAATCACTTTATTAAAAAGCTGCATGCTTTTGGTTTATTAAGCTCCTGCCACATGATTTGCTGATTGGATGATTACCTTAATGAGCAGTGCCTGTTACAGTATTAAAGTATTCTTATAGTTGGTCATAAAACTGTATAATGCATAAGGTATTTTTTGTACTGTTTTATTATGACAGTTGTTGAAAATATGCCTTGCTGGCTGCTCATGGCTTCTTGCATATTAGTACTTAAAGTCTTGGTCTTGCATATTTTCTCTCTGAATGCAGAGAAACAGAGAGAGTTGGCCAGGAAGGGCTCAGCGAAGAATGGAACGGTGGGCAGCCCGGTCAACCAGCAGCCTAAGAAAAACAACGTGATGGCCAGAACACGGTAAGGCAACACAGCTCTTCATTATACCCAGGAAGAAAATAACATGGAGCTTAACTATAAAGCTGAAACAACATACAGCTCTGCTGAAGTGTGAGAACAGAAAGTGTGAATGCTAATCAAAGTCAGAGAGAAGCCGAGTCCTTGTCGCACTCCTACTGGGATTAGAAGAAATGAGAACATGCTGGTGTGGACCAATAGATAGATGGAAAGGGCTGCAGATTAGGTCAAGCCTTTGCTGTACAGTGGGAAAGAGGAGTACAGCTTCTTCCTTAAAGAAGATCAACTAATGATGCATTGCTTCATTCACTTCAAGATTGAAGTATGAGGTGAAATAATGGTGCAGATATTTTGATAGCTGTCTTTCCACACAGAATTCCAGGGGGGAATTGACAGGGGGACCTGTCAAAAAACAAAAACAAAAAAACCAAAAGAAAAGAAAAACAGCTCTGCTGCTTGGTACATTGTGTCATTTTGTATGTAGACTTTTCGTCCACCATTTCTCTTTGTTAATTTGTGTCCAGAGTAAAGAGAATATCATTCTCATATTATAATGTAGAGTATTTATACAGTAGATTCACATATGCCATTATCCAAAGTTGTGCTGAATCTGGAGTACTTGAAATGGCCAAAAATGAGACCTCGTTTTAGGCTGCAAGAGTTAAAATGCAGAGAACATTCAGGTAGTTCACATAGTATAAAATGAGCTTAGACTTTATATAGATAAGTATATTGTAATTTTATCATTTTTGTAGCCACTTATTAATCTTTTGTATTTCAGACCGTGTCGGCAAGGATTTCAGCTCCCAGCAAGTATAGGGGCAATCACGGTTCGACAAGAGAAACCTGCTCATCAGCCTATTTAAAGGTGTTTTTGAGCTGTGCCTCTTGTTGTACTTTTGTAGAAGGGTGACCACAGGGTAGGCCCAAGGTCATTTGTTAGGGCTTAATAGTGTGACCTGGCATTGAGTGGGAGAGGTTATTTACAAGGAGAGATATTCCTGAGTTCATGTCCTGCTCGCTGTATGGTTAGTCTTAGTACACCTCATTGGCGACTCCCTTGTTGTTCGTCCATTCACCTCTCTGTTCTTCCCTCGCTTCTCCGGGCTGTGTAGTATTTCCCCCTTCCCCTTCTGTGACCTTGAATAAGAATAAGTAGGTAAGATAATGGATGGATGGACATATTTTCCATATCTGAAAAGGTTTATAAAAGCATTTAGCTTTTCTTTGTTGCATTTCAGATGAATGTAAGTTGTTCCTACAATGCAATTCATTTTGTCAGACATTTCATGTGTTTGTTTGTAACTGCTTTCACTTAAAAATAACTATCTAAAGATCACAACATAAGTGAAATAGTGATGCCTCTTTTTTCTATTTTGTTAACAAAACTCTTTTCTTTACCTATTGTTTCTGCTGTAGGTTGGTTGTTCCTAATAAAGGTTACTCATCTTTAGACCAGAGTCCAGATGAGAAGCCACTGGTAGCTCTGGATACAGACAGGTATTGTAGTTTTAAGCATTTCAGTAAACATCATTGTCATTAAAGTAATAGTAATTAAAGTTATAGTAATATATACACACACACAAACACACACACAGACACAGACACACACACACATCCTCTGGGTCTCTCTCCCTCTGGATCCAACTACCTTGCCCAGGAATGTGTGTGTGTGTGTGTGTCGGGCACTTTTTAAGATGCTCATTAAGGGGCGTGGTTTAAGGGTTGGAGGAGATGACGCTTCGTTTGTCTGAGCACAGAAAGATTTCTAAAATATTCTAAATAATCTTATTTAGATCTATAAATCTTAAATACACCCCCTTTGTGTTTTATTTCTTATGTATGCATGTATTCATGTATACAAGATCTGTCCGAAAAGTAACGAGAATGAAATTCCTGTGGTCCGTAGGGCTTACGCCTGGGAATCAGATTGTTTTTCAGATTTCAGATAAACTGTAGGACCTGTTTCAGTTGCATTTTAGCCTTCGTAGTGCCCAGACGTTTGTTTTTGCTGAAGTGCCCCATCACTGGAACAATGCAAACAAGTTTGGAGCAAATGTTGGAAGAGAGCCCAATTTCCTGAACAGAGTGATCACAGGAGATGAGTCATGGGTGTTTGAGTACAATCCTGAGACAAAAAAGACAAACTGCTGAATGGCACACGACAACATCACCTCACCCAAAGGAATCTGGCATGAGCAAATAAAAAATCTGGGTCCTTTCTGTGTGGAGTCTGCATGTCCTCCCCGTGTCCACGTGGGTTTACTCCGGGTACTCCGGTTTCCTCCCACAGTCCAAAGACATGCACGTTAGGTTGATTGGCATCTCTAAAGTGTGTGAGTGAGTGTGTGTATGTGTGTGCCCTACGAAGGGATTGGCGCCCTGTCTAGGGTGGTTCCTGCCTTGCGCCCTATGCTGCTGGCTAGGCACCGGCTCTCCCGTCAAGAAAATGAATGAATGAATGAATATATAAAATCAGTGAAATGTCTTGCATATGTTGATCTCTAATTGCAATTTGAAATTTACTTCATTACTTTTTCAGTGATGATGACTTCGACATGTCCAGATACTCGTCATCAGGATACTCCTCCGCCGAGGTGAGATCTGTGAGGGAGCAGGTACCTGTACACCAACCTGTACAACCAACGTCTTCTAATCATTACACTCGATCCACAGCACTTTGACCTTTACTTGTCTGCTCATCATCACTCCTTTCAGCGCTACTGTTTTATGTTTATTCTAGTTTGATTGGTCAAAACATATTGATTAATATTCTATAACAGCAGCTCTGGCAGTAAATCCAGATGCAAGGAAAAAAACACAGGTTTATATAAGGATGAGTCAAAATTATCCAGACTTGGGTTTTATTAAAACCTCTCTCGCACAGTCTTATCACCACTTTCTGTATAAGGTCACTGTCTCCTCAGTCACTGCTGTGCAGGTTTGAACATGTTACATCAGTTTATTTGTGACTGCGTTGCAAGAATCAATGGCTGCCCAGATGAAAGACGAGCAGTGTGCAGTGATTGTGGTTTGAAGGTGTGTCTGGTGCCAATATTTATCGAAGACTTAGTGCGCAGTATGGAGAAAGTGTTTTGAGGTGTTCAACATCCTCCCTGTAGTCCTGATCTCACCCAATCAGACTATCACCTGTTTGGTCTCCTGAGATAAGCACTATGAGGATAAAGATTGACGTCTGATGGAGAGGTGAAGACAGCGGTGCATTCGTGGCTGGCAAGCCCAGCCTAAAACATTTTTAATGAAGGAATACAAAGGCTTGTTGATTGGACAAAGCACATTGAAAAGCAGGGAGATTATGTTGGAAAAAGGATGTTTTTATCTTTTCTGATGGTTGATTAAAATACATTTCCCCTGTATAGGATGCATGGACATGACAGGGGCAGTGGTAGCTCAGTGGGTAAGATGTTGGACTACTGATCGGAAGGTCATGAGTCCAAATCCTGCACCACCAAGCTGCCACTGTTTGGCCCTTGAGCAAGGCCCTTAACCCTCAACTGCTCAGTTGTGTAAATGACATAAATTTAAGTCACTCTGGATAAGAGTGCCATAAATGTAACGTAATGTAAATTCTACAGGCAGTGTGCGGATAAATTTCGACTCATGCTTGTATTAATTATTAAGGAATTATATTGATGCACCCTTTCTAAGAACTTTGGCTCCATAAACAGGTTAGAAATGGTAATTGAAAAACAAGCTGCATTTTTTTCATCTTCAAGAAAAATAGCAGGAACAGGAAATTGTTTCACCACATTAACTATAAATAGATAAAAAGTATGCATCTGTCTGTAGTAAATACAAAGGATTCCACTTCCACTTCAGGACAGCCCAATTATTTATTATTTTGCGATCACAGCACATTCTGTAGAGCTCTGTCGAGTTTATTCCTTGTTCCTTTCCTTTTGTGATTTATGAAATAAAACAGATTGACATAATATGCAACGCCACCTCTCTCTTCTTTGCATCCTCTTCAGCAAATCAACCAAGACCTGAACATCCAGCTCCTGAAAGACGGCTACCGCCTAGATGAAATCCCGGATGATGAAGATCTTGATCTGATTCCTCCTAAATCCGTCAACGCTACGTGCATGTGCTGCCAGGCGACCTCCTCCTCAGCCTGTCAGATCC
The DNA here is from genome assembly GCA_025674545.1 of Hassar affinis. NCBI lineage: Eukaryota > Metazoa > Chordata > Actinopteri > Siluriformes > Doradidae > Hassar > Hassar affinis. Next base: position 4,134,163 of record JAOVYV010000019.1, read on the forward strand.
AGTAGCCCTGTATTCATTACTCCCTCTTGCCCAGACCCCCCCCCGTACTGTGAGTTTAACTCACCGCTCGACGTTAACCCTCGAGTAACTACTAATATGAATATCCTACAACTTATATAGAAAACAATAACAGACAGAAATGCAGAAAAAAATGATCAGTCATTGGTTCCTCCTATGGTAGGACAGTGTAGTGTTGGTATCACCACCAGAGGGAGTTAGATTTAGTTAGGTAAGTGTATTGTATGTACTGTATAGGATGCATTGACATGAACATGAATGCGTATTTTAAAAGAAAGAAGGGAATGACACTTTTATTTGTAAAACATTTCACACAAAGGTATTCTGTAAAATCGAAAAAATATATATCTGTTAGAGCTTCTTGTTTATGTTCTTGGGTGCCTTGATGCACAACGATACTCGGTATGTGAGAAAGAAAAATGCTGTACTTTCTATAAGGTAAATTTTTTTTCTCATCTATTAATTCGGATCCCAAATCGCACTCATTATCTACTTTAATAGGAACATCTGTACTCTTGTTCTTGACCATGGCATTGCTTCTAGGTGCCAGATGGGCTGGTTTGAGTATTTTTAAAGACTGAGATTTAAAACTGCTGAGAATTTCACACACTAGAGCATATACAGTTTACACAGAATGGTCTGAACATCCAGCTCAATGAAAAGCAGAAATGCCTTTCGAGGAGAGTTCTTTGAACTGACAGGAACTCCACAGTAACTTGCCACTCTTTACAACAGTGGTGAACAGAAAAACATCTCACAATGCATGCCTGAATGCCTTTTTTGTCCTGTTTCAATTTCTTTCATCTCTGTACAAAGAAATACCACAACTGGGTGTTTTTTTGTTTTTCGCACCATTCTGTGTAAACCCTAGAGATTATTGCAGGTAAAAATCCCATACCAGCAAATATTCAAAACCGGCTTATTGGACAGAACCAAGTCACTGAGATTCTTATGTGTGAACATTAACTAAAGCTCTTGGCTTGTATCTGCATGATTTTTTTGCATTGCTTTGTTGCGAGATGATAGGCAGCTTGGATCTTTGCACGAATAAATAAATGTACAGGTGTTCCTATTAAAGTGGCTATTGGTGTGGTACATTAAAACCTGACGTATTCACCTAGCAAAATAAGGAATCCATCCAAAATAAGGCCAATGCCAGTGATTGCATGGATCAAGCTTGAAGAGTAATTACGTTTAAATGTAACACAGCACACAAACCATGGTGGAGAAATGAAATGTACTAAATAAATAATTAAGATTTTCATTCATTCTCTGCTCAGACTTGACAGATACTTTGGATAAAAATGTGCCATAATTCTATCATGTTTTTTCTTTTATTATTATTACTTTTAGATGCTGCTTGTCTTGTTAGTTACATAAACACTGTTTACCACTGCATAACAGCAATGTGTAACTCTGTAGGATGATATAGCACTGTGTCTGGGTTTATTGCACAAATACTCAAAGTTCATGTTACTCCAACAAAACAAAATTCTGAAAAAAGTTCTGATTTTTATTTTTTTCCTCTGCCAAAAGCACATTATCTAATTAGATGTGATATTATTATAGCTAAATACAGTCTTTAGAGGTGACAGTTTTTAGAAAAAAAATTTAAACATGACTTGATACAGGAGACATCTGAAAACTATACACTGAAGTACCAGAAAAACTGGTATAGCAGTTAATACTTGATAAGTTCCCCATGGGATCATGGTGGAAACATTGCACAGTCCTCACGCTGATGTTTGTTGAGGCCTCAGCATTGAATTCTGATGTTACTTGAGGCAGTGTTGCACGTCTATCACTTGAAACGATTCAACTATTAAACCGTGTTGAAAATCGCAAAATTGTGAGAACTTGCCATTCTCATGGTGGAAACAGCTCTAGAAGCTTCCATAGATGTCTCTGCTTTATATATGCACTGGCAGACATGACCACTGACATGCATAGGTGGCGTTGCAATGTACTTGTACTCCAGTACCAGCTTTTTTGGTGCTTCAGTGCTTTTTTGGCTAATGTAGTGCTCAGAACAAACATTAAAAAAAAGGCCAGTTCACTGAAGAGTAAAGGATGCAAATTCACAAGCTTCAACTTTATCAGCCAAAATAAAACAAATAGACGGGGCTTTTCCTTTTTTGCTAAGACTGTCTTGTTGGCCATGTTGGCACCTCTGCAGAATGAATTTAAGACTGTTTAATTCAATAGGAAAGCGCTTTTAACAATGGACATTGTCCCAAAGGAGCTTTACAAAGATATAAAATCCAGACGTAACTTAATCCCCAGTGAGCAAGCTAGAATTGACAGTAGCAAGGAAAAACTCCTTCCAATGTTAAGAGGAAGAAACCTTGAGAGTAACCTGACACAAAAGGGAACCCATCCTCATTTGGGTGATGCTGGATAGCACAATAATAAATAATCCCTTCTATAACTTTGGTGTGCTATATAGTAAAATAAAAAACTGCAGTTGTAGCCTGTAAATTCATTAAAGTTTTAACAGGAAGTCTATTTTGTTGAACTGTTCACTGACGTGGACTGTTTTTTGTGACTGTTCACGGCGATTACAGTCCTACCCATTATAGGAAGGCTTATATCAGCTCATATCATATTTATATCAGTTGCAGTCCAAAGCCAAATGCATGGTTTCTAAGTGCATCTTTGGGCTGTCCGTCATGGTGCAAGTGATTTTCTGGTGATGAGAAGGAAGTAGAGAAAAAGACTGCTTCAGATATGACTGGTTTTCATTTGACCATTTGGCTTTTTTTAAACCTTTGTCCAAACACATTCTCACAAGCATTTCTTTTGTTTCCTTTCAGCCAAAGACTAGTGAATTATTTCTCGTTTGGACTGTGATCTGGATCACCACAGCGTGACCGAAAACTCTTTTTTTGGGACATGACACAATTTAGTGCCGCTTTATAACACTATAAAGTATGCAGTACTACTGAAGTACACAGTATTATGTATTTAAACAAAAAAATAATAATAATATTCACTACATAGTAAAATGTACTGGTGCCCTGATGATGCTTTCCAACCCAGGCACAAACATTCTAGTTTTTTCTAAATACTAGGTGTACTGCTTTCAAGTAACATATGAAGGTAAAATGCTAGACTTTTATAGTGCATACAGTTGAACTTGTGTAAATGCTAATTAAACAGCTGGGACGGTTCTTCGGCAAAGATCAAAATCATGAGTCACTAATAGGAGTAGTAAATAGGTTGAACGTAAAGTCATTGGAAGGCTTGGAAATCTACTTTCAGTATCTTCTTATCTATCAAATCCTATCTAAGTCTTTTATTTTGAAACTAGTGATGGTCAACTTTATAGTTTTGAATCGCCTATTTTAGTATTAGCCGTAATTAGGGCGATGTCGGTCACTTCAACGTACTTCTCATTATACCCGAGTTCCTGTAGTTTGGATTTAAATCAAGCATCAAGTGCTCCTCTTCATTTTCCATCAGTGATCTATCATCATGTTCTTCTCCTGATCTGCTGAATTGGAGTATGCCTTAAGTCAGTGTTTGTAGAACGTATTATTTATTGTGTGTGGTTTGTTTTAATTTATTGAAACAAATGAAAGAGAAAGTATGCATTTTTAACATAGGCATATTGTTTTGTTATTTTGTGTTTTATTTTTTAAATCCTGATCAATATCATGACTGAAAAAAAATGTGAACATACCAGTATTTAACAATGTTGTAGTGTTGAATCTCAATAAATATGTCTGGCATATATCAGTTGCAGTTTGCAGTGTGTTTTTTGCAATGTAGCACAATGTAACACACTATCGGTACCTGTATCTGTATCTACTTAGTGCTCAAAATATGTATATGAATCTGCATTTGGATTTAAACCTGAATTGGGTGTGATTTATAACAAGGATTTTAAAGGTAATTAAGTATGAACCAAATATCCTGCATAATACTGTGGGGAAGTACCCAGAGGCAGAAATGGTAGGTTCCAATTCCTCAACCTCAGCTACATGACTCAAGTTTGTAATTGGACTCCACTAGAAATACATTTACATTTATGCACACACTCAGGGCACTTTAGAGACACCAATTAACCTAACATGCATGTCTTTGGATTGCCGGAGGAAACCGGAGTACCCAGAGTAAACCCACACGGACGACCCAGACCACGCCACCCGGGGATTGAAACCGGGACCTTCTTGCTGTGAGGCGACATTGCTACCCAATGAGCCACCGTGTCGCTCCTGGACTCTGGTATATTTTATGCAATTGAAATGAACTGGTCCATAATTTTTACTGTGCTTCATAAAAAATCTGCCTCTGTTCTGGTAGATTTTTGCAGGTAAAGCCTGACAGTTGTTCTTGTTGTTTTTGTTGTTGTTTTTTTCTCAAAAGAGTGCCGTATTTTGTAATGTTGCTGTCATACTAACACTTTTCTATATGAGAATTTAGTTTTTTGCATATATTCAACACAATACATTCATTCATTCATCCTCTGCTTATTCCTTTCCAGGGTCACGGGAGAGCCGGTGCCTAGCCGGCGACATAGGGCGCAAGGCAGGAACAACCCTAGACAGGGCGCCAATCCATCGTAGGGTACACACGCACACACTCACATAATAGGGCCACTTTTAGAGACACCAATCAACCTAACGTGCATGTCTTTGGACTGTGGGAGGAAACCGGAGTACCCGGAG
>JAOVYV010000019.1:4195767-4209953 GCA_025674545.1 Hassar affinis
TGGTGGAAAACGTTTCCTGGTATGCTGACATTACCCTGGATACCGTGGCTCTTGATACATCACAAAGACTTGCTGCCACTTTAGACATAGAAACCTCCCACACTAAAATGACAGGTGTTGCAGTTTCATTGTCTAACCCCTGTACATTAGTATAACTTAACTATGAATATTGTTATATTTGGCAAAAATAAATGTTAAACAAGAAAACATGCAGCCGGAATGTTAAGGGTCCTTAATGGCATCATAGCATCACTTACATGTATATTTAAGTGCAAAATATGCCCTTGAGATGAAGACTTGGCCATTGATTTGGTTTTCAACAAGATAATGACCTTAGTGTTTTGCAATGTCCGCCTAAGTGCCTGGATCTGCAGCTTAATTTAGAGGAGTTTTCTGAACTGAGATAGGCTGTTCACATTCAAACCTAAGAAAGGAGTGGATAAAACTGCATAGAGAATCAATACCCATCCTAATCATTTCTAACCAGCTCTGAAACTCTTCACAAGAAATATGTTTGGGGGTTTCCTTTGAAACTGCAACCATGAACTCAAGATAACTCCTCCTAAATGCATTTTATATATTTGTAAACACAAAACAATATTGCATTAAAACGAACAAAAGAATGGCCAGTTAGCTTTGTCAAAAATGTTTTGAGCAAGATTTGTTAAACGCACTGAATGTGGTGCTTATGGTGGTTAAACTAGTTACCATGCTACCTTGAGTAACTATTAGCAAGGAGTTACTATGATCTCATCATTGACAATGGGGGCAGCACAGTGGCTCGGTGGGTAACACCGTCGCCTCACAGCAAGAAGGTTGGTCTGGGTCCTTTCAGTGTGGACTCTGCATGTCCTCCCCATGTCCACGTGGGTTTACTCCGGGTACTCCAGTTTCCTCCCACAGTCCAAAGACATGCACATTAGGTTGATTGGTGTCTCTAAAGTGCCCCTAGTGTATGAGTGTGTGAGTGTGTGTGCCCTACGATGGATTGGTGCCCTGTCTAGAGTTGTTCCTGCCTTGTGCCCTAAGCTGCCACTAGGCACCGGCTCTCCCGTGACCCTGAAATAGGAATAAGTGGTTAAGAAAATGAAATGAAATGAATCATTGACAATGTGCACCTCTATAAACATGCAACTTCTCATGACTATTCATGAGAGTTTAAAATGACTGACAAGACGTCAATCTAACACAAAGAAACATTCCGAACCCAAAGGCAGGTTTCCAAACAGCTGTGTAATACATCTTTCTGAGACAATGACTTGAATGAAACTATGAAACTATTACTATTTATCATTTCTACTGAATGATCCACATTATTTCTTCTAGTAATGAAAGAAATGATCATTTAATATTGACTATTGGACCTTTAATTTAAGCCTTAATATTATAAGGTTTGATCTGGGTCAAGATTCTATCTTAGACCTACCTGATTCATCCTGATGCACTTGATATACACTGAAGTGCCAGAAAAACTGCAAAATGCATAGCAAGGCCCATAGCAATATGCACATCATTGTTTGCATCCACCAGAGCGTATATAAACCGATAAACATCTATGGAAGCTTCTAGAGCTGTTTCTGCCATGAGAATGGCAAGTTATGACAATTTTGCTATTTTCAACACGATAGTTTAAGAGGTTTAATAGTCGGAGAATGTGAGATGGGTCATAGCATTTCAGAGGCAGAAGCAAAGTTCGGATTTTCACGTATGAGCATTTCACAAGGTGTACTGTGACTAAAAGAATTCCAGGAAAACCTCAAACTTAGGACAGCAGCGTGGCCGTAAAAAGACGGGAGAACGTGAGCAGGGTCGGCTGGCGAGAATCGTATGTAACACCATTTATACATCCACTAACAAGAGATACAGATCAAGCAAAGACACAAGCAATGTTACTTGCAGTAGCACGTCCTAAATACACTACTCAAATACTGAGGTTATAGATTTTTCTTAAACCCAGTAAAGACATCAAAAAACTTTCTCCATCAAAATCATTAACCTCCATCAAACCTGTTTTTTCAGTCCAGTCAAGGTCACAGCCACCTCCTTCTTTTTTCCTCCCTCTCCGTTCCTGACTTTAGTAACAAGTATTTTTTTACCAGTTTTTCTGGTATTTTAAAACTGTCTATATCCTAGGTACATGATTTCTCCAGCTCTCCTTAATACTGTAGATTTGAATCTACAAACTGCTGGCATAATCCTAAAGAATGTCTTTTTGTTCATCCCAGGAAAATTAATTCACATTAAGTGCAAAATCATTTCAACACACATGGTACTGTAGGCTATTACTTAATTCATCCACACCTGTATATCTTATATACCACTATCAGGTATCACCTATAAGAGTCTCATGTCAAAGTTTCTTCCTTATGTTTTTTTCAGAAGTTGTTCCTTGCCTCTTGTCACCTTTGGCTTGCTCATTAATATCTGTTCATTAATAAATGATTTACATTTATAACTATCCAGCTCATTAATCTAGTTTCATTCAGCATTTTGAAATGTAATAATGGATGTAATGTAACCCGCTGTAATAAAGAATGTTTTATAAAGCTTCCAATATTATCATCTTCCATCATCATCTTTTTCTGCAGTATTGCCCACACGTACTATGAAACTTTCTTCTTTACTTCTACAGAGCTGTATGTTTTAATCCCTCCCTGTATTTTTCTTGCTGACTAGGTTATGCTTGCCAAATATCCCATAGGATCAGATGTGAAAGCCACAAAATCCAAAAACCACCAAACAGCTCAGGTAAAAGCATCAGCAAACATCTTACTGGTAATGAATGCAAGTTTTAAATGAAAGTATTTTGCACTGTTCCTCTGCTGTGCCTCCACTCTGACCAAACCGTGCTATTGTCATCTCATAATAGCATTGCTTTATGACAGTGATTCATCACACGGCCAAAAGGTAATATTATAGTAGAGAACTACAGGCAGCACAATTAAATTTGTGTTTGACAGCAGGAGATGTTTGTCTCCATTGCGTGCATGCATTTATAATAGCAGTATACCCTGTGGCTTTTTTTCTTTTAAGTTCGGCTTTGAAGTTCACCAAGGACAAGCTCTAACAAATGATCATTGCTTGACCTTGTAATTAGGCTTGAAAAGATATTCAAATGGTATGTAATTACAGGAGTAGTGTGGTAAAATAAAGTTTTTTTTTTCCAACTCCCAGAGGGTTTAACATGCAGTAAAGTGCATTCTACACTATAATCATAATCACTAGGGGCATCACTAGAGATTTATGAACAGTGGGGCTAAGCTTTAACTAGGGGGTCTAGATGTAAGTCCCCTAGGAGCATTTAAAAAATTACCCAAAAACATCCACATTATGAAACTGGCATAAAATTAAAAACATACAACTATTTGGAGAAAGTGCCTCATAGCAGCAACTTTCATGTGATTATATATTTGAGACATATTTGGTACAGATCTTGTATGACTTAACTACTATAGATTCATTAATAAGAGATACAGATCAAGCAAAGACACAAGCAATGTTTCTTGCAGTAGCAGGTCCTAAATACACTACTCAAATACTGAGAATATAGATTTTTCTTAAACCCAGTAAATACATCAAATAACTTTCTCCATCAAAATCCTCCACCAAACCTGCTTCTTCAGTCCAGTCAAGATCACTGAGTCCTTCTTCTTTTTTCCTCACTCTCCGTTCCTGAATTTTGTAACAAGTATTTCTATCAAACACCCATTAAACTTTACTTGTTTTATTTAAACTGTAAAATTCCTCTCACCTGACTGGCCTTTGGAAGAGCTGCTGCCTTTACAAAAAAAAGGTTTCCTATATCCATCTATGGGTAGAATACTAATATTGAGTTATGATCAACTTATTAACTTATTATAAACAGTGGCCATAATACCTCAGTCATGTATGGATCTTTGTGCACCACTGTTAGAACTAAATAATACAAAGCAGCCAGATGTTACTATTTCAAATCACACTTAGAGGATCATGCATGACTCTATGCCATGTGTGATGTGACTGGTATATATAACAAACCAGTAGCAGAATGGCCCAGCGCTCTAAATCTGCAAGGCATCAATTTCTAAAGTTGTGTATATTTAACAAATAGAACAGAATTAAGTTCATCATTGGAAACATTGACAATCTTTTCTTTGTCCTTTTGTCTGTTAAATAAAGCTGAATTAAAAATGAATTAACAGACTCATATTTCAGTTTTCACTGCATGTCCCAACTTTTCTGGAAATTGGGTTTGAGGCTTGCATTATACTGTAATTTCCTTATATCATACACCTTCCTGACAGCTCCTGTAGTTCTCCTTCCCTTCCCCTGCCAGCACCTGCACTCATGGGGCAGGCCTGAGACTCCATGTGCCTCTGGCGTTTATAATGTCATAGCATCTCCACACCCGTGTGCCCATGCCTCCTTGTCCCAATTGGATCCTTGTCAAAAATATATGTGTGAGTGCATGGTGTGGCATCTCGTGGCCTGGCGCTCCCGTCATGTGAAGATGAATGGTGCTCTGTCACTCGCTGTGCTCTTCAGAGGCCCACGCTCTGCGTGAGCAAAGTGCCAGTCATTAACGGGGGAGGCAGGATGAAAAATGAGTTCATTTACAGGCAAGTCCTGGGAGCCGGGGTAACGTCAGCACCCTCCCCTCCACCCCACCCTGGTCTTGCTCTGTCTCTTATTCTCTCCCTCCCCCCCACTCTGTCTTCCTTCAGCAGGGGATCAAGGGAGGGAGAATTACTCAGCAGAATTTAAGGAGAGTGATAGAGAGGTGGCCTGGAGCTAGCCAGGGTAAGATGGAGAGAGGGAGCGGATGGAAAAGAGACAGGGTGTTAATCAGACGGGACTTTGCAAGCCTACTGCTTATTGCCACGCCTAAAAAGCCAAGATTCTACACAAAACTCATCTATACTTCATGGGTACATTTCTTATATCTAACAGGAATACTATTTAAGCACACATGTTTAATTGCATGAACATACATGACAAAGTTAGTCATATATTGGGCCATTACCTGCTCTCAGGAGAAGCAGGAAGCACCCAGTAGCACTTTTGATATGAGCAAACTCTATCATTTTCCCTGTCTTGTCAGATTCGTCCCAATGGACTGCGCTCTACATCCTTAAAGCACAGTCTTTCCCATCATGCAATCATCCAATCAGAAATATTTATGACGTGTCTCTTTGTTTTTATTGGATTGTGGTTTGAGATTTCATCCTTTGGGGAGGTTTTATCAATGTAGAGTCTGAGCAAATGAAGGTGGTTCAAGGCCATTGAGGTTGAAGGCCATATGTAGTATCCTTAGTTTCTATGCTGTAATGTCTAACCTCCTACAGGTCTAAGCATTTTAGTTTGCTCAATTAAACTTGTCTCATGGTTCCATCTGAAAGATGGAGAGAGAGAGAGAGAGAGAGAACTGTAATAATATGTCACCTTTTAAAAGCTGATGAAATGAGGCTGGACGCAAGGTATGCCACACTTTGTGTGTACTGGTGTTCCTATGTAATTTAATTTTACCCATCATAAACGCGACTGAGTGGTGTAGTCAGGCAGGTTCCAGTGCCAGGCTGAAAGCCATAAATTAAAGAGCTGAAAGAACTACACTTCCTTTCTTTACTTCACATGAATGGAGTGAAGCTTGGATGCCTAATGCAGGAGTGAAATGGTGCTTAGTCTTCATAATAAATGAAAGAAGTTCAATGTTGCAGACTCTCGCATAGATAGCTGAGCTTTTGCAACTCTAGTCACTTTATATCCCCATACCAAACAATATACAATAGCACAATTATCTTTAGGACATCCTTCACATTCCTTCTGTGTGCCATGATCCAGATTTTGAACTTAAATATGATATGTGAAAGACGTGAAAAACGACCTTCACAGGGTGGAAATTTATACAGCGTATAAGGTGTACATTGTTAAAATTCTAGGTTCAAGGGCCTACCTTGTTATTAATAATGGGACAAATGGCTAACACATTTCTCTGGTTAATGGTTAGGTACTTGAGAGTTCCTCTTGCTCTATTCAATTTCTGGCCTCAATTGGAAGTGCACATTAAAAGTTAATGGGATGTTAGGTATTGATTAAAAGGTAAATAACACGCATTACAATAAAGATGCCTTTGATTTTGCTTTACCTCTCATTACACTGCCTTTCTCTCTACCTTTTATTGTCCATTTAGTTCCTTGTTGCTTCCTTGTTTTTCGTCTTCGTTTTTTTCTCAGTACGGATCTGCTGGCCTTTTGGATGCTTTCGTTCCAACCGGCTCTGCACTGACAGCTCTTCACTGCCTGACCCTTTGCTTTGGAATCTCTTCACCTGCCAACACTTCATCTTTCAAAAATAATACTTGTTACTATTTATATTTTCTTGTTTACATAATCAAGACGAAATGCAATGAGTGTCATGATTGTACTCATCATGTCATATGCTCACGGAAAGAATGTCCACTGATTTAAACATCAGGCAGCCGCAGCGCTCGATTAGCTTCATTGGTTATTGGAGTGGATTTATGGAAATGTGTTTGCATGCTTTCTCTCTCTCTCTTTCTCTCTCTCTCTGGTGTGATGGCATTAGTGGTGCAGCTGTGTTTAGTGGCTCCATACTTTGCCGTGTGCCTATCCGTGCCTGGTGGCCCGCTATGCAGAGCAGGGACACAACCGTATAAATGATTATTTATGATCTGTCACCTCCTATCTCCAGACCCATCAGCACAGAGATTCATTAGAACAACAGACTGGTATTTTGTACCCCCTTCCTCCCCCACACAATGCAACTTCAGGCCTATACAAACTTGTTTACATGATTAGTGCTGTGATCAGTGATTATTCTTAATCACCTCTTTAACAGATCAGGCATTTTAGTGTAAAAATGAGTGATTGCTTATTAATGCTCTCAGAGGTAACCCGGTTCAGTTCATGTCAGGAGGCCCAAGTGTTATTGGTTCCGATTCCTAGCAGGGTTTCTTATTTGATAATAAAATACATGCATATATAGACACGGCATTACTTGTAGAATGTTTTTGCTTTATTTTTTTTCCTTCATGACAAGTAGGTGACAGACAAGGTGTGCTGTTATAGAAAAAGACTCAATGGCAAGGTGAGGGAATGCATCCTGATACAAAGCAGAGTTATCGTTGCTGTTTTATTTCTCTTATACCATAACTAATTGCACTAATTGCACTAACTAATTGTTTTTTAATTCAATTTCAATTTAATTTAATTTTATTTCTTTTAACAACAGACCTCGTCCCAAAACAGCTTTACCAAGATATAAAATCCAGACATAATTTTTATATAAATTTTATCCCTAACTGTTGTTCCTAATGAGCAAGCCAGGGGCAATGGTGGTAACAAAAAACTCCCTGAAATGTTAAGTGGAAGAAACCTTGAGAGGAACCAGACTTAAAAGGGAACCCATACTCATTTGTTTGACACTGGATAGTACAATAATTAATAATACCTTCTAGTGCTATGTAAACTGGCAACCAGTATAAATCTGGCAAAACTGTCCATTGCAATTAGTCCTAGTCCATCATCAGAAAGCTATTCATATCAGTCACAAAGTCAAATTCATGGTTTCTAATTGTCCATGTGGGGCCATCCTTGGCAGCAGCGAGTAATTTTCTGGTCATAAGAACTCCAAACAGAAGGATTCAATTAAATCATTAAATTAAAGAATATCATCCATTTTAATTTGTAAAGCTATAAAGTTAAACTTGACCGGACTTTTTTTTCTTAGCAAAAAAATACAGCTTGTTTTGTTATTGAGAAACAGCAATGTCCTCTGCCTGAAGATTTTACAAATCACTGACACAGGAGACTCCTTCCTTGCAGTCAGCTATAAGCATTATCAGATATGGCATAACAGCATTTAAACTCTGATATACTACAGACTAAGAAATGATGAACCTGTCAAGCTAAGGTACTTTTTGCATAAACAAAATCTTCCTCATAGTCACTATTGAAAATAAATGCATGACGAATACATTCAGCATGACCTATGACGTATGATATCACAATTTTCTTAAAAAATAGCCAGGAGCCGCATCAACATTCTCAAAGATAACCAATCTGACAGCAAATGTCATCTCCATTTCTCCTTTCTCATTGGGTCTGTGTGATATCTACCTTAATTCATCACAATAACTCCATAGAAAACATTCTTCTAACCTGATTATATGCGTAATATATGCAGTGAGTTTGACTGCACTTAATTGTCTGTTTGCTCTCACTGTGACGCCGGCCTATTTTTTGAAATAGTGTGATCATAAGCCATGCAGTTTCTTTTGAATAGAAGACATTGTCTGAAGCCATTATCCTCACACAGCACCATGCGTACAACAAATGCACACAACAAAAACGCTGTGGAAAAAGAAAGTCCCTTTTACTGAGACGAGGAGATAAGAACGCCTGCCTTTCCTCTCTATTATCACTCACCACGCCAGACAATAGAGAGAATTTCAAAAGCGAATAAACAGGGGAGTTGTCCATTCTGAGCGCAGTTATCGCACTCACTCTTTTGGCACTCTGCTGAAAATTGGTGGATGGAAATTAGAGGGAGGAGAGAAAGTCAAGGAGAGTGGGAATGGCATCTGTGCCCTGTCTTTTTTTGCTCTGCTCAAGAAAGGAAAGGAATAGAAAATCAGGAGACAAAAACAAAAAGATGGCCGCAGCCTGTCGGCCGATCGGCTCCCTTCATTTGAAAAGAATTTTGACTAGAGCGCGAGAGAGCATTGAGGAAAAAAAAGAAGAAGAAAGGGACATGAGAGAGAATGAGAACAAGGAGACTCCCAAGAGAGGGTCCAGATAATGAAAATTCTTATCTTTGGCTCTCATTGTGCCAGGCTGGGGCGATGGGAGAGTTGGGGGAAGATGTAAGTTTCATAACAGAAGATGCCTCTGTTGCCTGGAGGAGAATGGAGAAAGATTTGGCAAAGGTGAGGTGTAATGGGGGCTTGGGAATATGATTAAAGCCATTTGGGCTAGAACTCCCCCACTCTTATACCAGGGAGGTGAGGTGAGAGGGGCAAGAAGCTTCAAGCTTCTTCAGAACAGATCAACAAACAAGGCAGAGGTACGGGACCTGCCTCATCTGAGCAGCTTCATCAACTCATCTGGGTTCTGAGCATCGTTGCCTTGTGAATCAAGTTCCTGGAATAGGCTGTGGATCCACCATGATCCTGACCTGGATAAAGCATTTACTGGAGATGCATAAATGAACAACAAATACATCCTACCAAAAATGCAAGACCAGCAATGGCAGGGCTTCATACTATGTTTACACAACACTACTTGACTCCCTGAGACAATTGACTTCCTGTTAGAAAGATGTTTAGAGCTATCAATGTTCCTCTATTTTAAAATTGTACCCCCTTGTCAGTGATGAATGGTCATGAAAGAAATACTCCCTATTAATGACTCAGTGTTAGTATTAGGAAACCAATCTGGTTGAACCTTGTAGTAGGGCAATGGTGTCCAATCTTGTCGTGGAGGGCCAGTGTAGGTGCAGGTTTTCTTGCCAACCGAGCAGAAGCCACACACTACTGAAAGTCAAGATCCACTGATTAGATCCATTGATTAAAAAACACGTGGAATGAAGTGTGTCTCCTGCTTGACTGGAAGGAAAACCTGCACCCACACTGGCCCTTTGTAGATAAGATAGTAGTAGGGGGTCAAGTAGGGGGTCAAATAGGAATAAATAGGAACACACTAACTGAAAGACTTTCAGATATTAAACATTTGCTGGTAGCCTGATCTGTTGGATCTGTCATTTGTCACTTTGTGTAGTTGATACTTTTATTTGAACGATCTTTGCTTAATCAAGTTACTTACTCAAGTTACTAGTTTCTCCAAATGTATTTCAAAATGCCAGTGACTGACAATGCAATCCATCTACTTGATGTGTTTTACACCCAATAGTGTATTGGACTATTGCCAGTCACTGCTGATGATGTGGTATAGATTTGGGGCACCTAGAGCAGGCTGTGTAAATATATAAACTGGTATAGAAAGAAATGAACCCCAGGCCCTACTTCATACCATTGTATGTATTTCTACTTATAACCATGGGTGGTGCTGTTGTTCTTGTTAAACCACTTTAAGCAATTTTAACAAGATAATATGGATGCCAAAAATGAAGCCTTATTTTTACATATTTGGAAATAAGACATGCTTAGCCCTGATAGGCCATTTAAACCAGCTGGCCCTCATATAAGCATGATTTGAAATGAGCATTCACACTGACATTAGGGTAATCACTGCCTAATTTTTACCTAGTAGTACTGCTGTATGTCGTAGATGGCAACTCACTGAATTATAGAAAACGCATTCCTAGCTCAGCGATAGTTAAAAAATGGACAAGACAAAACCATACATTAATCCCTAATTAAATGCCCTTTCGCATTTACCTCCCTACTAAGATATATTATTAACTCATTTATAGATTGATCATCCATCTCAGCACCTGATTATACTGCCTTTACTGCTCTGTAATGACATGAGCTGAACTGTTAATGTGAGTAATCTATTATATGTCCACCTATAGATGGCAAGTTTCAAATTCTCTAACAGTGTTGCCTGCAAAGCCAAGCATTTTAGTCTAAGTGGAGCATGCATAACAAAGCAAGCCAGGTTTGTTTTTGTAACAAGTTGTTGAAGCGTGTGATGTATATCCCATTTATGTATGGGTCTTAATGCAGTAATTTGGGTAGTAGATGTTAAGTACTAGTTATACATTTTATAAACCTTGTTCATAGTTCTTCACTGATTACTGCTGAGGGGGAGCACAACACCCTCAGGGATTAGAATAGAGAAAACAAAGAGAGAAAACTAGAAGATAAAGAAAGGAAAAGAAGTTGTCTCTGGCTGTAATGGAGGGCTTTGGAGGTGTTGGGGCCATAGCAGTTCCTTTAATCCTTTAAGATTGGTCCAGTAGTGCTTTGGCCAGTCAGAAATGATGACTCCAGTTTGTGGCTTGGACTCAAGTCACACTTAAGGTACACACACAGTGATGGGATACACTTGACTTGACACTCGTCCTCCAAAGGCTTGAGATTTGACTTGAACTCGAGATTTGGGGCTTGTGCACTTATATTTTGGCACATTAGAAAGATTATTACAGAAATATCCAGGGCTCCAGAGTGGCACAACGGCAAAGCATTCATCCTATCATCCAGAGATGGCTAGCTCGAGTCCAGGTGATGCCATAGCTGTCCATAGCCATGCTCTCAGAGTGGGAGTGGTAGCATATGCATGCCAATCAGAGTGAGACTGGCATCTGTGTATACAGAAGGTGTGTGGGAGCTCTTTCCTCCAAGTGTGTTCCAGCACACCTTCTCATCACCTTCTCCTGCTGGTCCTCCTTGACCACCGATTGTCGTTTGACATAGAAATCCAGATGAGTGGGAATTGGATACAAATAAATTAAAGTTAAATAAAAACATTATGGAAATATCTGACCAGCTGAATGTCATTTCTTCCCTTATTATCAAGCATAACATGATATGCATGTCCATGTGCATGGCCTTAGATGACACAACCATAAAAGACTTGAGACTTGACTTGTGACCAAAGACTTGAGACATGAGCATCTCTAAAAGAGAAGTTAAAAGAGAAGAAGAGACAGATAAAATGTTTCCTCTACTCCTGCTTCCTTGCTTTGGGAACACTTCTTCTGAGTGTCCTCATTAATGTGTGTGTAAATATCTGGCAATGCTGTCTGGCCAGCTCCATCAAAGTGGTCCAAAACAGGGGTGCTGAATCAGGATTTTGGATTTTTGTTTTAGCACCTTCTCATTCTGGCATAGGTTTTTAATTTTTTTTTTTTTTTAACGTAACCTGATATCCATAATCCGTCCGGGACATAGTGATAATACTTTGAGCATAATGTTTTTCAGCAGTTGTCAAACTGACAAGGCCATGTTTTCCCAGGCTTTCTACATTCAGTTGCTGCTATCCTGCGATTCCTTTTCTGTCTGCTAAGTGGCTCTGTAGCCTAGCAAATCACACCTTCAGTCTCTATCTCACTCTCCTTCTTGCTCTCAGTCTCTGTCTTTTCTGTCATATTCTGCCATACAGTTATATTTGTCTCCTGTTGCTTGTTATGACAATAGCATCAGTGTATATGTATCTTTGAACATTAATTTTAAACCAGACCTCATTCAGCACGGATCGACCTCAATGCGGAATGTCAGATGTTTCCGGTTTTATAAGATGTTTTGCTTGATGTGCTGTATCTGTTGCTCTTTGCTGGATCACATACTTCTGGCAATGATTTTTTTAATTAATTGGCAAGCGATCAAAGACAGCTTATCACCAGCTTTTATCCTCCATGGAATGGTTTGATACACCATCTGCTGTATTTTTGGCCATTTTATCAGTTCTTGGTCAACTGAACAGTCATGTTGGCATCTCAGGAGGGTCTTATTCTCAACAGACCATGTTCCTTTAACTGCTTGTCAGGGTTTTTTTTCACCGTGATGCATTTTGGGCTGAGAATGTTGCTAGTGTTGGCTGAGTTGTCAGTTGTGGCTTGTTGAGGAGTGTTGGAAGCGAAGGCAGCAGTGAAAGGCGAAAGAGCTACAGTTGGCTCTTTTTTTAGTTGATCTGACAGCTCCTGACAAAAAATAAATAAATCTCGATGAGTATCAGAGGGCTGTTTTCCACAGAGCTGATTTCCATCATCAGCAAATCTGTTTGCAAATTAGATGAGGTGAATATTTTAATTAGGCTGAAAGGTGCCAAAATCATTTTGAACATGTTCTTGTAAACATAGAATTGTTCATTTTATTGTCATTAGGGGTGTATCTGAATAGAAATATGTTGTTTGGAATCTAGAGATAATGCATACCAGACAGTAAACAAATAAATACAGATATATCATGTATATTCCTTTACAAAACTGTTCAGTGGTTGAGCTTAGAGGTATTCATCTGGCTGGGATCCCATATATGAAGCTTATGGGACAAAGCAAGACCAACTTTATTAGCATGAAAGTGTGGCATTGCTCTATGCAACTACAGTGCACGTTTATTCATCCTTAGTAACTGCCTGGTCAGTCTTAGTGGTCTAAATAAGACTACTATTAAATATGCATTACTATTTTTTTCCTTTTAACATCTTGCTCTCATTCTTAGGGTCACTGTGTCTTAATTTGGTGCAGGTTTTTATGTCAGATGCCATTCCTGATGCAGTCCTCCCATTGGCTGGGCTTGGGACCAGCACTGTGTGTGCATCCCTTGGTGGCTCAGTTGAGCAGCGGATTGAGGACATTGCTCAGGGGCCCAACAGTGGCAGCTCTGATTACAGGGCTTGAACCCATGACCTTCTGATTGACAACTTGTAGTCCTAATCTGCTGGGCTACCACTGCCTTAAATATGTGTTTCTAATAAGTGAAAGAAAACCTGGGGAAATGTGACCTTGTTGCTTTGACAACTGTTGAAAATCATTATTATAATTACATAGAGCTTCCTAGTTGAGACTGATGAAATGTCATAGCCAGGATCTACATGCTGGCCCAAGAGTGGTGGTATTTCTACTTCTGTAGAAATACTATTTTTAGAAATATATTCTATTTCTACTTCCTACTTCTACTTTAGTGTTGAGCAGTGTTGTGCCAGTTCGCAGTGAAAACAAATTAATTCAGTTCATACTACTGAAAATGAGCTAGTTCACATTCGTAGTTCATAAAAAAATAAAATAAAATAAAAAAATAAATAAGTTTACAGGTCCAAAAATGAACTAGTTCACATTCATTTGTTCCTTTTTTGCATCAATGAATAGGCTGCTATTTTTTTTTCAATAGAGCCTCCATCCATCCATCCATCACCAGCCTAAAATCACTGCTACTCCCAAACTAAATGAATTATTATTTCTCATTGGACAATTGCAGACATGAGTTACAAGTTCCACATGAGTTAAAGTTGCATTCATTTTATTTAGACAACATTAGCTTATGCAGCAGTTCAAAACCAGAAAATGGATTCATTAAAAAAAAATAAACATTTTTCATTAAAAAAAAAAAAACGTTTCTGTGACAATAGCAGCCAAAAACTGTAATGTAAACAAGGTTTACACAAAGTTGTACAGTACAGGCCAAAAGTTTGGACACACTTTCTCATCCAATGCATTTTCTTTATTTTCATGACTATTTACATTGTAGATTCTCACTGAAGGCATCAAAACTATGAATGAACACG
>JAOVYV010000019.1:4235103-4245339 GCA_025674545.1 Hassar affinis
GACAGATAGATAGATGGGTAGATAGACAAGTAAGTAGGTAAATAGATAGATAGATAGATAGAGAGAGAGAGAGAGAGAGAGAGAGAGAGAGAGAGAGAGAGAGAGAGATCAGTAACAAAAGTTGTACCTAAAATCAATAGGGTATCTAAGACTAGTGCACAGTACTGTGCAATATATTTAATCCAAATCCCATGGGATGATTTAAACATTTGCACTCTCTACACCTCTGAAGCACGCAACATACAAACAGGACACACATTCTTATTTAGTTTGCATTTCAGGTTCTGTAAATAACTCTTCAGAAGAACAGCAGGCCCTCCTGCGGTTATCCCAAAATGGACCCACGCACTTCCACCCCCCCTATCTCTCACAAACACCCTCACACAAGCTCACACTTCACGCCACTCCAACACCATCACGCTCCGGCATGCTCTCACACTCCCATCACTATCAGCGTCCTCACACTCCTCCAACATATCAACTCCTCTTGTTTGAAGAGGTTGTGCTTTCATTCTTCCTTTAGCTTCTGGCTTTTTAGGAAAGCCTGCATTCAAATCCATCTCTTAGCATACTTCATATGTGGGCTGCTGCATGGAGAGTGGAGATGTTCCACTGGCTCTCTCGGTCATGAAGTTTCTACATATATTCCTGTTTAAATCCCTTGCTTTTATAGCTCTATATAGGGACCTATAAGAAAAAAAGTGAATGCAAATAGATTGAGGTGAAACTTATGCAACCTTCCAAGATTAGCTCTGAACATTGCATTAAAAGGAGAGAAATTGCAGTCACCAATTATTCATACTTTGTACTGCATATTCCCACACGACCAGCATTAACTTAATGAGAAAACAATCACAGATTTATGTTCCTGGGGGCACTGAAGCAAGCATTATCTACATCCATCTCACTAGAGAACACAGATGAGGGTCATTTTTTAAACCATAAACTTTTTTATAATTTATTTCAGATTAATTACAGCTTCATTTGAATCTGTTTACTGACTACAAATCTTTTGAGCATTTATACATACAGCACACCTTACACATTAAATTTAGAGCCATAACTTCACTAGAGGTGTTTTGTTTCTATTACACCTCAACAATTTGCCAACAATTAAATGTTTAATTTATTAAAAACTGACTGTTACAGTTAATGAAACAAATTAATTTCTGTAATAGCTACAGACTTTCATTCCCTCACCAGCCTCTGTCTTAAAATGAATACAATAAAAAAAGCAGGTTGGGTTGTCATGTTACTAAGAGACTAGAAGATTTTCTTATGCTAGAATATATACCTCTGTTGTTATTGTTTTCCAAAAGAAGTCTACACTCACCCTTAGGTCGCTCTTTCTTTTAAGCCAAAGCAGACAAAATATTGTGTTTGTTTCTTTGTGAAGTTTGTACTGTTTAGACTGCTTTCTTACTAGCTTCTCCTCCAAAGGGATTAAAAAAAACAAGAAGGTGATGTAACCTACTGGGTATCTTCTCACTCACTGTTGATGTATGTCTAAGCTAATCCATTTTACCTGAATGAGCTCTAATGCACATGAACTCAAGAAAGCATTTCACTGAGTGTAATCTTGACAGAACAATCAAAAATCAAGGCTACATGACTCCACAGCCTGGGCTAGAAAGAAATCAGCCCCAGCTTCTCTATTTTACCTACAATCTTTGGTCATATGGTACAATACAAATGCATTTCACTCCAATGCTCCAGCCCCGAGAGACAGACAGAGAGAGAGAAATCCATTATTCCAAACTAACAGACTTTGACATGTCAGCAAAAACCTTAATACTGGCAAAGAATACATTTATCTACCTAAAAAGCTTCACAACTAAAGTCTGGAAATTTCAGTAAAGGTAAATTCACTCTGTTGGCTTTAACCCTATTAACCCTATTTGCCTTTGGCACTGCTGCTGCACAAGGCCTAGTGCCAATGATTCTCTCTTAAAGAGTAAATTAGATTTAAAGGCAGAGGATCAAGCATGTCAATAGCCATTAGGTTTGCACTTGTGCTACTGCAAATGTCCCATTTTCACTCACACACTCATCTGCTTGATTTAACAATTCAACAGCCCACTAGGATTTTTTTAAAGGTTCTGTGTGTGGATAGATATCTAGTTTAGATACAGTTACACAAAATTGCATGAAATATATTTATACTATAGTTTCCTACTGGAGTGCATTATAGGAAGTGCTCAGAGAGTACAGACTGTATGGAGCTTGAAAGCAAATAAAATTAAAGGGTAATATTTGATTTTCAAAATTTTAACTTTTTGTGGGAAATTTCACTGTTAGCTGCTAATTGTGTGACCTAATTTGCATCAAAACTTTCTCAATTTTTTTAGATAAAAAAACCCCACAAATTTCAGAACTCTTCCAGGATCAAATTCAGTAGAAATCGACCATCTAGGGCTTATTCAAGCCTTTAAATATTTGCTGAGATAGCTGGTCTTTTGTAGTAAACTGTCCATGTCTGTCAATTAAAAAAGAAAAGAAACAAACAAAAATCGCGTTAGTTTGTTACATTTTGTGTGCAATGTATGTGGATGAAAGGACTGAAAAGACTGTCATGTCTAAAAAAGTCTATTTTGTCTTGGTGCGGGTTCTCTTTACTTTTGATACTTTTTGCCAAAGTGAGAAATTCATCAAACAACACTTTATTGTGTTGCCAGATCCTGAATATGGCATCCAGACACTTAAAGTGCTGTGTGGGTAAAGGAACGGGTGTTCGTCCATTACACAAATTCTGAAATGTACAGAGATTATGCAAATTAAGCCAGAAGTGGAATATGCATGATTTCCCAGGGAAAAGTAGACACTTTCAGAGCAGTCAAATGTGGCATTTCGCCAATCCCACTCGCCTACCTGACTTGCCTCAATGACGTGAAGCAAAAAAGGCATAGAGTAGAGTTAAGTGGAGTTAAAATGGTAGATATGAAGTGTAATAAGTTATGTTAATCAACAGTTAGGTGTAGTACCTGCAAGCCAGCATTAGGCTAGGCATATCCTAAACATCAAGTCTTTAGCATCACTGTAAACAACTAGCTATTTGAGTCGAACAAAATAATGTTTTATTTGCTTGACCACTTTTGAGGATGCTTCACTTAATTAAGAAATATTGAGATCTGTATTTAGGGCTCTGATCCTGAGCTCTTAAAACCATACCCCATAACTCAGAATTATGTTTTTGTTTGAAAAGGCACCTCTTACCCCTAGCAAGTTCAGAACAAACAAGCAGAATAAACATTGCCAAATTGTAACTTCATTAACATACACAACAGAAAAAAAAAACATTATTCAATCTAGCATAATTACAATGCGCATATACAAAATGCATATTCAAATACATTAGTCAGTCTCCATGTTCTACAAGAGAGTGCTAGCCATGTCTCCCTGTGTTATTTCTAACCTATTCCTATTTTCTTTTCTATTCCCTCCAATCTCTCTCTCCAACCCTTTTCTCCATCCGACATTTGAAAGCCTGCCAAGCTGTGTTTGCCTTCGTAATTAGGAGCCGAAGCATGCAATCACAAGTCCATTAAAAAAACAGCCAACGCTTGGCTGGTTTATTGATAAAGCATTACATGTGTGGATGTGTGGAAATGTACACGTGTCTGGTGGCATATCAGATAGATTTTCCTCCACTGTAAGAAAAAGACAAAAAAAAAAAAACTAAATCTAGATTAAATGTCATTACCGTATAACAACCTAATTCCTAATTCTCAGTCACCATAAGCAAAGACACAAATCCATGCTAATGTGGTTTGAGGCCAGTTTGGTACAGAATATCTAAAGTCATGTCAGTGACGCGCACCATCAGACAAAGGAAATAATGGACTACGGAACATGCAGAGAGGAAGGGATGGAGTAATTGCATGGGAATGAGAGGCGGAGTAGGATATTTAAATGTCCTCGCTCCATCTGGGCTCCTCAGGAGGACGTGATATTTAAAAGTGACACAGCTGACCCTGTGCATTTGCGATGTGTCATCATGCATCAAGCACAGAGGTGTGTATTAACGCTCCTCCTAATGGTGTGTGCGTTGGGATTTATATTTCCAATTAAATCTGCAAATTATATGATTATCCCTCACTATGTGCAGGCCCATTTTGAAAATGAGTTGCGCTGCTCAGACACCCCCCAGCCCCCTCCTCCCATCCCCTCCCCTCCCTGCACTTTCCCTCCTCCAAAGATAATAGTGCAAATAGCAAACTGCACCGTGACTGGATTATTAATACCCCCAAACCCCAGCACCCAAACACCCCCCCATCCCCATGTTTAGTGTTTGGGAGCGAGTAGTTTATTAGTGTGTACTCCCTGAGCATCAGTGTATAGCACTAGTAAGTATACAGAGGAGCATTTTTAGCTGCAGCTGATAGACACTGCACTGTCGGTGATTAACTACAAGGCATTAAGTAATTTCCACTCACTTATGCTGGGGCCAGTGTTTATATTCTAACAATAAAATTCTGAGTCCATAATTTACATACAGTCAACTCCAGAACTACTGGCTCCTTTCCTGGATAGAATGAATATAGCCCATAAATATATATGAAAAGGAAAAAAGAGAGAGGGAGAGAATATTTAAGTAGTTACTTAGATAGGGGAATAGTGTTTAAAGATACTTTTATGGTCATATCCTGGTACATACATTTATCAGTCATCAACAAACCTCAAAGTATCGATGACTGATGTTAGAGCCAGATCTGTTTATTTTCTTATTTAAATGTCTAAAAGGAGCATCCACCAAAGGCTTAGACTGTGGAAGCAATGATGGTTGGGCGGTTCACCATTTTGTTCCAAACTCCATGAGAGAATTGTCAATCAGTTCAAATACAATGTTTCCCAACACACCATTGCAAAGAAGTAGGTATTTCACCATCTACAGTTCATAATATCATGAAACGATTCACCAAGTCAGGGGAAATCTTGGTGCAAGAAGGCGAAGGGAGGAAACCACCACTGAATGTGCATGACCATCGAGCCCTTGGGCGGTTTTGTTTGAGAATCCGTCATGCTACCATGACGGATATGGCCATGCGAGCTTGGGAGTACTTTGGAAAATCATTGCTGCTTAATACAGTCCACCGCTGCATCAAGAAATGCAACCTGAAACTGTATTATTCAAAGAGGAAGCCATGTATTCATTTTGCATAGAAATGCTAGTGAGTTCTCTGTCTCTGTTTCAGCATGTTTGGGGGAAAAACGGACATTAGATTTTATGTGCCAAAAATGAAAAAAGACCATCCAGACTGTTACCAATGAAAAGCGCAAAAAACAGCATCTGTGATAGCATGGAGGAGCATCAGTGCCCATGGCATGGGTGACCTGCATATATGTGAAGGAACCATTGATGCAGAGGCTTATACTGGTATTTTGGAGTGACATATGTATGCTGCAGTGAAGACAACATATTTTCCCAGGAACTACATATCTATTTCATCAGGACAATAGTGTGCCTTCATAGACAAAGACTGTATTTGCTTGAATGGCCTGCCTGCAGTCTAGATCTGTCTCCTATTGAAAATGTATGGTGCATCAGGGAAAGGAGAATCAGACAACATAGACCACAGACTGTTGAGCAGCTCAAACCTTGTACACAGCAAGAATGGGCAAAGATGCCAATTGCAAAAATGCAACAATTAGTATCTTCAATTCCCAGGTGATTAAAAAGTATAATTAAAAGAAAAGGTGAAAAGGTGGCAAACATGCCTCTGTGTGTAAGTGTGTTGTAGGCACCAATTTCTAAATTTGTTTATATTTAATGAAGTTCATCAATGAAATATTGAATTACCTTTTTTTGTCCTTTTATCCATTAAATAATTGTATTTGTTGCATTTTTATAAAGTTGGATCCCAGCTTTTCAGGAAATGAGGTTTGTATTTCGGTTGCATTCTAGCCTTCGCAGTGACCAGAGTTTGTAGAAATGGTATGTAATCAAATTCTGTGTGAAAATCAGTAAGTGCATCAGAAACATTTGAAATCTTGAAGAAAGGTTTTGGACAAGCTACCCTATCATCAATGCTAGTCTACTGATGGCACAAAGCTTTCAAAAAGAGTTGTGAAAAATTTGAAGACGAATCACGCGTTGGATGCCATTCCACATGATGAAAATGCGGCTGCAGTGAACACCGTGCTGAACCGTGGCCGACAAATGAAAGTCAGGATGATGGCACATGAGTGAGAGTGAGGAAGGTTTGTGCAAAACCTGTTCCCAAGAACTTGTCAGCTGATCAGAAGGAACGCTTAATAGCTGTGAAATGTTGGATGGTTTAACAAGAGAGCCCAATAAGTGCTGAATGGCACATGGTAACATCAAAGAAAGCTCCCATGAGCAAGTCAAATATCAAATCAGTGTTCATCCTCTTTTTTTTTGATTCTCAAAGAATTCACACCAAAAGGCCAAACGGTAAATGGAACATTTTACCTTGGAGTTTTGGAGTGTGTGAGGAAGAGGGCTTTGGTGAACGCCGTCAGATCACCTCTTCATGGATCCTTCATCATGATAATGCACAGAGTCATACATCCCTTTCTGTGAGAGAAGATTTTGCTGGAAAAAAAAACATTCCAGTCCTTCCACTTCCACCCTATAGCCCAGACTTGGCTCCATGTGATTTCTTTTAGTTCCCCAAGATTAAAACGCATTGCCATGTGCAAGCCCTTCAATCTCATTACTTTCCGGACAGACCTCATTTAGGTGCTTCATGTCAAAGTGGCATCCATATGAATGCCAGGGCACAAGGTTTCCCAGCAGAAAATGAGATTTTCATAGTGCCATCTCTTCCCCAGGTAGTTGACATATACGCACCTGGCCCTCTATACAATGTATAAGAAAGTGGCATTCACCAGACCAGGGTACCTTCTTCCGCTGCACCATGGTCCAGTTCGGATTTTCATGTACATATTCTAGGCGCTTTTGGCAGTGGACAGTGGTCACCATGGGCACTCTGACCAGTTTGCAGCTTGCAAACCCATATACAGTAAGCTGTGATGCACTGTGTGTTCTAACACCTTTCTATCATTCAGCAATTTGTGCTACCGAAGCTCTTCTGTGAGATCAGATCAGACAGGCTAGCCTTCACTCCTCATGCGTATGAGTGAGACTTGGGTGTGCATGACAATGTCGCTGCTTTTGTTGGGTACTAACCACTGCATACTGGGAAAACCACACAAGACCTGTTGCTTTGGAGATGGTCTGACTCAATTGTATAACCATCACAATTTGGCCCTTGTCAGAGTTGCTCAGTTCCTTACATTTGCCCATTTTTCTCGCTTCCCACACATCCACTTTGAGTAGTCACTGTTATTCAATGCCTAATATATCCAAGCCCTTGACAGATACCTCTTTAAAAAAGTCTCTTTTTAGCATTAATTTCAACTGGAGAAATTCTGTCCATATTCTCAGATGAAATTGATTCATTTAATTCTTAAGCAATATGCAATATAATATAAATGCTGCATACAATGTTCTATACATATTCATTAATATGTATTCATTAATTTATCATCTTGATCTATGGCCTATCCCAGGAACTTGGAGTGCAAGGCACGTTCAAATTTGTTGTTCTGCACCGACAACACTTTTAACAGTTGTTGTAATTAGTGAAATTAGTGTAATTAGTTTTTTTTGTTTGTAATTTTTTTGGATTGTGCATGTGTGTATATTTATTTGCATATGTATGCACACACATACATAGAACAGTGTGACATTTTCCATCGTAATGAAACAGCGTCCAAATCAGACCTTATCTGAACAGATCCAGGCTGGCGAGCACCTGGCTGAGCCGTTAATTGCTTTAGGAATTGATAAGCCAGAGCCAAGGCTGGGCTTCAGGTCTGTGTGATAAACCCACATGTCCATTCCCCTGAGGCACAGTGGGACACCACACACATACACACACTCACTGGGGAAAAAAAAAAAAAAACCTTAGCAAACAGCAACACTGCACTCACCGGATCCTGATCGGTGCAAGTTATTGATTTTTAACATGACAGCAATTAGAGGCGGTGTCTGAAAGCAATCTTCTGACAGAAACAAAGGGAAATATTGTGCTGTTTCTTTCCTTTCCATGAATGTTTTAGATGCCCTTAGAGATTCTGCTTTTAATATATCACAGATGGTATGAGAGGAGAGAGAAGGAATGACTAAATGCAAGCAGTGGGTATACTACTATTTTGATTGTGGCTGCTCGAGAGAGAGCGAGAAAGAGTGAGAGAGAGAGAGAGAGAGAGAGAGATATGCATTTGAGTAGGAAATAGTGTAGGAGGCAGTAGGAATAGATTCCAAAGGAGAAGATGGGGTAGGATAAAAACTTTTTCATTCTTGTCTCTGTGTCTCCTGAGGGTCTTATTTCAGCTAAACATATTTGAATTGAAATAAAATGGAAGAACGCCTTTATTGCATGTAAGTGTGTGTGTGTGAGTGTGTGTGTGCGCACTGCAGCAGATGACCACCGGTTTCCTCAGAGACATATAAATGAAAAACGGTGCATGCCTCTTTGTTTTATCCTACACGTCAGCTCAGACAGGGTGTGTATCAGATGTGTTCATCTTTATTATAGAAACGAATTTGCATACAATTTAAATGTCAAGTGCTGCAGAAAATTGGTTTGCATTAAATAACTAGAAATAAGTCAAGATCGTACTACGGATAGAGGCACAGCTTCATATAAAGTTGTCCTAACTCCTAGTACACTAGTCACAAGGCTTCAACAAGGTTGATTACTACAAACCATTACTAGCAGAATCAAGGTTTTCCAAATATTAAGCGATTATCCAAAATATTAGAAGGGTGAAACATGTTATAATTCATTTTGCTTTAGTGATTATGAGACGATTTCCTACATAGTATGTGGTTCTTTACACAGGAAATGTAGTGTTCTGTATTTTTCTTCAACTCAGAAGCAGCAAGACAGAAATCACAATTGCTTAATTTTTTTTTATTATTTATTATTATTCACTTATATATGTCACTTACTGAAATTCGGCTTAAGGAGACCTTTTCCTAGTTTCTGAGTAGGAATTCTGCTTAAAGGACAGAAATTCTGACTTAGGTTTTAGTTTTAGACCAATACAGCACATACAGTGAAGTACCAGAAAAACTGGTATAGCAGTTAATACTTGGTAGGTCCCCCATGGGATCTTGGAGGGAACTCTGCCCAGCATCGAATTCTGATATAGCTTGAGGCAGTGTTGCACGTCTATCGCATGCTGACGCTAGTCACATTCATCCAGAGTGTTTTTAGGGACACGCTTGCTGTCATAATTTTGAGGTTTTGCCGGAATACTTGTAGTCACGGTACAGCCTTGAAATGCTCATATGTGAAAATCCAAACTTCTACCTCTGAAATGCTATGACCCATCTCACTAGCTCCAACTATTGAATGTTAAAAATCACAAAATTGTGATAATTTGCCATTCTCACAGGGCAGAGGCAACCAATGATGTGCATAGGTGGTGTTGCTATGTATTTTGAATAAGCTCCAGTACACAGAGGCATAGCTACAGGACAAACAAGGCACACAATTGCCCCTTAAGGGCCAACACTTAGTCCACGAAAAAGTCATGGAAGTGTGGAACTTAATATATAACACTATACTAAGCCTGTATGAATTGTACAACTTACTGTCTGGAAGCTCGAAAAGAATCAGGAATCAAGAAGAAGTGGAAAAGTGGGAGCAGAACTGTTGTAAATGATGGAGATAAACTATAGGCCAAAAGTAATATAACACTAGCCTAACAAATATGGTAACTCGAACAACCAGTCTGTACAGCCAATGTGAGCAGAAGAGCATCTCAGAATACACAGAATGCAAGAATATATCTTGCAGCTCCAGCAGGAATTTGAGTCCACAGTGGGTACAGGATTACTGACACTGAAGTCACCTGATCTTTTCCTGATGTTCCTGACTTTTTTTTTTGGTGGAGGTAAACTAATAATAATTAAGGATGACACGTGTAGGTTAATCCCCACATCATGTTGGCATTTTAGCTTGGAGTCAACCCTTGGTTTGGGGTTCATAATGTTAAATATTTAGCTATCTTTCATGGGCAAATTGGTCATTGCCTTGATAGTTTGGTCTTTTAAAGCAAGCATCTAGAATGCAGATATATATAGACAATGAAACTGAAACACCTGTCATTTTAGACCACAAACATTTATTAGTATGGTGTAGGGCCTCCTTTTGTGGCCAATACAGCGTCAATTCGTCTTGGGAATGACATCTACAAGTC
>JAOVYV010000019.1:4261386-4274244 GCA_025674545.1 Hassar affinis
ACTATCCTGCAAGAAGAATGGCTTAAAATCCCTCTGACCACTGTGCAGGACTTGTATATGTCATTCCCAAGACGAATGAACACCTTCACAGTTGATGATTTCAAACACTGTTACCAACAATGTGGCAGAATCATATTTTGAAGGTGATAATAGTGAATTGTAAATTGTAAATTTCAATAAATCCGTTTACAAAAGTATAATAATTCTCATTACATTCCAGACAGACCTATATTCCCAGTTTGTTAGATGTAGCTTTGTTACACCCCATAAAGTAGAAGCTCTTTATTTCAGTCATGTATCGAACATTTATTGTTCCATTCAACTTTTTCTCTGGTCTAACTTTACAAAGACATGTAGCAATTCAGAAAAATGAACGCTTTGTGATAATGATATGCTAATGATGCAAAACTGATGCACGGACATCAATGTGTCAATAGCAAATGATGTATCAGTGCAAGGCCATAGCACTCGAGCTATTTCAGTTTAGTCCTTAGAGAATGCTTAAGCTGTTACCATGCTTTCCAATCATGTAGCAAGTCTTCCATTAAGAACTCTTCTCCTATACTCCATTACATCTCATCTGAACACTCTCTGAAAGCTCATTTGCATAGGTCAAGATCCTGTGCTTTGTGATGCATGTGCACACGAAGACAGACATCAGATTAGTGTAACACTGGCTTGTGCTGGCCAGGATAGTCATCATACCTGCCATCTGATTCATCTACGAGCCCTATCTTAATCAGAGGAGCAGCATCATTGACCTTCTGCTGAGAGGCCCAGACGAGAGAGCAATAATGTTTCACTAGGCACTGTGGAGTTCCACTCTGGCCCTCATTTGATTGAACTGTGGGGAAAACAGATTAGACTGTTGCAGTGAAGTCTACTCCATATTTATTGTCCTGAACATTCCTGTTTTTAGAACTAAAAAGCATACAATGTGTCATAATGTAAAATTAAATAAACAAACAAATATATAAATAAAATATGTTGTTATTATTTAATCATTCTTAATTATCCTTCTGTCTTCCTTACCATTATCCTTCTGTCTTTTCATGCACTCAATTTATGTGTTTGTCATCTGCTGCATTAAGTTTCCTTGGATGACCACTGCATCTATGATCCTCAGTGTTGACCATTTCTTTGTGCTTCTTTAAAAGAGCTTGAACAGTACATCTTGAAACCTCTGCTTTGAAATCTTTGTCTGGAAGAGCCCTTGCTGATGCAGCATAGCTACCTTGTGTCTTGTTGCTGTGCTCAGTCTTGCCATGGTGTAGACCTGTGACATGAAACTACCAACTTGTCATAATTCCAAACATGTACCCATCCATCCCTCCATCCATTCAAACATATGTACTTGCATCCACTAATACATCTTCTGGAACATTTATCTGTCAATCCATCCATCCAAATATCTGTACACCAACACTTCCATCCACCCAAACAATCCTTGGCTCACTTTTCTCAAATTACTGTACAATTAAACAAAGCATCCATGCTAATGCGTTTCTCCATCTGGTGAATCCTTTAAGGATTTCACGTAATAGAACCTGTCTAGAACACTACAATAAAACACCTGAAAAAACCTCAAGAAACCCTTTTGAAAGAGGATAAAGCCTTGGAAAACTCTCTTTGACATCAGACAGCAAATTCTTTAAAACTATACACAACCATGTCTCTAATGGCCCTACTTTTGTGGCTTTTGTTTCTCTAATTCTGCAAATGCAGTGGAGACTCAGGCAGTGTCAGAGAGTGAAGCTCCTCGGAGCACCTCTGCTCTCGTTTCTCTCTTTAATTAGTCCATTAGCATCTCATTTTCATTAAGGTAATGTATATAATCGCATATATCTGCTGAGAGGTGGGAGCATGGCTGTTGTGACTATGCATTTTTAGTGATGTTTAGCCCCTCGACTCACCACCTGGGCCATCAATCACCAAAGCAGGTTTGGCTCTACAAGCGGTGCTAGATCTTCATCATGGCAAGCAAAAGCTGCAGAACCTACATCATCATTACTGTATGTTTTTACCATTATATATACTCCACTCAGCAGTGCAGTTTTCTGTTAAGAGCGGAAATACGTTTATTAGGAATGGCTGCAGTTACTAAGGATAAATGAATGAATGAAGGCTGTAAATTGTGCAGCATACTTATTAATTAACATGATCTTTTGTCTTTGTCTTTTGTTTTTGTCTTTCAGAATTGTCTTACTGCTTGCATGAGCTTGCATGAAAGTAAAAGCCTTACTTATGACTTTTTTGTTGCGTCCCATAGGAATCCAGCCCTGATGCACACCCCTTATTCCAACCAGAACCTTATTGGACATTTCAGAGAACAGGGCTGTTCACAGTAATGACAGATCCAGTTTACTTTGAATGTGTACAGATCTGAGGAATACATTACAATTGGACAACAAAGTCAGTTTAAGATTTTATACATTTTAACAGTGGCAACTTGGTGGTGCTGGGGCTTGAAACCCCAACCATCTATTCAGTAACCCAACACCTTAAACTATTGAGCCACCCCTGCCCCTAGTAGTGGCCCCCCTCTGAGATTTTAACTCAGCCAAAAACGCTTAAACATTTAAAAACTGATTTCAACCCATTACCAAAGAATTGTTTTACTATCTTGGTATAACCGGGTTCAGATTCATGAATAACAGGATCTGGCCATACTCCATTGGGTATTGTTTCCAGGCATTTATTCCGAATAGGTGTAGACTTTGGGTTAATTTTTGTACCATTGGACCAGCCTTTCACCAAATTATATAGATCACCATGCTGTATGTTGTGCAACTCCATGCCATGTCAGTAAGGACATTTTGTATAGCAAATTACACTCAAAAATAATATCTGAGCTCATACCTTTGGGTAGCATTGGCAACATATTCATTCAGCTTGTAAAATTGTGTGTAATGCTGCAGAACATGCTGCATCGATCTCACAGAACCTACTACAAATGAAGTGGGTATATTAGGCTTTTTCCAAACAATACTGGCAATAAGGCAACAACGTATTTGCAGTCAATTAATAGTTTTAGATATTCTTCATGCTCTGGCTTCAATTCCTCAACATTTGCAAGTGTTGCCACTACTGTTCATATCACTTGGTCTAGCTCTAGCACTGCCCCCATTGTTGTACATTTCAGAACAAACACTTCATCTCAACGCCATCATACTTAACCACCCACACTAGTTGCTGATAACCCTTTTTGACCTTTCCCAAAAGTGATCGTAATTTTCAACCTGTTCAGAGCAATTTGACAAAAAATAAACAGAACCTGAAAAGTTCGTTTACAGCTGAACCAAAAACCAGCAATTTTGTTAGTGTGAACCGTAGTGGGCATGTCATAAGAATTTCCTTTTTCCCCCTCATCTTTTGTTTTAGAAATATGATTATGATATTAAGAAACTTATTTGCTGACTCAGAGTTTCCTTTACTCTAGCTTAGGCTATACATCTGCAAATAAAAACTTCTGCAAATCTTACATACGATTCACATTGCACAGAATAGCCTACATCTTCTTATCATTAATAATTGATCCATGTTTGGTTTTTTTGGGGGTAAAAAATCTCTCTAATAATGTAACAAAAGTGTTCTAGTGCTTATGTCTGCTATGCATTGTGCAAGAGCCTCCTTAGTTGATGTATCCTGGATTACAACAAAATTGTTCAAAATGCAGGCCAATTCGTTAGATAGCTCCAATGTTCCAAAAATCCCAAACGTAACCAGTTCAAGAACCCATTTTGTGTTGGTCAAAAAGGGCTAGGATTGGTCTGCTCTCAGAATGGCCCAGCAATTCATCTTATAAAGAGAGATTCTGAAGAAACTATAATCCCAGCAAAAGCTTCGTTGAGAGCAATAGGAGGGTGAAACCAGGCTGTTGATTTATCGCATGCAAAGTTTTGTCTGTGACAGCAGTGTATAGCTTACCACATGGCTACAATATATCTGGTTTTCCGTGTCTACATTTGCCTTGGCTGGATTCTTAAACTAATGGGTTTAAAAGACACAATCTGTTAAACTCCTATCTTAAACATTATTTCTCAATTACCAGGTAGAGAGAACAAGATCATTTCCTTTTGTGGTTCCTTTCCGCTTTATCTTGAAATATAAATGAATACCATTTTAGCTCGAAAATGAGCTTTTTCTCTTAGCAGCTCCCCAAAAGGAGCAATCTGGGAGAGAGACCTAGCACATGATCCACAACTGCTATACGATGTGAATCTAATTAAAAGATAATGCAGATTATGTCGTCAGAGATATTGCACTACCTACATTTCTCTTGCGGTAATCTCTTCCTGTAATTATACCATATGGAAGGACTTAGGATATATGATTTTTAAATTGGAACATACTTCCTCGGAACGTTCCTTTACTCTTCTTGTACTAATAAAAAACGGGAATGGAGGTGTTACGTACGTAATGAGTACTGCAAGTTTATATTCGGTGTCCCACTGGCATTATCATAGAGGTATTTATGTAGAGCAAGAGTCTGTCTGTTATGAAAGGGTGATGGAAATTTGCTTCGGACTGAACAAGAACAAAGTGTTAAATAATTAAAGTAATATTAAATGATCCAAATAGAGTTATGAAAAATGTAATAATACAACATGTTTTTGGTCACTTAGACCATCATTAGTGCATGAGGATAAAATCCCTCAAACCATAATCTTAAGTTCAAAGGTTTCATTACCTCACCTAAGGTTAGACACTTTTGTGTCCTTTTTGAAATTGTACAAAGCATGTAATGGCCAATAACTTGAACTGTTTTAGCAACTTGGCCTCTTAAAGGTGAATTTCCCCAGCATGTTACAATTCATTTGTCTGGGCCACCTAGTGACTAATGTTTAAAGCAAAAATCAAGCAGTTCATCAGCCAGTGTCTTGTGAAATTAAGACTCAGACCACATGAAATTTCACCTGCTGCATCATCGCCACATTCTTTAGACATACACCAAATTTCATGAGCTTCCCCCATAGGGGATTCAGCAGCTAACATATTTCAATGATGATGATATTTCAACATATCTCAAGAACTGCCTAAGCCACAATTTTGATATTTGGTATGCTAACTTCACTTCATTCTTGTTCTTTCTTTCACTTTATGTGGTGGTCATATTCTGACCTCAAAATATCCTCTGTTTACCAACCCCATTTCTAGAAAAGTTGGGACACTTGAAAAAAATGCAAGAAAAAAAATTTAATCTGTAATTTTCATTTACTTCATTCACTTGATGCTTTATTTAATAGATAAAGGGACAAATAAAATATGTTAAGAGTTTTCAATGATTAACTTAAATGCATTTGTTAAATATAAATAAAGAAATTGATGGCTGTAACACACTCAAAAAAATTGGGACTGAGTCATGTTTACCACTGGGTCACATATATTGGATCATGTATATTCATGTAAGTATAGTTTTTTAATTGTTTAGGAATTGAAAATACTAATTGTTACAGTTTTGCAAGTTGAATTGCTGTATACAAGACTTTCGGTTAATTGTTGTACCATTGGACCAGCCTTTAACCAAATTACATAGATCACCATAGATAGAGACCCTCCTCCAGTGTGAGCAGAGGTATAACTCCATGCCATGTCAGTAAAGACATTTTGTAAACAGTCCGTGGTCACCGTTGTCTCATTTTCCTCTTCATGATGCTCCATACATTTTCAATAGGAGACAGATCTGGACTGTATGCAGGCCAGTCAAGCAAATACATGTTATGTCTATGAAGCCATACTGTTGGTGAGCTGCTTATTTATTTAGCATTTATTTTTCAGGCATTTCTAATGTCATTTCTAATGCCTTTGGCTATTATCAGAGGTAAAGATGAACTTGTTTTCAGGAAAGAGAGCTTTATGGTTTTTGTTTTCTTGCTACCATGCCAAGCTGCATTTTTTATTGTTAACTTTAGGAAGGAAGCGAGGAAAAAGAGAGGCTAGTGAGGGTACCTAGGCTAGTGAAAGTACCGCAAAAATAAACACAGCTATAAATGCAATTACCTATAACAGCACATCCGTGCTTTATCCCTTACAGCTACTGTATGGAGCTCAGTTTAATGTTATTATTATTAATATTATCATTATAAGATTCCTGGGTATTTGCTGCACAAAGATGCTTTGCAGTTTGATGTCATATCATGACAGGGTGCTGCTTCTTTGCTGCATAGAGATGTTGTGCAGTTTGATAGCATGGCTTGACAGTATATGGGTTATT
Organism: Hassar affinis; assembly: GCA_025674545.1. Taxonomy (NCBI): domain Eukaryota; kingdom Metazoa; phylum Chordata; class Actinopteri; order Siluriformes; family Doradidae; genus Hassar; species Hassar affinis. The sequence continues at coordinate 4,267,601 of JAOVYV010000019.1, forward strand.
TGCCACACCGCAGCTGCTCTCACAACTGGACACTCAATGAAAACTTGAAAGAGCAGTCAGCCTCTGAAGTGAGTTCGGCTCCGGCTGCTGACATACGACTTCAAAGTCCTGTTAACAACATGACAGGCTGTGAACGTGCAGCCCGGCTTTACTCAGAGTTTACTTTTTAGCTAGATTTTTTTTAATCACCTGCTTTCCTCTTTATGTGCTTCTCTGCTCTATGAAACCTATATATTATTGATACATTTGCAAGGTAGCCTCGTATGTAGGTTGATTTGAGGCCGTTTGGCATCTTTTGATATCTGCCACTTTGATTTTTGATGCCTTCTGATGAAATATTGCCCAGAAGCCCTGAAGGTAAATGTTGGTATTTTTCTGTGCAGATATTTGTGCAATGAAATTCCTCAGCTCAGCACTTTGCAGCTATGTTACGCATGGTATGTGTTCTTGATGTTGTTGGATTGTTTGGATTTTTGAACTTCCCAAGTTGTTTCAAGGACAATTTCACAGGTATTTTTGTCTCTTTTATGCTTTTGCACCTTTACATTTTTGATACAGGTAGCAACAAAGGAAGAAAGGGGAGTGTGCATACATGAGAGATTTTACAGTAACTGTTAAGTTACCACACTTACCTTTACCTTCTACCTTCACATATTATGGCTAAGAAATTAGAAAGTGTGTGCAGTCAACATCTTAAATAAAACAAACCTTACCTGTTGATTACTGTAAAACCCTGCATATATCATATACTTAGATTTCATCAATCCACATGAAACTTGGTATGGTTGTAGCCTCACATGTCTGATATAGAATATAAGTCTGAATTTTGGTAAGCTCACAGCAACTGTTTCACCTGAAATTATGCACTTTTAATAGCAAGTTGGCCTCTAGGAAGTGCCTTACCCCAGCACATTACAATTGGGCCTAGCTCCTGGCTCCTGGGCCAGCTAGTGAATAATGTTTAAAGCAAAAATCGAGCATTTCATCAGCCAGTGTCTTGTGAGATTAAGGCTCAGACTACATGAAATTTCACTCCCTCTATCACTGCCACATTCTTTAGACATACACCAAATTTCATGAACTTCATCCCTAAGGGATGCGATGCAGCAACTGACGCATTTCAATATCTCTGCTTAAGCCACACTTTTGATATTTGGTATGATTAATTCACTTCATTCTTGATCTTTCTTTCACTATGTGGTAGTTATATTCTGACCTCAAAATATTCTTTACTTACAAACCCCATTTCCAGAAAGGTCCAGACACTTGAAAAGAATATCAATAAAAACTTCACTTCAGAACTTCTCTTGAACCTTTAATTAACAGGTAAAAGGACAAAGGAAGGGTTTTCAGTGTTTTCAATAATGAACTTAATTGTATTTGTTAAATCAAAACAAATTTAGAAATTGATACTTGCAACACCCTCAAAAGAATTGGGACAGAGGCGTGTTTACCACTGGGTCACATCTTATATCAATTTAATTATAAATTTTAATCCTTTGAGACTACAAGATACTAATTGTTACAGTTTTGCAAGTGGAATTATTGTAGTGTCAGTTAACATTGGAGAATTCAAAACACCTACCCAACTGTCAATCATTGGGTGGCAAGACGAAGACTCTTTTGCATTTTTTTTGAGTGAGCCATGTAATAGCATACTCTGATGTTACAAAAGGTCTGCTTTTATGCAAAATGCAATTCAGTGTAGAACTAAAATACATCCTGTTGCTTTAAGAGACTCCAACTGTTTCAGCTGAGTCATGCCGCCTGTCCCAGTAAGATACTCTGAGCCTCTTATATTCGAGTGCATGCATGCTGTCATCTAGGCTTTTGAATAAGACTTATTACTGCAGAATTATGCAGTTCTCTGACCCATGACAGATGGCACAAGCTGCAGTTTGTCTTGCAGTTGGGCTATGAATAAAATCTGATTGGCAATAATTTAACTTTACAGTTGATATATCATCTTGTTGTACCCTTTGAGTATCTCCACCCATCTCTCCACCCCTAACACTTCATGCCAGCATGTTGAAGTGGAAGTGAAATATGGCAGATAAGAAGCATGGTCACTGGGCCAAGTCATACTATGATGGGTGGTGGATGACTTCAAGTATAGAGTGGCCTCTGGGGTTGATGGGAAATGTTAATGTATCCTGCTAGTCTCTGATGAAGCCTGGGGAAGAGGATGGAACATGGATATGCTGGGGATGTGTGCTTAGTGAAGCATGGCAGCTCAGCTTGATACCCAGCATCTCACCCTTTCTCTCTCTCTCTCTCTCTTTCTCTCTCTCTCTTTCTCTCTCTTCATTTATTTATTACTTAAAATTTTCCACATTTATTGGAACTTGGATAAGCCTTCCTTTCTTATAAGGCAGGTAATTATAATGAGTCTGACCTACTCCGCTGAGTAAACCAAATCTCTGGGTTTATTTTAGTGCAGAGACAAACATCTTACAAGTTTCTATGCAGTCCTTGAATCTTTATTCAGCTCAGAGCATATTCAGATTCTTCTTCTGCCTGCACATGATAACCTTGTAGCATCTGCAGTAGTTTTTCTGCAAACACTATTTACTGTAATAAGCAGGTATGATCTGCACATTGCTTCCATTATTACCCCAGTTTTAAATAATGTGTCTCCCAGTTGCATTATTGCATAATCCATTACACTACTAGATGCTTTCTGTTGATAGTGATTGGGGAAACCTGGTGTGTTATTTGTCCTGTGGAAAGAGGCACGGGGATAGGCTTGGAGTGAAAATAAGAGAGAGGGGAGCAGAGTGATAAAAGGGAAGGAGGGAAAGGGACGATGGGTTTTGCAGTAGTCCTCGACAGGTTGATGTAGCTTCTGCAATGAATATCTCATAAAAAGTACTATCCTTAGGCCTTAAGAAGATCTTCTATTTCCTCCTGTTAATGGTGGAGCTTGAAATCACCTGCTCCATCACTGTCAGGCCAGTCCTAATATGTACACCAGAGCACACAAACAAAAGAAAAAAAACACACAGGTTCATGTACATGGGGGTCATGTGTTTTTTTTCCAGATATGATATTTCATAACACTGCTACAATAGCCTGTAAGAAATATAAGAATGGGCTGAATAGACAGAAACTGAGTGAAAACTAAATGAATTCATCAGGGTTTCACGAGTACAAGCAATGCTAATCCATGTCAATGTTAAGCTTTCACAACAAGGCTGGTCAAAAAAAAGTGCTCACTCACAGGACAGGAATGTGACAAGTATAGTACAACAACATCCAGCCTCTGTGTGGTGCATTCTATAGGCTGTATTCTTTATGTTGTTACATCAATAGTTATGCCAAGAAAGTTTCTTTTATTCAGAATTGGGTTACACATGTGCTTAAGTTGCTTTCTGGGTTCCTTCTTCAAATGATACAATTGGCCTGTGTGTAGTTCACACCTCACACCTCTGACGTGAGGACTTACACTAACATTTTTAAACCAGAAATGGCATTTCTGCCTATTTTTGTGGTGTCCATGTTCAACATTGAATTTATTTATGATGTCATTCTCCACAGTAGTGGTTAATGACTCATATAAAACTAGACACTCAGAACTTTATGAAGAGCCTACTAGGTGTAAATTTTATGATTTTACTGTGCCAGCTTTATATGGTGATTTGCTCTCAAAAAGTTTTAGTTGTGCTGTCCGTTCTATCTCTGTACCAATGTTATTGTGAAGGTGTGAATTGTTTAGGTTCTCAAAACCTTCCTCTTTTCCATCACCCTGCTCACTAGCACTAAACATACAATAGTCACAATACTCTATACACAGAAACCCAACAGCTTCCTGACCAGTTTGGTACAAAGATCAGACTTGTAAAATAGCATTCGATCCAACTTATTTGAATTTATTTACTATTGTTCTTCTTAAGTATTATTATTATTATTATTATTATTATTATTATTACTATTACTATTATTATTTTTATTATATCGGGTAGTTTTGTCCGCAACTGCCGCAATTTTTGAAATATCGACACCGTTCCAACGCTAAAATGTCCGACACGGTTCGGGATTGGTGCGCATGTATAAGGCGAGGGGTTTCCGTGCACTCCTTTACCCTCCACACTCGTTTTTATCCCCCTTTTTTTCCCATCCTATCCCATTGATTTTCATTTCAGTTTCTAATTTTTTGTCATCTGTACTTCTGCTTGAACAACACAATGCATACAAATTATGAGCAGCTACTATGCTTACAAACACAAAATTCTGTGTTTGATCAAAAGGATTGGCACCCCCAAACTATGTACACACACACACGTAAATGACCTGTCAGAACTAAAGTATAGGAACCCCCCAATTATATGGTAGTATAATAAACACACAATCATGAGCAAAAGTATTGGCACCTTCCACCCTAAACTATGTGCTTACACACACACACACACACACACACACACACACACTAATGCGAATGGTGCTGATGTAATGGTGCTGCAATCACACTCGCATTTTCTTCAGGAAATGCACCTCTCTAGTTAAATATGCTCAACTAAAGGCAGTCATAGCCCAGTAAGTTAGGAAGGTCAGGGGTTCAAGCTGCTACATCAGGACTGTCACTTTTGGGCCTTTGACCAAGGCCCTTAACCTGCTGCTCAATCCAGTCACTGAGAGGTCCCAGCCGGTCCCAAGTCTAGTTAATGGGAGGGTTGCGTCAAAAATGGTATCTGGTGTAAAAACCTGCACCAGATAAAGACACAGTGACCCCAAGAATGGGAGTAAGTTGTTAAAAGAAAAAAAAGCTTGACTCAATAAAGCCACAAGACTGAAGTCAAATTTGTGACACATGTGCAGAATATAGGTTATTTTATAATACCTTTATTTTGCTGTTTAGATGTGTCAAAATAATGATATCAAAAAACTTCGGGCAGTGCTTAAATCCGTAGTGAAGTCTGAGGGTTGAATACTGATGTGTGCAATTTTTTAATGAAATCTTATGTAACTCTTGTGCAATGCTACATGTGTAACTCAGCTGAATGTGGCCCTTGAGCTACAGATGCCCCAATCAAGTGGTGGTGAGATTCAAAGCAGGGATGTTCAGTATATCTGTACTCTTTATAAAGCAGATGAAATAAAAAACAGATGAAAAGAGGTGTACCGACATGTGATTTTTCTCCATCAGGTTCTCGCTATCACCAGCACCACTGACCTAGGTTGCCTCCTTTTATGAGCTGTGCAGATCCCATCCATCATACTGTTAGGGAGCACTTTACGTCATGCCGCAGAAGTCTCTCAAGACAGAGAACTTAAATTTCCTCCCCAACTAATGGAAATTTAACTCTCCACGTAACTATAAAGTTTTAAAATCGGCACTGAATGGCAGGCCCCATAGGAAATGGCTTCAGATGTCATTCACTTTACTGTTCTCTTATCTTTTTCATTTCTTCCCCGTCCCTGTTCCCATATCTTTTCATGATGTTTGCTGTCATTGGCAGTGGCTTGAGTGGTCGCGCTGCTGAAATATTGATTTCCTTTCTCTTCCCCTCCTGTCTTTTTTCTCTCACCTCGCTCTCTTTCGCACACCTCCTGCTCTCTTTGTCTTTCTTCCTCTCGCTCTGTCCTCTCCACCTCCCCCCCGTCACTGGTACCAGAGAAGCTTGTGTTGACTCACAGCCCTCCTGTCTGGCACTTTTTTCCTACTCCTTTTCTTTATTCCACTCTCTTCTCGATGTCTTTTCACAGGACTTATTATCCTCTACAGTGTTTCTGTAAAAGTGTTTCTTTCTCTGCTAATAGGCTCTGTTTACACAGATGCCTCTTTTTAAACCTGACTCTCATCAGACTGGTGCTAATGGAGGCATACACTTGGAAAACCCATAGTCTGAAAAGACAGCTCTTTTGACATGCAAAGGATCCTTTGCAGGACTGTATGTCAGGAAGGATGATAAACGACATGCAGGATCAATCCAGCCAAACTAAATTTCGAATGGTCTTTGCAGTACTGACTGTGCAAACAGTGTTAAAATCCATTCCACTTGCTTAGTATCAACTATAGTGATAATGCCTTTTCTTCTTCTTCTATTTCTTTTGGAGAAGCAGCATCAGTCAGGGAGATGCAAAAAACTTAACAAACTGATGCAGGTTCAGTTTTGGGCTGCTCATTGGATGGCATTTAGGTTTTGGTTTTGAGGTTTTGAGGTGGTGGTTGAAAGCAGGTGACTTAACAAACTCACTGCTCCATGACCTGCTGGTCAGACAGCAGAGCACTTTCATCAGCAGACTCATTCAGCTTCACTGTAGTAAGGAACAGTACAGGAGATCATTTGTACCAACAGCAATCACACTGTACAACACCTCTTCACTGTGCTGGGACATTATTGTATACTGAGCCACTTCTGAGTGGCACTGACCTTATTACATCCCTCTACTCATATCGCTATGCACCGCCACTTTGTGTATATATCTATACTTGCACATCTGTTATTTATAGAATGTTTTCAAGGTAGTTTTATTATATTCGTATTATATAATCTGTCAGAAGCTGCTTTTTACATTTTACTTGCTCAGTGATGATCTGTTACAACCTGGAGATAATATGTTATTATTATTTATTCATTCATTCATTCATTTTCTTGACTGCTTATTCCTTTTCAGGGTCACGGGAGAGCCGGTGCCTAGCCGGC
>JAOVYV010000019.1:4303349-4315025 GCA_025674545.1 Hassar affinis
TTGATGCCTTCAGTGAGAATCTACAATGTAAATAGTCATGAAAATAAAGAAAACACATTGAATGAGAAGGTGTGTCCTTTTGGCCTCTACTGTATCTATCTATCTATCTATCTATCTATCTATCTATCTATCTATGAAAAAGTATAATATCCCTTGTATACTAATGAATTTTCAGTCAGATTGAAAGTCATTTTGGGAACAGCGATTACTGCATATTTTCTTGAGACATGCTGAGACATACTTCATTTTAGCTAGTGATTTGTGTTAAAATAGAACATGGCCTCTTGTACATTTTATAAGTTGAGAATATAGAAAGTACAATGTCTTTATAATTGTTATAATAAAATACAATGACAAAATGTCAGTAGTAAAACACTTTAGGAGGTGTTGTAATTGGAAAATAATCAGCTTCTGGGTGATAACATGGCATCCTGTCATATTTGATTTCCTACTTGAACCTATACCTCCAGTGAAAGAAGTGCATTCCAGTTGCTGCTTCTATGTTTTATGCACTTTATATCATGACTCCCATGTAATGCTAAAGCGAAAACCAAGCTGGGCATGCTCTGTGGTTATCACTAACGTTGTTTTTCTTTACAAATGATCTAGCACTCCATTTGGTTTCTAGATATACGTACAGCCTAAACAGTGAAAATGCCTATGTGGCTACATTTTACGGTCCTCTCCGTAGCCAGCGACCTTTTCGTTTCTGATATTAAAGGTTTCATTTGGCTATGATGGTGAGAATCGATTGGAAAGGTCAGAGATATATGTATACTGTGATTTATTTGTGATCAGGATTATTATAGCATTGCAACGATCATTTATATATTCAATTAAACTATATTATCTAAGTTTACCACCTCGGATTTAAAGTTTTATAGGGGGAAATCGAGGACGGGAAATGCTTGTTTAAAATTTTACAGGTTTTTTTTTGCCACCAGATCGTTCACACTGAATTCAAAGCAACTGTCATTCGTTTTTTTTTTCTCCCCCTCCCTCTTCTGCTGTCAATTATCAGCCATTGTAAAAGAGCGTAATTACAGCCCTGCCATTTTTCCTCCCTGAAATGTTGAAAGAAGGAAGCACTTCTCGTTTAAAACATCATTTCCCTTTCCAGCAAGCAAAGAGGCCATTCAGTGTTTTTTTTTTTTTACTGCAGTGAAAAGATCCTGGGAACTATCATTTAAAATTCCATAAAGCAAAAAAGACAGCTAAAAGCTCTTTACTTCTGAGTCCTGTAGTTAATGTTGGCATGATTGGTAATTCGGATAGGGTGCCATATAATTTGGGATAAGTTATACACTATCTAATGTTTATTTATACTCAAATATTGAAGATTTAATGGACGATGGATGATAAAGTTTGCATGACACAACTTATTTAGGGCTTTAGCTTTTTACTTTAAATCTTTTGATCTCTGAGTCAAAGCATGTATTTTGGTGTTTAATGAACATCCAGGGAACAAACCTCTGAACCCTTGAAGTTCTACGATCACAAAAAACACAACAGCAAATACAGAAACGTTAACTCAAAGCAGAAAGTACTGAACATCATAATCTCAATGATCAGTAAACACCTACCCTTTCCATTTTGAGTTGTTGATATGTTTCCGAAGTGCTGAAACGCTCCCGTGCATTGGTTTTTGCTTTGGTTTTGCTGTTGTGTTTACTGGTATGCTGTTGAGTTGTTTGCTGTTGTGTTCCCAAAGTGGCTGTTGTGGTCTTAGGTTTTCTTTTCTGTTTGTATTCTGCTTTTTGGGTTTGCTGTTGTGTTTTCTGATATGATATCGTCTTGGTTTTGCAGTCAAATGTTTCCAAACTGCTGTGTTTTTAGTTTTGCCATAGCGTGTTTTTTTTTTTTTTTTGCTTTCATTGTGTTTTTAATTTGCAGGGTTCTCTTCTGAATGATTGTCATTGTTTTTTCTGAAATTATTGTTGCATATTTTTATTTGTTGTTTTGTTTTTTGTTTATGGGTTTACCATTATGTTTTTAGTATATTGCTCTGGTTTTAATTTAGCTATTTTTTTTTCTGAATTTTTGCTTTGTAAATGCATTTTTCTTCTAGGGTCCAAAGCAATCCCATTTTACTTTTAATGTGCTGTTGTGTTTATTGATTTGCTATTTTGTGTGTGTGTGTGTTTTTTAAGCAGTTTTTTTAATTAATGCTGTTTTAGATCTTGTTGGGTTTTGTAATTTGGTGCTGCATTTAAAAAAAATAAAATAAAGGGTTTGTTGATGTGCTTTGCACTTCTTTCTACAGGCAGCCTACACGATACATCATTGAGTTCAATGAACATTTTAATTACTTCAATGAACAATGCATTTTTATTGGAATACTTACAACTAACATGCATTGTCCAGCAACACTGCAGAGAAACCTTATTTCATTGTTCACGTCGAATGAATAAACTGTTTATTAGCACCATAAACCAACAGTTAATCACGACACATAAACTCACAGTGTCCTGATAAGAAAAAGAACACAACTGTGTATGAAAAATAAACATTGTATAGTTTCGTTTGAATCGTTGTTTCTGTGATAGAGGTTATAAGGCTGCACCTGTCTCAGTGACTCTCATCTGCATACACAAAGGCTAGCACTGAGGGATCTGTAAGAGTTAGATACATGCATTTTTTATGAATAGTCAACAGATTGTTGTTGTGTTGCACGCCTAGTGTGCGCATTATTGCTTTTATATCCCCTAGTTGAGACCCACAGGCCACATTAGATCATCTGTTCATGGAAGAGTCCAACAACCTGCGGATAAGACATCCGGCTGTGTCCTTAAAATTCCGCAGCCACAGAATTTGGCACTGAGAGTTTAATATAAAGTGCAATGTAATCCCGAGAATGTACAGAAAATAAAGACTACTGGTGAATTGAGATAAGAAATTGGTGAATTGGCTTCTGTTATGATTATCCGTTCAATGCAGTACTTTTTTACATATTCTGACAACAGAAGTTCAATTCTAAATCGTCAAAATCATGCTTTACTGAGCAAAAACCAACAGGAACTTTGAATGAATCCTTCACATATTTTCATTTTTGCTTTCCTTTTCATCACTGTATATCTTCCTTTCTTCAATTTTGCTTGTTGGGAAGTTCTGTAGGTTCAATCAATCAATAGAAGCAATATGTGTCTCAGGTCTCTCCCCACTGATGAAATCTTGACCAAGACTAACTTATAACAATAACACAGTATGAATGGGAACATGGCAGCAGTTGAAATATGGTCTACTTGACCAATCTTTATCATTATCCCCAAATCACAAAATAGCACTTGATCCAGCACACCCTATAATGTTGCATTTAATTTTTTATCTTGTGTGTTTGAATACTGATGTACGCAATTTCAGTATTAAATCACTAATCTCAACTCCTAGATGTTTTGTGGTAGCTAATACACAAACTAAATAGAGGTTACATGTATTGTGCTGCATGTCTCATCCAGTGGATTGAAAAAAGATAATTAGGTGGCTGTATTGAAGAAGGAAGAAAGAAAAAGAAGAAGAAGACGAACAAGCAGAAGAAGAAGAAGGAAACAGTAAAGACTGGGTTGAAGTCTCCTGTTGAAATGGTGTATATGCTCTTCTGGGAGAGGTACCTGCATTAACAAGGGATGAGAATGCTAATAAAACAGTGATGCTGCCAGGGTCATGGGGTCACGTGCTTGTGTAATGAATGGAGAAATTTAACTCATCCAATTATAAAGAAGTTAGGCAAAAATCCATACTGTTATTCTGGGCACGGAGCCCAAATGCAAAACTAATAAGGTTAAGCAAAGCTATCTCTCTCTCTGTCTCTCTCTCTCTCTCTCTTTCTCTCTCTGTCTCTCTCACGCTGTCTCTCTCTGTCTTGCACTTTACTCTTTTTCATTTCTTCCTGTCTTTCCTGCACTGTGGGTGAAAGCAAAGGCACTTTGCACACAGGCTAAATAGAAAATCTGTCAGGACTGTTGTCAGGAAGACTGTAGCCCAGGCGTACAAATGTCATTACATAACACAACATGTCTGAGATAAATGTCTGAAGAACAAATTGTGGTAATTGTTTTAATGAAAAGATAACTGTGTCCAGAAGGTACTTTTAAGTATACAAGTATGGAATTTAAATCATAACATTCTTTCTTATATGGGTTTTATATTACATTTTGAAAAAGAACACTCTCGTTTTGTGAATGTCTCTTAGATGTCTGTTAGTAAGTAAATTGATGTCTTTCTGATGTACACTATGTTGCCAAAAGTATTCACTCGCCTGCCTTGACATGCATATGAAGTTGAGTGGCATCCCATTCTTAATCCATAGGGTTTAATATGATGTCGGCCATCCCTTTGCAGCTATAACAGCTTTGACAGAGTTGACTTCTGGGAAGGCTTTGTGCACTAGTGCAAAATTCAAATTCAATACAAATTCATGTATACAGCACAAGATTTATTTATACAGACCGAAACCCTGCTGAGCAAGAACTCCCACAAATAAAATATACAAATAAAACAAACACTGTAACTGGAACTAAGGGGCCAAGCCCAACTCCTGAAAAACAACCCCACACCATAATCCACCTCCACCAAACTTTATACTTAGCACAATGCAGTCAGACAAGTACCATTCTCCTGGCAACCACCAAACCCAGACTTGTCCATCAGATGGGAAAGCATGATTCGTCACTTCAGAGAACACGTCTCCACTGCTCTAGAGTCCAGTGGTGGCAATTGGTGATGTTGGATTGGATGCAGCTGCTCGGCCACGGAAACCCATTCCATGAGGCTCTCTATGCACTGTCCTTGAGCTAATCTGAAGGCCACATGAAGTGTGGAGGTCTGTAGTGATTGACTCTACAGAAAGTTGGCAACCTCTGTACACTATGCACCTCAGCATCTGCATCCCGCTCTGTCATTTTATGTGGCCTACCACTTCATGAGTTGCTGTCATTCCCACTGACTTCCACTTTGTTATAATACCTCAAATTTCACAACTGGACTTGTTGCACAGGTGCCATCCTATCACAGTACCACACTGGAATTCACTGAGCTCCTGAGAGCAACCCATTCCTTTACTAATGTTTGTAGAAGCAGCCTAGGTGCTTGATTTTATACAACTGTGGCCATGGAAGTGATTGGAAGACCTGAATTCAATTATTTGGATGGGTGCGTGAATACTTTTGGCAACATAGCATATGTCCTATGAGCAGGGTTGTCAGATCTGCATGGAAACATCATATATAAATGTGTCATATTATTACACATCATAAAGAAAAATACCTATGGGACATATTTAGATTTGGTGCAATAAGTCTTCAAGTTACATTAATATTTGTATTTGTATTTTTTATTCAGAATCAGGTTATGCACATAGATTTTATTGGGCTTGACATTCAGACTATGCAAACCATTCAGTTTATACTTCAATTCAGTGAAGTATATGGAATTGATGCTTTCGAGGTTGGCAGATTTTTCTTGGATGGACGGAGGTGGTTTTCATCCTCAAAAAATAAAATAGAATAAAATAAAAACCAGGCATAGAAAATGCCGACTGTTTTTTTTCTGTCAAATGTAATTTGATGCAACATAAAAGCAAGAAATTTTAAAATAAAAACTAACCAATATGGTGATGGATGAATAAGAATGTAGCAAGCATTGAAATATCCTCACTATGTGTGCATACCTCGAATCTGAATATGGCTTCTATGGAAATTTCTATGGAAAACCATTCCCCTGACATTACTGTGTATATTGCTCTGAGCAAAACACATGCCTCTGCTATACAGCTGGATTAATATCATGGACTAAAAACTGACCTAATCTAATAGTTACACTGCCCATTTTGTGCTGGCTTCCAAGCACTATACATCAAAAATATTTATATCAATACAAGAAGTCTCAGATATGTTTCTGGGTGAACATATAAATTGCATGTTTAGGCTTGTATACTAGTTTCATAACACACAAGTTTTTCACATAGAACACAGACCGTATGTCAAAGTGTATACTTACATACATGCATGTGTACATTTCTTGAGTGGCTCAATAATGGGCTTCTACAGTGGGCTGCCATTCAAAGTGCTATTAAGAAAGTCTGGCTTCTCTCCATAGCCTGCTGCATACTAAAATAAAAGGTCGATAACGCTGAACTATAATAACAGGTAATAGTCAAACTGATGCCACTTTAGGTCCATTTTGTCGGCAGTAGCTTGTAAAACGTGGCCTTAATGGACACATTATGCAAAGCCAAGCATTTGTCACCCAATATTCACTAGGAAATGAGTAAGAAACAAGTATCATGCTTTATAGTGCATTGCCCTTTGCTCAAGGTCAACAGTACGGGCACAGTGATCTTTAACTGCATCTGTTGTAGAGGAGTTCGAAGTGGAGCAGATGGAGACCATATTGGCAATAAAAAGAATATTATGAACACCACAAATATCCATCCTTACTTAGCTCTCCTTTTAAACGTAACTGTGTCTGTTCATTTCTGTCAAATGCTTCCCATCCCATATCTCAGAAGGAAAACTCATAAAAACGGGCGATTATTTGCAAAATCAAGCTGCCGAAGGAAAATTTTAATTAAACCTCTTTATTTATGTGTCAAGTTAAAGTAGGAGGAAATCGAAATCTGATTCTTTTTCTGTTTTTTTTTCTTTTTTTTTGCACGGCATAACCCTTGGAGGCAAGTCATTAGGCCTTATACATAACCATCACACCGCATTAAAATCACATTACACAACAACGATAATCATTGCGTTCAATTACATGTGGTAATAAATGCCTGCATGATCTTTGCTAAATCCATTAGCGTGACATCGGGAGACGGAGATGAACAAGTTGCAGGCTGAAGCCCAATACATTAGACGCATGGTGTCAGTTTGCTTGAGCTGAACTCACCTGAAATCTGAGCACCGGGACTTGACATGTCAGAGCCCACTCTTTCCATCTTTGGCATTTTTTTTTTGGTAAGTTTCAAAGCAGCTTTGATAAACATGCAGCTGAAAAAAACTGCATAAATTAATGATATGTAACCAAATTGAGAGCCTAACCGTTTCTAGCAGTATAAGCGCTATTAGCATGCCATTAGCTGCAGACTTCAGTAAGCTTGAGGTATAAAATGGGCAGTTTGCTCTTTTGCCTCTAGCTAAAGGTGTGTGCTTCATGAATAGCTAATGACTTTCAAACATTATGGCAGTTAATGCATGGCCATTTCTGAATAACACCTGATTTGTTTGAGCGATAAATCCCATAAATTTGAGCGATGATGTTGTTTAATGTACCTTCATGCAATCTAGATTCCTTTGTTTTGATTTCTTTGGTAACACTTTGCTGAGTTCAGTATCCAGAAGGATACAAAACATACTACATGGCATCACCTTCATTACAAGTCACATAGAACTATATAAACGTTCATAAATGATTATTCAAACAGTTTTCATAAAGATGTTTGGTTCATATATCTTTGTTCTTTTAGGGGACCTTTCATAAAGGACATGTGCATGTACATACTGTATGTAGATATGTAGCTTTGTAAGCACTAAAATGTTACCATATAGTATTTCTTTACTGCCTTAAGACATCAATTAGTGCAGCAGGTATATTTTATCAGACTTGACTAGTGATGCCTTTACATGATTGTCCATGACACACTACTCCCTGTTCATTGCACCAGCTCTATAAACATCTGCCTTTTTCCTCAGCCCCCAAAAAGGGTGCAAGCTGTAATTAACTGTTATGCGGGATTGATTGCCGACAGCTTAGCATTGACCAGCTTCATTATGGAGTTGCCTCAAAGTAGGATTTCAGCCCTGCCAATACACTGACTTTATTTCAATATGACGATCAATAGGGAATATATTAAAGCTTTATTTGGACTCAGTCTGTTGGCCCAGGCTACCTTTTTTGCCTCACTGAACCACAAAGCTTGCTCTTTGCCCATGGCCTTCTCCGGGTTCTGGACCTCACCTTTTGAGACTTTTGCCGAGCAGAACTGCGACATGTAGCTCTGCATGTGGCCACATCCATTCAGACTGACATCGAAGTCATTGAGCAGGGGACACGGTATAGGGATCGATAGAAAGCAATAAATACCACAGCTGTACTGCAGAAGTCTCTAATCACCAAAAATAGAACTTCCAGAGTTTGTGTGCTGTGTTTGTTCTATAGAGCCATTTGTATGAGTAATACATTAATCACATATTATTAGTAGAAGAGGGCACATTAGAGGACAGGAATAAATTATTTTCTTCACATTTCCCAGCTTGTAGGAAGTTGGGGGCAGAGCAAATGATACAGCAGCTGTAGAACAGATAAGGTTAAGGGCCTTGCTAAAGGGCCCCACTGTGGTTGAAGCCCTGACCTTCTGATCAGTAACCCAGTGCCTTAACCACTGAGCCATGACTGCCCAGACTTCTCTTAAGACAGCTTTTTAGCCTCATGGTATCTAAGCATCTTCCACTTTTGTAACAAAGCCTATGGATAGAGACAGGTTTGGATTTGTACTCATCCCTAAAATGTCATTACATTTTAATAGAATTAATCATAATGCAACAAATATGGACCTTTTATTTGTATTTATTGGATTTTTATTTTTTACAAATTCCTTATTATAATCAGGTGGTCTTGGGTTCTGTAATGCCAAATAGGTCATTACAGTCTTCTCTGAAGCTTTACCTGCATTTACATGTGCATTTCAGGCACTTTTCTGTAAGCTCAGGGAACAAATAAGTGCCATCCCACACTTACTACTTTTATTCCAATGTGCCCACATACTGCCCAAATCTGTCTGCCAGAACCAGGCAGGATAATAATGAAAATTTTAAATTTGGCCAGGTTTCAGTCAGAAGCTGAAATGCTGATAAAATTGCCTGGGAAAACCTGCTGACATTCATTCATTCATTCATTCATTATCTTAACTGCTTATTCCTATTTCAGGGTCACGGGAGAGCCGGAGCCTAGCCGACAGCTTAGGGCAAGAACAACCCTAGACAGGGCACCAATCCATCGTAGGGCACACACACACACACTCTCGGGCCACTTTAGAGACACCAATCAACCTAACATGCATGTCTTTGGACTGTAGGAGGAAACCTGAGTACCCGGAGTAAACCCACGCGGACTCCAGAAGGACTCCACACAGAAAGGACCCAGACCGCCCCACCCTGGGATCGAACAAGGGACCTTCTTGCTGTGAGGCGACGGTGCTACCCACCAAGCCACTGTGTCGCCCACCTGCTGACATTTTGAACTAAATTCCTGAAATGAAAATGTGTTTCTTTTTTCCCTATGTATCCCTAAGTAAAGTTATAAAAAATGTAATTCCTTAAACCCCAAAATTAAAAATTGCAAATTTCCATTTTGACAACTAGTACTTCATTACATTGATAACATAACATTGATTACTAACATTGATCGACTTGATTAGTTAGCACAATTGATAAAGAAATGGGCAGTACTGCATAGCAAGACTTTTCAAGTCGATGTTTCACCAGCTACTCAATACAATTAATTTTTGGTTTATCCACTTTTCCACACAGGCAATTGACCAGCTTTTTATGCCCCATGCTAAAGCTGAACTGCCTGGAACTGCCCATTTGAGCTTTTTCTACACCGTCGGTGTCTGAAAGTAACCCCATGCCCTCGAGTGTGCTGTTGATGGCTATCATAATCCCATGCTGTCAGAGACCTTAACGTGAATCTTTCAAGCTGAGATAACGTAATTTGGCTTCTTAAAAGTCTTGGTAGGAGTCAAATGTAGCCTGTTCTCTCATCAGGCTATGTTAAAAAGATTCAGATGAATATTATTTGCAAAATAAATTTAAAAAATGCATGCACTAATATAAGGAATTTATCAATACTAAGAGGCACTACAGCATCTTCCTACAATACAAAAAAACCCCTAATAAGTTCGAGCTTTGTTGGAATTCTTGTAGTCATGGTACACCCTTGAAATGCTCATACATGCAAGGCCAAACCTTACTTCTACCTTCGAAAAGTTATAACCCATCTTGGGTGCTCCAACTCCAACTAAACCATGTTGAAAATCACAGAATCATGATTTCTTGCCACTCTTGTGGCAGAAACAGCTCTAGAAGCTTCCATAGATGTCTGTCACTTTATATACACTCTGGTGGATGCAACCAATGACATAGGTTGGACATAGGACATAGGCATAGGTGGTGTTGCTATGCATTTGGATAGTACCAGTTTTTCTGGTACATCAGTGTATAGTATTATATCTTAAAATAATGATAAGGAAGGGTAAGGGAAGGGCAGCAGGGAAGCTTTGACACCATCAGTGAATTATATACTAATGAAATCTATTTTTTTGGCAAGGATTATCACCAGCAGAGAGTCTGCATCATAAGCACACACTTTTCCTGCTGGTAGTGTATAGCGCTGTAAAATATCAGTATATATCAGGTTTAACCACCTCATTATAAGCAGGAAATCTATATTCAATGCTATCAGAGTCCTCCCTCAGATGGTTGATCTCTCACCAATGAGACACCATTTTAGCAATTCTGTACAACAAGATGTATCTCGCCCACTAATATGTCAACAGCAGCATCAGTTCTGTCCTTGTCTGACTTTCTCCCTCAAGGCTACATACTAAGCTCTCGAGTCACACGACCCTAGTGATGGACGAGAACACAGCACATTGCTGTTCCACAATAAATGGCTGCACTCATGCTTTTAGTCAGAACAGAACTACTGCTTTGGTGTCTCTTATTTTTTTTTCTTCTTTTCACTCTCCTTTTCATCCATTGTACCCCCTCTCTTTCTCTCTTTCTCTCTCGTTCTCTCTCTCTGCATGTCCTGTCTGCAGCTCTCCCCTTCTGTGCACTTTATTGTGAACAATTGCGCGTCAAATCGCCGTGCAGAAGAACGTCGCATATATATGTCATGTTTAATCAGCCGTAATCAGTCAAATAGAGTGGTGATTAAAGAACGATCGAGCCATTGCTAAGCTTGTCTGTCACTTCTGCATAGCTCACAACTTTAGAGCTGCTTCACTTTTCTCTCTCTCGCTCTCTCTCTTTCTCTCTCTCTTTCTCTCTGTAGATTTAGATCCTTTCATATATTCTTATTTGCTCAGAGCTAGCTATAAGGAGCAAATGGATCTACAGACTCAGCTCATCATCAAGCAACACACGCTCACACACACACACACACATTTTGCCAGGTTTTGGTTTTTAATAAGTTGTGTTTAATAATAGATTTTTTTTAGGTGAGGAAGAAAAGCCAATCATGTTGGATTCATAGCACAGATTTGAAAAGCAAAGCTCTTTTGAATACTTAATTCTGATTGGTCAAAATGTGCTGATTTTCTAAATAGAGGCTTTATGCTATAAAATGCGATTTTTTTCTCTTATTAACTTGTGTAGTGGGGAAAAAAAGGAAAAGGCTAGTTATAGTCTGTGTTAATCAACAGATTGGTGCTAATGTTGTCAAATTGCTGTGGTATCAAAGAAAAACTTTGTGACATGCTGTTACAGTAGATAATCAACTTCAGGGAGGATGAAGTAGGATCATATTGCACTACCTGACTGCTGATATTTTTCTTAGCATTTTACTTTCTTTAGTATTTTTATTTTAACGTATTGGAATAAGGGGGCGGCACGGTGGAGCAGTGGATAGCGCTGTCGCCTCACAGCAAGAAGGACCCGGGTTCGATCCCCGGGTGGGGCG
>JAOVYV010000019.1:5150442-5161075 GCA_025674545.1 Hassar affinis
GGCCACTTTAGAGACGCCAATCAACCTAACGTGCATGTCTTTGGACTGTGGGAGGAAACCGGAGTACCCGGAGGAAATCCACGTGGACACGGGGAGGACATGCAGACTCCACACAGAAAGGACCGAGAGTCTCCGCCCCACCCGGGGATCGAACCCGGGGATCTTCTTGCTGTGAGGCGACGGTGCTACCCACCGAGCCACCGTGTAAAATTAAACTGTAAAATTAAAAAGGAAATTTAATATAATTTTATATTATTTAATATTAATTTTAGTAATTCATTACTATACTTAATTTAACGTTTAATGCTTAATTTAATATTTAATGCTTAATGCTTAATTTAATATTATTTAATGAATTTAATTGAATAGAATTTACATTTTATTTAATTGGGGAAAAAACTTGGAAAATACATTGAATTTAATTTAACTAGAAAAAAAGCAAAATTTACAATTAATTTAACAGAGGTAGATTTTTTTTTATTAGAAAAAAATAATAAAACAAATCAAATTTAATTAAAAAAAGTCCAATTTAATTTAGTTGAGAAAAAAAACTCAAATCTAATTTAATTAAGGAACAAAATCCAAGTTAATTTAATTATTTAAATTAATTGGAGGAAGAAAAAAACAGAATAATAAACGTACATGTTTTACACAAGAAGAGTAACACATTTGTTGGCGTGTGTTGATTCTATATCTATATGCACGCTATCTATGCTGCTGCGGTAGAAACTGAAACAGCAGAGCATTATGGGATATCGGTGGTCCTCCAGGTCAGAACGCCCCTTCTGGATGAACGTGGTCACTACAGCGGAACAGCAGGGGTTGGCTCTTATTGCTGCCTGGCAGGAGGACGAGCAGCGGGCGAGAAATGAACAGAATAAGAGGAGAGAGGGTTACAGTTTAGCACTCTCAGTAGGAGAGCTGAGCTACACCTGGCAGGGCATCTTTAACCCCCCTCCCACCCCCTCCCACCCACACGCACAGATAGAGTGTAAAAGGACCTGTACTGTATACTTTATCACCCGTATGCAATTGTATCAAGCGATGCAGAACGCAGAGAGCTTACAGAAGGTGTAAAAGAGAGGCGATAGGTTGTAAAAAGTCGTGCGTGAAATGGACAATAATTTCTTTTCCTTTCAAAAACATAAACATGAACGTATACCTCGCTTCACTGAACTTGCTTTAATGTAACAGACATTACACATAATATTTGTACTGCTCCGTAATAGTGCAGCGGAGTTCAGGATTTATCTCCTTCATACTCTCATAGTGTTCGAGGAATGCTGTGTAAATGTGGACGCTCCATGTAGACACTGCGGATACGTTCATCTCGGGAACACTATGAGCTGTTACTAACTTCAAGAGAGTAAAAAAACAAGAGGCTGGTTAGAGAATGACTGTTTATAGCTGCTATAATGTAAGTGGAAACAGGAACTTTTCACAGACACTCATTAAATGTATCCATAAAAGGATAATGAGTATGACATGTGTCAAGCTTTAATAAACAGAACATATGTTAGTGTTGGTAATTTACTGTTGGGATGAATTAAACTCTTCAACATGTGCTGTTACTGTGTGTACAAGAAAAACCAGAGATAAGAGAAAATCAGAGACTGGCACTCATGTAGAGGTTTAAATGTCTCTACACAGTTGTATTATTGTGTTAGGAGATAAAACCCAGAGCTCTGATTCACAATGAGGAAACATTTAGTGCTCTGTTTTAAATTTGCATTATATAATTCTTTAAATGAGGAATAAAAAGGCAGATAAGAGCAACTTATGGGCCTTTAGCCCCTTTTCCCAATATGATTAGGCATCAGACTTACATAATGAAAAAACAGGGTCATCCTAGTCTTTATGTAGGTCAACTAGAAGTAAGCTGCTGAGCCTGAACGAGACATTCGCATTGTGCTGAAACTTTAATTTGTTCCTGTCAGTGTCCTGGAATTCCAGAGCACTTCACATAATCCTGCTCTGAGCTCATGAGTGTGCATTACGTGTATGCACACACACACACACACACACACACACACACACACCAGTTCTGCACAATCACATCTGTAGTAAGACTGCTTACTTTAGACATTGTGGGAGTTGGGAAAGAAATAAAATAACACACACTACAGAGTCTATTGCGAAAGCCAAATTCTAGACGCATGACACTCTCCTGCGTATACTAAACAACACAACACAATGCACCACGTAATAAAATACAGCACAATACACTGCAACACAACACTATAATAATGCTATAATGTTATAATCAGTGGCGCAAAAAGGGGGTATGCAGCATATGCGACGCATAGGGGTGCTGCACTAGAGGGGGCGAAAAATCAATGCCGGACACATAGTAACTAGTACACTCCTGGTTATAATGTATGAAAGGTGCATTTAAATCAGCCGCTGATACAATTCAGTGCCATTTTTGGTGTTATCTTTAAGACCGAATTTAGCGTGATACGATGCAGTACAGTGAAATATAATGTGATTCAGTATCACATAACAAACCAAAGCCTCCTTCACAGGGGCCACACCCAGGTACTAAGCACCAAAAGCCACGCCCACTTTTCTGGGACTGACAAATACAAAGGCCACACCTCCTCCAACTGGACTAACAAACACAAAGGCCACACTCATCCAACTGCACTGACGAGCAACGTCTCGAGTTGCAGTGTCTCTTTTACTAGGACTGATACACAGAGGCCATGCTTCTTCCATTGTTACTGACAAGTACTGACCAGGACTGAAGAACAGAAGCCACACCTCCACAGTGGAACTGACAGGCACATAGGCCATGCCTCCTTCATTATGGCTAACAAACACAGAGGTCATTCTTCATTCACCATGACTTATACACAGAGGTCCCTTCAAATGCACTAATGCACATTGACTATGACTGAGAAACATACACACTAAGGCACATAGGCCACGCCTCATTCACAAGGACTGATACGCTGAGGCCATGCCTATTATTCAGGAGTAATGGACCCTGCACTCGAGTGCACAGTGCAGAAGACGTGAGAAGACTTGTATTAAAAAGCTGCATGTAACAGAAAAAGGCGTTCAATACACACTATTTGAATCAGTGCAGTTATACTGGAAATAATCAACCATTTCTTGCTTTGTACATTATTTATTAAAATTGGTACATTTTCTTATAATTCTTGCATGTTTATGAACAGTAGATGCTGTACAAATTAAATGAATATCTACCAGACATACTTGACAGCCAACCTGTGCCCACTTAATAATTTAGCTGTAGTATAATACAAAGAGCCCAGCGACAGCTTTTGTAAATGTTAAGACCACTGAACCATTTTTACACCTGTTCAGAATATCAATCATGTTCTAGGGAGTGTGAGAGGACAGCCTGCATATCGTCCATTTACTCTTTATTCACGTCCACGGACTCGTCCAGAGCGTACCTGTCCATCAGAGAAGTTCCTTTTGGTATGATTCATCAAGCTGAAGGCCAAGGAGTGAGAGAGATGGCAAGAGTGAGAGCGAAGGAGAGGATGAGAACACCCTGAGTGTGGTTTGTAGCTGGAGCTGAATGCTGAATGAAGTGTGCGCTGGAAGGGAAGCTGCTCTTCCTGGCCGACCTCTCTTTACTGCAACGGCTCGGTAAACCACAGAGTGGTATAAATAACCAAGTGCTTCAAACCCACTCCACTACTTGACACACTCAGCTCAGGAAAGACAAGATGTTCCTGCAAGTCTACATGCACGAGATTCCTCTATCAGGAAGGCAGTCGACGCTATTGTGCAGCAAAGATAAAAAGAGCAATTATTCAGCGCACAATGCCGAGTTTTGAATGAAATGTGTTTTGCAGCTCATCACTTTTTCTCTCCCTCTCGCAAAGTATTAAATATATCCACCTGTCATGGCCTGCAGTCATAGTGATGAACAGAATCAACAGGGGAAAAAAAACAATGAGCTGATTCTGAGGAAAGCTGGGCTCTGCTCCGTTATGAAAAATATGCAGCTGTTTTTGTCAGAGCCTGGAAAATTGCTCTGTGGTGAGCAGTGTGACTTCATAACAAATTTCCTCATTGATCGCCGTTGTTTACA
Organism: Hassar affinis; assembly: GCA_025674545.1. Taxonomy (NCBI): domain Eukaryota; kingdom Metazoa; phylum Chordata; class Actinopteri; order Siluriformes; family Doradidae; genus Hassar; species Hassar affinis. The sequence continues at coordinate 5,154,515 of JAOVYV010000019.1, forward strand.
TGATAGCCTGCAGTATCTTGCCTTCGTGAGTAATCTGAGCCATGTCGCAGTCACGGTGTATCTGATTGGCAGCGTGCGCATTAGATACGCTTACTTTTTAATCACCGCACAAACCTGATGAACTCGTGCACATGGTTTTTTGGCCGAAAACAACTTTGGCGAGTCCGACTCCCGATTCGTCCTCCGCCTCCGTCGTGGCTGGTGTCCCAGACAACTGTCAAAGCTCCGCAACCACCTGTTTCCATAGGCACCTCACTAACGAGAAGCGCATTAATGAGCTATTTTGAAAAGCGAGGGAAGAAAGAAGGGGGGGGGTGTGAAGGCAGTCCAAAGTGATGGGGTACTTGCTATTAATTATTCATATCAGGAGAATTATCATCAGGAGTGGCACGTTTTGAATGAATAATTGATTGTGTGCTGGCAGGTTCATGTTAAAAGATGCAATGATACTACTGATGGACAGGAGCTGGGGAAGGGAGGGAGGGTTGGAGGGGGTGTGTGTGTAAGGAAAAAACCCTCTGAGAACAGACAGAGCACTTTCTTTATAGTGTTTCATGGGACGCCATGGTTAATGATCTGGGTCACCTGAGTTATTCATGCATTTTTTTTTTTTATTTCTAGACCAAAAACTGATTTCCCAATTGGACTTTCTGAACGTGCACGTGCAAAAGACATTTACCTCAAATTTGCTTTTGGCTAGGTCCTAATTTACGAAGCAGACAGGAAAGTGGGTTTTACATACATTGGTACTTCCATTTATTTCTATTCAATCTTCTACAACCATGAATAAAATTCAGCACGACATTTAGCTTTAATGGGGGAATAGGCATCGTTGGCTAAGGTTTTACACAATACTTCCTGTCCCAACTAAAACTGATCATTTATGCAGTCAGTCAGCAGATTAGACTGGATACAGAAAAAAAATAAAAATCATTCATAGTCACAAGGCTGCCTGGTAATCTAATTGACTAGGCTAAGTACCCTTGCCCAAATGTAGAGCAAGCTAGTCAGGATAGTCATGTTGTGCACGGTTCCTCATGCTTAGTACGATATTGGTGGTTTCAAAGCAGACAAAATAAACTCATGCTCCTAAACAGACCAAAGAAAAGCCACACAGAGCAACTGTACTTCTGCATCAGAGTCCATTTAGTCAATCATTCCTGGCTCAGAGGCTCGTTCCGGCTGGAGCGGCACTGACCTCGGCCTCTAATAACACAGCAGGCTGACCTCTCGCCAGCTAATGCCTCGCTCGACCTTCAAACATGGCTGATCTTTCTTTGCTCAGCAGTCTCCTCTTCCTCCCTCGGCTGCCTTAAAAACAGCTATTGAAGCCTGTGCTGTAACCTTTACAGAGCTTCAGCTCATTAGGAACACCGTTGTTTCTTAGCAACTTTGTCAAAGCCGGAGTGCCGGAGTGCCGCAGTGCTGCAAGCGGTGAAGCTCTGCGGCTTGGCAACCGGCTATTTTCAGGGGAAACGGCTGACCAGAATCCAGGAGCGGTACAGTAGATGTTCATCATGGAGGTGTCGAGCAATTGATGGAGAGAAGACAGAAAGGCACCTGAACGGCAATCGTACAGTCAGATTAGCAAAATCTGTGGGAATCTTCTCTAATCTACTGCTGATTTGGTCTGGTCATGCTTGTATCTACCCCCCGGTACGAGATCCCGATGTGCGGCTAATTATGCCGACACCGAGCAAAGCATTAAGGCGTAATGCTATTTAATTGAACAGTAATGTCACAACCTGAAAGCTTTTACAAGCTCGCAGTAGGTCGAGCTAAGAAAATCAAAATTACGCGAATGTTAGAGAACAAAGAAAGCACAGGCGAATGATCAAGAGCCCAGGCTTTTACTGAAGAACCAGAAAGGGCGGATGTCTTTTATTGTGGCATGCCTCATTTTTCATGCCAGAGCGCTAAAAGAGATCAAAGTTGTGCTCCTTTCAGAAAGCCAAGCTCTTTAAATATTCTTTCACAAACATTTTACAACAAGGGCGTATTTGCACCTGAATTTACAGCTTTCCATTTAAACAACGTGCCCATCATTCAGCCGGTCTTAATTGAGCACGACAAATCTTCCCGATACAATGAGACTATTAACAGCTGCAGCCTCGTTGCCACCATCATTACGTCGACGTAAAATAAATTGATCTCCATGTTTATCGAAAGCTCATTCTGGGTCTAATTAAAACCGGCAGAGAAGGCGATGCGTCTCAGACGTTTACCTGAGAGCGTCCCCCGGAGAGCGGTGTGTTCCTGCGCGGAGATATTATGATGAATTCAGAATGACTAGGTGAATCCTGGCCCATCTGTGTATAGTGTAGGCTGTGTCCCAAGGGCTGCCGGGATGACAGAGAGGACGGGGACTGGAAGAGCACAGCAGGTGGCCTGTCTTACCCAAGAGAGGGCTTGTAATTAAGGAGAGAGATGTTGGGATGTGTGTGGCGAGGGGTACTCTTGATGTTAATGGAGAGGTTTGTCTTTTGCTCGCAGGACGTGACAGACAGAATGAGGCGAGTCACACGGTCATTACACAGCTGGATGACTGGGAGAGTCTCAGAGGAAGGAGCTCCTTTATGAGATAGACGGCTACATGAGGCGAGAGGTTTTTCAGAGGGTCAGTAAGGCGTAGACTTGTCCAGTGGAGTCTGTAGAACACAGCTAGAGAGCCTGATAGTTTTTTGATTGGTAGAAATTAGCACCAACTCAGACCTAGTGGGGTTCCTCTAATGTCAAATTCCCATCAGCATTTCCAATATCATACGACAAACCAGTCAGGGAGCGCCAGGGCTCTCATGTGCTTCCTCTGAGGCCTGTGATAGCAACCACCAGGGAGCGCTGTAGCACACCTGGAAAATGTTCCCGCCCACCTCTGTATGCATGAGCTGTATGCATGCACAGACGCCTATGATTGGTCAGTGTCGATGAGACTGACAAGAGAGAGGGTGTATGCTACTCCTCCCACCCTGAGACCACGGCCAATTTTGCTCCCCGAGTTCGAACTCTGAATTCAGGTTCGAACTCACGATCTCTGAATGACGAGGCAAACTTTTCTTTTGTGCGGCTCAGAAGCCCTGACCCACTGTGTGTGGAAAATTCCACAATACAAAGAATATTATTTGAAACAAAGTGTTGGTGAAATTCATAATGAGGAAATGAAGGAATTAATTTCACAGCTGAAGGGATCCTTGGATACAAAACCTTTGAGCACCCCTGGACATACTACTCGACTAATGCATTTGCTAATTGCCGCTGTGATGATGTCAACTAGTCTGGGTGGTCTGACGGTAAAGAAAGTAGGCTCTCTGCTCGTCTAAAAATATTAGACTGGATGAAACCGGTTCTTTTTTTTGTTTTTTGGGGGTTTTTTTGGGGATTTTTCCCCGATTTTCTCCCTAATTTAGTCGTCTCCAATTCCCACCTGTCAGTTCTTTTCCCCCCTTGTCACACAACGAACTGCCAATCCGGGAGGGTGAAGCCTTCACGTGCTTCCTCCGAGACACTCCGCCGCCTCTTTTCGAACTGTGGCTCATGCAACCTTTGGGAGCGGTGTAGCGCGCTTGGAGGAGAGCGCTCCCGCCCACCTCTTGTATACATGAGCTTGGACAGTGTCGCGCTGATTGACATGGAGGGAGAACGTATGCTGCCCCTCCCTCCCTGAGAGCACGGCCAATCTTGCTCTCTGAGCTCCCGGCTATGGCATATATAGCATCATCCAGATTCGAACTCGTGATCTCCGGATGATAGGGCGAACGCGTTGTTGTTGCGCCACTCGGGAGCCCTGAAACCGGTTCTACGGTCACCCTCATGGTGTATAAAACTGTGCTATAGAATTTCTTGCACAGTCTTTGTTGTTCTTTAAAGCCAACCGATAGCCATACTGATAGACTTGAACATGGTGGATAAACCTCACAGACGCTTCCACAGACATGGCGTCCTCTATCCGAGCTCGCTGAGCTATAAGCAGAGTCTATAATTTCAGCAGAGCTCCCATGACATCCACACACACGCATCCTTAAACAGCCAAATAAGTGTAAGAAGATATAGATTTAGCAACTTCCTGTGATGATCTACCCAACGCGAAGCACGCCAGTACACTCGTCTGTTCACGATCCTGATTATTCCAAGGGCACGTGATGTTGAGGCTCGTCTCTCCACCAATGTAATCGCTTTAATAAAAGTCAAATGAACCCGATTGACTGGGCTATGATTTATATTAAAGCTCTGAGCAAAAGTTCAGCATCATATTGATAAATTAAAAGCGCTGTTTATTATTCATTTACGAACGCCGCTCCCAGCTCCGTTTAGCTCCGGCGTGAAAACGGGACGAATGACTTTAAACGTAAGGGACATTAGTGTTGAGCTGTCCGCTTCAATATATTATAATGCATTGCTGGGCTTTAATGGAAAATCGATGGCGAGACAAGCCCGTCACCTCCGAGTCGACGCTAACGCAATTTTCACATTGACGTTGTGTGTGTGTGTGGGGGAGGGGGGGGGTCGTGTGAGATTGATTCGGCATGCACAAAGATTTTAATATTGTTTTCCACGAGCTCATCGACTCGCACGCGGCGACCCCCGGATGATCTGTTCAAGCCCGCTGTCTGCCGAAAGGATTAATCTTTCCTTCCCTACCCCTCCCTCCTTTATTTCCCACTTCACTTCCTCATTCCATTCTTCTCCATCTCTTGAACTAAGCGCAGTCATTAGGGCGAATATCCCCACAAGTCTGGAGAATTTATTTAACGAGTGCCGTTTCCACAGCCGTGTCTCGGAGATCGTTTTCTAAAGTAACGCGCGTTCTGAACACTTCGTTAAGCGGTTTCTTTCAGCGCCTTTCATGAAAACCTTTTCAGAAACTCGCTGTCATGAAAATCTGAACAAAATGAACAAGGGCTGAGCTTAAAGCTGCTGCTTTGGAATATCTGAATTGAAAAAATCTGTGTGTGTGCTAACTCTCTGAACACTCCATGTGTGCTAAGTCTCTGAAATCTCCATGTGTGCTAAGTCTCTGAACACTCCATGTGTGCTAAGTCTCTGAAATCTCCATGTGTGCTAACTGTCTGAACACTCCATGTGTGCTAACTCACTGAAATCTCCATGTTTGCTAACACACTGAACACTCCATGTGTGCTAACACTCTGAACACTCCATGTTTGCTAACACACTGAACACTCCATGTGTGCTAACACACTGAACACTCCATGTGTGCCAACACTCTGAACACTCCATGTTTGCTAACACTCTGAACACTCCATGTTTGCTAACACACTGAACACTCCATGTGTACTAACTCTCTGAACACTCCATGTTTGCTAACACACTGAACACTCCATGTGTGCTAACTCACTGTACACTCCATGTTTGCTAACTCACTCAGCTATCTTTGCCTGTCAGGCACTATCAGTCTATGTGTTTTATATTATTATTATTATTACGTGATGTGATAAAACATGTTTCACCACTGAGCTCCTCCAACTCCACTTATCACTACACGAACCCACACACGTCCCAGGCGGATGCTGACTCAGACATTCACCGACACGCGCATGCATAGTGCTGACCCTGAAGTGTTAAGCCAAAATCTTGCATAAACACTGAAACGGTTGGGGTAAAAACTTTCACAAGCAGCATCCCTAGTGCATTTGTGTCAGAAAAATGGGCCTCATTAAAAATAAAGCTGACGCTTGCACAGATCAATCTGTAACTTGTGAAACAAGGCGTTTGGCTTCCGAGCATGGGCGTAGAGTTAAAACCTGAGCGTTGACTCACCTTCCCGAAGTCCCTCACGTCAAACAGGTCAAAAGGGTCAAAGAGCTCGCTGTTCCTCAGACCGAACTTGTCGTGGCACACTTTCAGGAACGTCCGGATGTTCTTCAGACACAGAAACTGTAATTACAAAAAAAGACAGAACAGTGAGCAGATTCTTCTTGACCTCAGCTCATTTTCATTTCAATATTTGTCAATGTTTTACAATAGCAGACAGCACAAGCTTGCTACTGTCAGAGCAGATTTTAATTTCCTGCCCCGCCATCTCGTTTCCTGGTTTCAGTATGGGTGATTATCGAGTGCCAGATGTCACTCTGCTCCAGACTGGCCGAAGCGCAGAAACGCTCGTGATGAACCACAGCCAGCTCGGGTGACTCTAGAGTGTCATTTATTCCAAATCTGTGCAGCCGGCTGTATTGTACACATGCTGCTTTTAAACTTGTTTATTCACACACATTTTGCTTTTTATATAATAAACCCACTTTTTTTTTTACACAATGCAGCTAGAATAGGTGTTGCTTTGGCTCTACCTCATTATTTCGACATAGCCGTTGAACAAGCAGCCCTGTTACAGTTTCATGGGTTCACTGATTTTTTATTTTTCTACTAGTCGTTGCCGGGCTCCACTTTGGATTTGCAATACTTCAATGCAATAAATCAAATGCAATACTTTTCATTAGTGACTTGCAGAAAACATGCCACGCTGAAAAGCAAAACATTTACATTTACATTTATGGCATTTGGCAGACGCCCTTATCCAGAGCGACTTACATTTTTTATCTTATTTACACT
>JAOVYV010000019.1:5533942-5549531 GCA_025674545.1 Hassar affinis
TATAGAGAGAGAGAGAGAGAGAGAGAGAGAGAGAGAAAGAGAGAGAGATGTTTGTTTGTATGTGTTTTGAATTTTGTTATCATACCAAAATGCTAAAATAATAGAATATTTATTATTATATTTATTTATTTGTTTGTTTGTTTGTTTGTTCAATAAAATTCCATTCCATAGTTTATCTATAGTTTATCACTGTACCAGCAAACAAGACAGTTAAATTGCTCAGATAATACAATAAAAATAATCTTTATTTCATTTATTTATTTAAATATATTTTCCATTTTTTGTTTACTTATAAATAAATAAAATAAAATTTTATAATAAAATATAATAAAATGTATTGTTGTAAATTAAAAAAAAGAATCTGCTTAATTAAGGTGCTTGTATGTATAATTTTACAGTAAATAAATGCCTTAAACACAATGACAAATCATTTGAATGTTTCTTAAATTTAAGTGGAAATAATCGGTGTTTGGTGTGACGTCACTCTAATTCATTTCGTTTTAAGGGGTCAACAGAGTGTTATGCTGTAATGCAATGTCTGAAAAGAGCAGAATAGAAGCGGAAATATGGCTGGAGTGTGTGAGGAAACGGCTCAGGTTTGGTCGTGAACATGGGCTTGGAGGAATGCAGGAAGAGAAAGGAGAGAGAAGGAGAGAAAGACCTCCCCGCTCCTCGTAATAACCCCATTATAGGCCTCATCAATGATGTAATGAAAGCAAACAGTGTGTGAAAATGGCCTGTAAACAGTTGGATCCGAGTCTCCTAATGAATTCAGTGTCTCTTTCTCATCAAAGTGAGAGTCGTGTGTGTGTGTGTGTGTGTGTGTGTGTCCGGTCGACACCCCAAAACAGACCCTCAGCCAATAGCATCGCGCCGCTGGGGACTCACGTGCACAGGGCGCCCTTAAAAACTCCTAAAAGCACCTTAGTTTTCCTACAACTTTATTTTCAAATGCTTTTTTGCACCGTGGTGTGTGCGCGCGCGTTCGATGCTCGATGAGTCTATTTAACCTGCGCTCATTTCGCCAACTGCTTCCTTTTTCTCTTTCTCTCTCTCTCTCTCTCTCTCTTTCTCTCTCTCTCAGTCCTCCAACGAGTTTGCATCGCCCGGTTTTTATCAGTTTGAGCAGCGAGGATCGCCAGTGCAGCTTCCTCAGCAGGGAGACATTCCCGGTAATATTCTCACCTCTCCGGTCTCCGTGTCTGCAGCTCGGGGTCTGAGCCCCTGTCCATGGTGCTGAAACAGCTCCGGCGCAGCTTTCCCACTAGAGCGGCGTCCAGTGCTCCCAGCCTCACCGCCGCCGCGTGCTTCACCACAGCGACCTGCTCCACAATGACCTGGCTAACAGTTTAACAAAGTCCCAGTCTCCACCGGCGAGTGGTTTTTATTTACACAAGTTTATCCAGTATTTAGAAAATATTTGTTGGCATATTTAGGTTTAGTTTATGTGTGTGTCGGAGAGAGGAATAGAGAGAGAGACTGAGAGAAGAGCGTTTCCAACTTCTAACGTCCTGAAGAGAGAAGAAACTTTCTCCCCCAGTGGATGAATATCTCCGCAGCTCTGGTGGATGTTCCTACTGGATAGGCTGTGATTGTGGCAGTTTTGTGAGCGAACCCAAATGAGAGTTTGAAAGCGGTGGCCCGGGAGGAAGCGCTCTTTTTTCCCCGATGGAGGCGTCCACCCACGGCTCGTGCTCCGGCTCCGGCTTTGGCATCGACTCTCTGTTGTCCCACAGACCCGGAAGTCCAGTGGTAGTCGTCGCCAAGGGTAACGGCGGCTTGGAGGGAGAATGCCGGTCTCCGCCGGAGTTCAGCGCCGCATCGGATGCCGAGAGCGTGTGTTCGAGCCCGCCGTCACCGAGGCGCGAGGAGCGCGAGGAAGACGAAGAGCGCGAGGCGCACGAGCAGAGGCGAGGCCGCGCGCTCGCGCTGCCATCCCACACGCACCACGGCCCGGTGTCCGCTGCGCCCCAGCCGCGCACCGTCACGTCCTCCTTCCTGATCAGAGACATCCTGGCTGACTGCAAGCCGCTGGCCGCGTGCGCGCCGTATTCCAGCAACGGGCAACCGACACACGAGGCGAGCAGGTTAGCGTCTAAAGTGGCGGACGAGTTCATGGAGAAAATCCACAGCAACTCATCCTCAGACGGAGAATACAATAAAGGTAACGGGGATCATTCAGGACCTCTGATATTAACGTCTACACAACTTCCATCTTTAACTTTAATCATCTCAGGTCCATCAGGCAGATTTCTTCATTAATCATGTACGGTTTAATTCACTTTAATAAAAAGTTCAGACACCCGGGTTTATCACGTGACCCATTTTTATTATAACAGCTACAAAATTCTGATGATGTTACACTCTGTAAACGGGGACTAACCCCTTTATTCACACCTAAATTCTGCTTATTGTCCTCAAATCATTTTGAACAAGAGCATCAATTTAGTCCAAGATTTAAATTTAAATTATATTTATAAAATAAAATGGCGCGCGTTCCAGGTTCCATGTGAAATACATACCACAGAATTTTAATTTAATTTAATTTAATTTTAATTTATCAGAATTATTGAACTGACTTTGTGTAATAAAAAGTTTATTTTTTATATCATTTATATCATGACAGGTGAAAAACATAGTCTTGTAAGGGATAAAACACACCTGTCTGCTGCTTACTGCTACTTATCATATATGACTGACTAATAATAATAAAAAAATATATATATATAATAAAATATATATTCAATTATAATAATAATTGTCACATAAAAAAACATCAAACTTGTAAAAAATGTATTTTTACGAATGTATGAAAATGATTACAGATCGCTTCTTACTATTCCTCCTCATCCTCCTCCTCATCTTCATCATCCTCATCATAGCCCTTGGTTATTATTATTATTATTATTATTATTATTATTATTATTATTATTATTATTATTATTACCGGTTAATAATTATAAGAATAATAAGAATAATAGGACTACTCCTGTGCTATAACGCTATACCAACATAATGAACACCACACACACACACACACTACACTTCCTATGTTATTATAGACACACTGTATTCGACATCAGAGGGTTCAGTATGAATGCTTTATGTATCAAAGCCGCACGCGTGTGTGTGTGCGTGTGTGTGCGTGTGTGTGTGTGTGAGTGTGTGTGCGCGCACTGCTTTGATTTCAGAGCTGATTTTTGGTGTAATTTGTCCCAGTGTTAATCAGATTTGTAACGGTGAGCTCTTTATAGATCTGTGTGAAGTTTCTCTCCGGGTCTCGGCTGAAAGCTCGCCGTCCCCTTGTGGCTCAATTAGCCGGATTATTGTGCTCCTTCAGAGACGCGCTGATCCCTGTACCGTGTCCTTTATACGGGCTTAGAAAGCAGGAGCTCTTATTTCTGTAGTTTCAAATAAACAGGAAGGTAAAAGTAATTCATTGTGAGGTTTTTTTTTTCATTCATCTTTAGTGTGTGTTTTATCCTGTATCAGAGGAACACATGGGGAATTATACTATAATACTATATTTTTTAAAGTATAAAAATGCCAACATATTCTGGCTAGAGCAGGATTTTGACATGGTACTTAATAGGCTTGCATGCAATGTGTCAAAATACTGCTTAATAGGGCAGCGTAGGGCAGCATGCTGTGGCCTGGAAACATGACCAACATTTGGGCATAAAAGTTTATATGAGGCCTTGTTTGTTAGCAATACAATTTTTTGTCAAATCACCCAACACGTATATGATGCACAGGCAGAGTGCGAATTACCCCATCATAATCATATCACTATACTATACTATACCCCCAATGAAAACCCAGTCTCATTGGGGAGTACTGGGCCTTTATTGGGGGTATAGTATCCCCCAGTACCCCTCGTAATTCGAACTATGTGCACAGGTCCCAAACTGGACAATTCCTTGTCACTGGAGTGGTACCACGAAAGTTGCATGTTCTGTAGCTTCAGTATGCAAGCTGGTGTACCAAGAAGAACAGTCTATTTAAGCATTAAATGTGTGCATTCAACTCTTTTAAAGGCTTCCAGATAAAACATGCACCCTCAGAATGTATTAACTAGAGTGTACTAACTTATCAAAACAGACTATGCCTTTTCTAAAACGCATCAACGCGTGCTTTTCTCAATTGCATGGTCCTTATGTCCTTTTCTCGCTCCTTCCTCCACTCACACGCCCTGCTCTGTCCCTGCTATTTCCCCTCAGTGAAAGAAGAAGGAGACAGAGAGATCTCCAGCAGCAGAGACAGCCCCCAGGTGCGACTGAAGAAGCCGCGGAAAGCGCGCACCGCCTTCACCGACCACCAGCTCGCGCAGCTCGAGCGCAGCTTTGAGCGACAGAAGTACCTGAGCGTGCAGGACCGTATGGAGCTCGCGGCCTCTCTCAACCTTACCGACACGCAGGTGAAGACCTGGTACCAAAACAGGAGGTGAGGACCTGCTGGGTTACAGGGTCACATCGCACTACAGAGGTTCCTATTTCCTGTTCACACCCGCGGCAAGAAAAAAATACTGTAAAGTTCGTGCACCGGGAAAATGGTGCATGTTTAGGAAACATTGCAACATGAGACGTTCTGTCATAGATAGATAGATAGATAGATAGATAGATAGATAGATAGATAGATAGATAGATAGATAGATAGATAGATTTCCACGTGATTGATTCCAGGTGACTTGATTGTCAGCACAAATAAAGGAGAGGACTGGGGGCGGTGTCTTGCTCCTGACGTGTAACTTTGTTAAATTGTGTTTTTCTACAACTTTCGATTTACGCATGTAAGTAAATAGGCATACAGACAGATAGATAGATAGATAGATAGATAGATAGATAGATAGATAGATAGATAGATAGATAGATGCAATCCGTACATAGATAGATGGCAAATTTAGATTTCTTCAGTTTCTGTCTAGCTAAATAATAGTCAGTCGAAATAAAATCAATGTTAAAACACCCCACATTCAAGAATGAATTATAAATCGGGGCGTCCATTAATTATTAAGAACTCCGGCTTAATAGTCAGACAATTAGGCTATTATAATTATTAATTATTAAGTATTTACTGGCAAATGTGGCTTTTTTTGTCCTTGCAATCGCAAAATAGGCCTACAGCAATACAACAAGCCAAACGCTTTTTATTTATGTATCTTATACAGTACGTTTATAATAGGCGATAGATTTTTTATTCTTTATATTTCTATTCAATTTCAATAAATGATTAACTTTCAGTTTATATCCAGTACAGCATATGGAGAGGCGGGGCTGACTTTTGCTTGCCAAATTCACATTTATACAGATCACTCAGATGTGAAGGGCAAAAACTCATAACTTCTCCTGGTAGTCTGTTCTATTAATATTTATAATAATAATAATAATAATAATAATAATAATAATAATAATAATAATAATATAATTTTATAGAATTAAATGAATCGTTTTAAAACAAGAAACTCATTAAAGTTTTTAAAAAACAGTCCTATATGTATATGAACATAGCCCGGGTGAATGCATAAGTATTTTTCTGTCTTGCCTATACATTACACACTTCCTATGGTTTATAAAAAGAAACTAAAATTATGTTTTAGGTTTGCGTTCTGAAAAGAGACCATTTTTTGTTTATACACAATTGTGGTTTTAGTGCCTGACCCAGCTATTATAAACTTTTTTAAGGATTTTGGCTATTACTGTTTCTCTTTTTCTTTTTTTTTTAAATCCCCTATTATCAAGACTTTCATTCACACATTTTGCTCTCAGATGAAAACATAACGGGGTTACATGCTATTTTTCTTTGTCATTGCGTTTCTGACGCAAAAAAATGAATCAGAAATATATTTTCAATATGCTTTATTTGTACCTAAAGCTTAATTTAATATTCTATACAAAATAGACTTGTGTGCATGAATCTAGCAACTTCGCTGTGTTCACTGAGTGTGTTGCATATGTGTCTGAAACATTTATTAGCGATGTCACCCATTTTTCCATACAGTTTTGACAGCCATGGTCTTAGTTTATGTGATAATTAAAGCACATCTATTTTTATTACCCAGAAGCTTTTCTAAACAGAATAATTTAGCATACAGGGAACGGAGCAGGAGACTTCCTGGGGTGACACCAATACAGAACAAGACATTTTGCTTCGTTTGTGGCTTAAACCATTATTACTGAGTATACTCTGTCAAAATTGTACTATGGTAGCCTACCAAACCGGGGTGGTGCCATCAAGAGTGCGTCTTTTGTACCTTTATTGTATTTTTGTACGTTTGCAAATAGGGCCACTTTTAGACCTTTATAGACCTTTTTTAAAAGTGAACCACATGGACTTCCCACGTGGTGTAAATTCCTACAGTTACAATTCCTACATGTCCCCTTGATTGTGCAACCCCTGTCACAAGTTGGTCCACTATTTCGTTTCTTAACATTCTTCACATGGGTTTATGTGGTGCTTAACGTCTGTTCCAACTCCTGTCTTTCTCTTTCTAATATTATGGTTTTAAAAGGACGAAGTGGAAGAGGCAGACGGCGGTGGGACTGGAGCTCTTAGCGGAAGCCGGAAACTACTCGGCCCTGCAGAGGATGTTTCCGTCGCCGTATTTCTATCCGCAAGGTTTGGTTCCTGGTCTGGACCCCGGAGCGGCCGCGCTGTCCTACCTGTGCCGGGGTGCCGGAGCTCCTCCCCCTGCGCCTGCGGCTCTGCAGCGGCCCCCTCTCCTACCACGGATTCTCTTGCACGGGCTGCAGGGCGGACACGAGCCTCCGCCGCCTCTCCCCCCGCTGCCTGGGGTGGTACTGCCCAGACCCACCCCGCCGCGATGAGCGCTCCCGGCTCGGACTTTATTCTTAAGACCACAGACTGAAAAATTGGTCTATACTTATTAAGACACACACACATACGAACACACACACACACACACACACACACAAGGCAGCTCTGAACTTCCTTACTGTTGATGAACTAAAGGATCGAGAATATATATTATATCATAAAGCCAATATATATATATGCTTCTTAAATAAAGAAGCAAACTCAAAGTTGATGATATTGTTACCACTATTAGTCATAATTTATGTAATTATTTATGCCCCTTTTTTGTATTTAACTTATATATTTATATAGGATTATTGTTTGTTATCATTTATGTTCAGAAAAAAAGAGATGCTTCAGAAATGTTTCGAAAGGACGCAATAATAACAAAAAACAAACCACACGATGGGCTATTATTATTATTATTATTATTATTATTATTATTATTATTATTATTATTATCAATATGATTATTATTATTATTAATAATGATTATTATTATTATTGCCAGTGATAGATACAGTAATAGCCCTTGTGTTGATTTAAAAAATTCTTCTGATATTACTGATAAAAAAACAGACGAAAAGCAGTTTTAATTTCTTTTTCTTTTAGACTGTAAAAATTCAAGTATAAGGTTCGTGTAAATAGGAATATTTGGATCAACACCAAATCTAGGTTTTCCTATAGGTTTTTTAATTTATTTATTCCTTTTAAAGTCTTCTTCCAGGTGAAGATGATAAAGGGTACGCTGGTAAAAATGTAAACGCCTTCCTGTAATAATTCACAGAGGTTCCAACAGAATCAAAGAAAATCCGCGGCTAAAGACAGAATGTACTGAAGTGGATGGAAAGGATGAAATCATGTGAAGGAAATTAGTGTTCACAGACCTTTTAGATATTTAAATAAGAAGTCTATTTCAGAAATGATATTTTGCCATATGAAATAGGAGTAACTCTGACATGCTGCCATATTTAAAGCTTAGGGTTGCCAGAGTGTGATCACTGTTTACACACAATTCTTTTAAACTCGTCCCAAGATATTAAACCTATATAAAACAATGTACTCACAAAATTTGATTAGAGTATGCTTCGTCCAGTTTTCCCAGCACAAAGTGAGAAAACACCCGACTGTCAGTGGAATGGATTGATCTGGCAACCTGTTTGGGATTAAACCATATTCATTACACGTAAAAGCCCAACAAAATGTCACGTTACTTATCAGTTGTGACGAATATCACGTTAAATAACAGCCTGCGATGGTTTTCCCTATTATTTTTTTTATTTTACTTTTTTTGCCAGTTTTAACCCTAACCTGATGTGTTAGAGCAGATATTGTGCATTAATTCTGTATAGAGCCGTTGTTATTCTTTCTTTGGTGAAGGTGTATATTGAGAATATTGATTTGTGCAGTGATTCTTGTCCTTAGCCCTCCTCCTTTGTGCTTATAGTGGTCTGAACTTTGGGGGTTAAAATAAAAGCTCTTATAGCTGCTGAATGCACAGAGATGGGGAGGCTTGAGGTAATAAAGAGAATTACTTTTATAAATGTGCAAATAAAGATCTTTCACTAAATCATACCATGTGAGAAACGTGAGAAGTGAACAAACCTTTACGTGTTTAATTAAATCGTACATTATTTAATTAGTACTCATAATAATGTTTTTTTTTTCATTTGGACTTTAAATGCTTTAAGCGCTCGTCCAACAGTAGATGTTTACTGATTTAATTTCCTGAGAATTTGTTCTATAGGGTACATTCAAACACCCAAATCGTCCTTGATCTATCTTAATTAACTGGACGATTTCTTAATTAATCGGATGATCCTGCAGTTACGATTACTCAATTAATTGGCTGATCTCCCAGGCAGATAAACTTGACAGCTATTCTCAGGGTAACTGATCTTTTATTTCTAATGTCTCCAAAATCTTAAATATGAAATTGAAACATGGTCCAGCTGCCATGCTCTGATCTAGGCATGAAATAAATGACACATTACTTAAAATACATTTATGAACAAACTAAAATTAGATAAAAAGTTTCATGCATTCGAGTGAAGGAGAAATAGTTTACAAAATATATGCCCAAAAAAGCGGAAAGCCGTTTAAAATTCTAAACTTTTTATAATCATGTATGTGAACATCTAATAGTGTATGAACATGTTTCTCAGCAGGACGGCGAGACTTTTTTTCTATTTTTAGGATTTCTTCCACCACAGTGTCAACATCATTAAAAATAAAAAACAAAATTCGCTGCAAGTCATATCACGAAATTGCACTTGGGAAAATCTATTAGTGTAAAAAATGTGTTTGAATAAATTTAAACACGACTGTCAGACACTTTGCTCACAGCCTGCACTATTTGGTTAGCATCGTGGATTTAATTTGTCAAACCTCCTCCAAAAAAAGGTTAATAAGAGCGTCTCAAGCGGAGGAAACTTTAACCTTTCGGAGGCGCCTGCAGAGGCTTTACACATCCAAACTCAAGCGGAGAAACTTAATTCTGCCTTAGACCATCTCTTATTAATAGATTATAGCACAAATATCACTTTAATCACACACCGGGAATAGCACAGTGGGAGCGAGGAGTGAAGTGCTGATCCAGATTGCGCCTGTAAAATCGGGAAATGGATTACAAACTGACATTCACAGTAGGGTAATGGAGTGGACACATACACACACACACACACACACACGTAGACACACGCATTGCCTAGTGCGACAATGTTGCAGAAAAATCACACGTTTTTTTTCCAAACGTGACTATGTGAATAATGTAATGTATGATCACGTGAAAAACGACCTGATATTACATGTGCAAGTCAAACACGTGGTATCATGGGAACAATATGGCTTATGCGATCACATAAAAAATATTTCTAAAAAACTTTTTAAATCTATTATCCAAATATTTCTAAAAAAAACTATTTTCTTTTAAAAACACGTATTAATTCGCATTAATCATGTCATTCTTTTTAAGTTCTTGTGACTTTTTTTTTTTTTACAAAGAATTCATAGGCAAATAGGGTGAAAACACACTCACACACTCACACACACATATACACACACGTTCTCTATTGTATAGAATTGTGACAAGTGTCCAGTTAGGGTTTTTTGCGCCACCGCGCTTCTCTCTTTTCATTCAGCGTGTCCATAAACAATATGCGATACGTGAAATATTAATGTTCACCAAAGTGTGTAATTGTTTAAGTGCCCTAAATGATCCCATTTGGAAAATGGATTGTTTCCACCCCCACCTTTCTGTTTTTCCCCTTCAGAGAGTGTGTCGGTTGTCTGCTCCTTTGCCAACCGACTCCAACAGCTGGTCACCGGCCGATGGGACATCTGCTGAGCGGCGGCCTGGACTCGCTTTAAACCGGGCCAAAGATCACTCGCTCCATGAAGCTCAGGGCAGGAGTGTGTTTTAAGGGGGAGCTCACTCTCTGAATGGGGCATTAACGATTAGACAAAAAGTCTGTAATGGCTTTTAATTGAAAGTCGATAACGGGGTTTGTCTCGTGTCGCACATGTCAGAGCGGCTTTAGCAGGAAATCCCACAGTGCTAAATTATTCTGCGTTTATGTACTCGGCGTGTTTATCTCTTCAAATGTAACCTAACAACAAGAAATAATTTGCGTTCACTACACAAAAGCGAGTGTCTCAAGGACATATTTCTCCTTTTCTTCTGTAAAAATGTAAAATTCAAGAGTTTATTGTAGACATTCAGGCATTCTCGTGGTATATGACCTATTGTTATTGCTAATATTAATACTGATACATTTATAAAATGGCCTATATGACAACATCCATCTCGTTGTATGTGAACACTAAAAGTAAGATCTAAGACGCCTAGTCAAATAATTTCCTACGCAGGTAGGCTATCAAACTGACGTTGGCCCAATGTCTATTTTTTGTGTCTATGTTGGCAACAACCCTGCCATATTTGGGCCAGCGTTGGCAGGGTGGACTTAAAGGTGGTTGAAAGTCTGTCAGCACTGGTGGCCCAGTGTCAGTTTGAGGTCAATACCAAATCTGAACCTGATATAAAATTATTTAGGAAGCATTTGCATTATAAATGCATATTATATTTGCATTTGCAACTTTTCATAGCCTATATACCATAATGTAGACCACACATGAAGATCTACATTATAGTACATATGATCAGTTAGTTTGCGGTTTAGAAACTAAAAAGCAGTATAATCTATGTGCATGCTGATATAATTTTTTAGAAACACAGCACTGGTAGTTAACAACCTTAGTCAAAAATAGAAAAATGTTTTAAAAGCTTTGCCCTAAGGTTCCTGGAGATATTAGAAAAGTCAGAAAGCAGTCAGACAACCCAAAAAGAATCTTAAATTTCCATTTCGTTTTTAAAGTAAAAATGCAAGCGGACATATAGGAAACCTTCTCACTTTCTGAAGAGTCATATAGTAAAACAGATGTATTAAATAACCTACAATAATAAAAGTTCACACAGTGTCCTATCTCAAAATTGTTGAATAAAACATTTCTACTTTGGGGGGCATTGCATTGTTCATCATGGCGGAATTTACGGATAAATGACATACGCTTCCCATAAATGAGTATTACCGCTTTTCACACGTGGTTGTGTGTGTGATCACAAGTAGGAAAAGTGAGAAAACACGCAGGACATCATGTGAAGAACAGACCATGTATCACTATCACAAGAGCAAAAATATGTTTGTGAGAAAATGTCAAATTAGCAATGTTGAAATAATTTAATGGTGTATACAATCATATGTGAAATAGCAGGCACTGGGCTACACGTGAAACACGTGAAACATATGTGAGTTTTCTGTAAAGAAACTCCTATAGGCTACAGGCTGCATGTTAGACAGCATTCCAAAGAAGCAAACTTGAAGAGTCCTTAAAGAACTCCGTGATTCAGAAGGATGTAGATGTAGATATAGATGTAAATCCAACAAAGGAGATATTAAAATTAAATCTGGCAAAAAAATGTAACGCTGAATTGAACACGGATTTTGTTCTGTAAATCTGTAGCCTACAAATAAAAAGCTGATGATATTCTAATAAATTAATGACAACCAAGCCAAACAAATTTGGAAATGATCACAATCACACGGATCTGTGCTCCTTCCCAAGAATGGCAAATACCTCCTCAGCGTTAATGAAAAGGGGTTATTCTTGCGAAGTGCGCAGCTGATTGCGGAGAAAAGTCGCTCTCCGGTCTTGTTAAAAGGCTCCGAGATTGTTCTTTTGCATGTGAAAGGACGGCAGTAAATCCCTGCGGCTCTCAGGGCGGATTGTGACCGGCTCAGGGTTAATGAAGTGCGGCCAGAGCGTCACTAAGCTCCCGGCAAAACACCAAACATGACCACGGAGCATAGAGGCGCAGGATCAGGGGCTCTCATTAAAGCTCATTGACTCAGAATAAATAAAAAAAAGAAGACCAACAAAACAGCAGTCGGATGGAATTAGAGTCGATCAAAGTCCAATTTGCATTGTTATGGAGGCGTCTGTTTTCTCTCTCCTGAGACTTTGCACTAATAAAGCCTCCTCTAGGCTATAGAAGCAAATAGAAATGTAGATTATTTTTTTTTAATGTACAGTTCAATGTGCAGAAATAGTTGTGAGGACAACATTATCCATGCCAACATTCTTTCTGGAAAGTTTCTATTAAACAGGAAGTTTACTAATCAACATTTTTTATAATAGTTACTTTTAATACAGATTAAGATTTTTACATTTTAAATGTAATCTTAATAAAAAAAACATGTATAATTCTATATAATAGAATTATATAATACTATACTATATACTATATAATATACATATATCTTTTTTTAACATTTAACAACATAAACAACAATAACGCCGTTGTAACATTATTTGAAATGCAGCTCATTGGGATATTACTTTAAACATAATGTAGTAAGAGCAAATTTAAAAGAAAAAGGAAAAAAGCAGCTCCAAAGCAGTTGTGGATAACTGGGACAGGGCCTGGGCAGCAGAGCAGAGTCATGGATGCCTGCTGAAGTGTCATGACCCCTATGACCCCTGGACAAGGTTGCTGGGACGGCAACAGCACGCCAAATCCATCGTCCTCTATCCACTTTCCAGCAAACATTTACATGCAGAAGAAGATTTCGAATCAAAATGACGAGGTAAACAGTCCACACAGGAGACGCGGTCAGCGGAATCACAAAGAGAGGCATGCATTTAGTGAGGAGACAGGAGGAGGAGTGTAACAATGGAAAGAAACGGTAAGTAGTTCCCATTGCGCTGTCCTAGACCTTAAATCTTGATCCATGGCTGAAGGAAGTGTATAAAACCTCAGTGCGAGGTAAGGGAGATAACCTTGGTAATCATATCCACAATAAAACCAGAGCATCCCTAACTTCAGGATTCAGGGCAGAGGGATTGACATCCCAATCTTAGCAAATAATGAAAACATTCCTCTCTTGGTCCTTGGAGAGGAAAGAGGAAAGAGGTAGTGTGAGAGAAGAGTGGGAGTATGGACACAAAGAAGCACAAAGCACAAAGCTCGATGGCGGACATGAAAGGAATGGGAGAGAGGATTTCCTCCAGTCAGCAATATTGCCCATGTCTCTCTCAGCAGGGAGCATGTAAAAGATATGTGTAATAGGAGACAGGGTGATTATCTAATCAATACATCTTGGACGTAGGTGGGCTCAGTTGTTATCCTTAGTCCCTGGTTGGCCCCTAGGACACTCACACACACACACACACACACACACACACACACACACACACACACACACACAAATGCAGACTGCATACTAACATGGATAAGTAGAAGGCATACTCCTCTGGGATTATTTACATTTGCAGAGAAGAGCAGACAGAGCCATTGTCAAAGGCTCACAGAACACACACACACACACACACACAAACACTGATGGCCAGGATAAGGACCAGCACCAGGGATAACGTGAAATGCATGTGTTGCCCCTATACTCTTCACTGACCCCCACTGGCTGGGACACAGTGGTGTCTTAAAAATATAATAATAATAATGAGAATAATAATAATAATTATTATTATTATTATTATTAATAATAATTATTAATCATTATTTTTATTTTAATTGTTATTTTATTATTATTATTAATAATAATAACAACAACAACAATAATAATACTACTACTAATAATAATTATTATTAGTGTTATTATTATTATTATCCCATATTATTAGTATTAGTACTATACCTATATATAATAAAAATTCTCCAAAATAATATTGATTCACCGGATTTAAAAAATAAAATAATCCATTCACACTGTTGTTAATTAAGATATTGACCAAAAAAATAAGTTACAAATCCATCATATATTCTGGTCTAACCTTAACCTCGATACAGGAGGCTGTGCTGTAATGATCTCACTGTGGTATGTATGTATGTATGTACGGCAGCACACAATGTTTTGGGGGCTCATTTATAGTGAATTAGATTTGAAAAACAGGAACTTTCTGGAGCCTCTGTGAACCCCCCGGGGCCAGCGGCATGGACCTTGGGAGCCCCAGAGCCTCATAAACATAAAGGAGAGAGTAAGAATGAATAAAGGATGAGGAGAGCTATACATGTATTTTTAACGCTCGCCTGTGTGAAGCAAGGCAAGAGTGTGTGATGGGGTGTGTGAAGGCACAAGGGGCAAAGGGAGGGGATGGACACCAGGTTATTATTTGTTTTCATGCTCCAGTGTGACAGGCCACGCACTGCATTAGGTGGAGGAAAAAGCAGACATACACACTCCTGGGAGTTTGCTGCAGAATCTGAAGTGTCAACCACCATTCTCTGTGGCTGGAGTCCATATAAGGATATAAGGATATCAGACACAAGAATTGAGCTATACTCGGTGGCATTTTCTTGCCTTACATTTCTAATTCATGTATGTGCTGCACTATAAAATCTTAGAAAAAAAAAACATTCCATTTCCCGGGGATGAGCTCTGCTATCATGGATGGTGTGATGAAGATGTTTGGTGTAAAGTTGGTCTATTTCTTCTCCCCTTTAGTCAGGCTGCTGCTGGCATTCCTGAGGAAAGCCCATGGGGAAGAGGCTCATTGCAATGTGCTGCTCTTGGAGTTCTGAGTCAGTGCTCGTGCTCTTCGGATACAGCGCATGTAAATTTGACTACTAAAATCATGTACAGCATGCACACAGCTCCAGGAGATAAATCTATTATAAGGTCAAGCAAAGATCCATCACTGATCTGAAACCCGATTCTCTTATTATATACTGGACCATTAATTACTGTATGTGGATGTTTTATTCGATTATTTCAATGCAGATGATTTAATTTCCTCTTAAGAATGTGTATCTATAGATATCTAGATATGTGAGTGTGTAAACATAATAAAACTGTGTCTCACCTGGTGTTAGCCCATCATCCTCAAGATTCGATGTGCATTATGAAATGCTTTCGCCTCACAATGGTTGTAAAGAATGGTTATTAGAGTTATCACAGCCTTCCTGTCCACAAAATCCAGTCCAGGTTATTAGAGTTCATGTTTCTTCCTATGTAACTTTTTAAGCCACAGTCAATTCTGAGATAATAAGACCAGCCTGTTTGGAACCAACAACCATAACATGGTCAAAATCACATTTATCCCCATTTTTGTGTTTCAGATGAACACTAAGTGAAGCTCTTGACCTGTATCATGTCAGGTACACTGCATATGAACACATAATATAAACATATACAGGGGTTAGACAATGAAACTGAAACACATGTCATTTTAGTGTGGGAGGTTTCATGGCTAAATTGGACCA
>JAOVYV010000019.1:5578993-5589356 GCA_025674545.1 Hassar affinis
GAGGCCCTACACCATACTAATAAATTATTGTGGTCTAAAATTACAGGTGTTTCAGTTTCATTGTCTAACCCCTGTAATTTATCTAAAAGTTTGACAGAGTATCCTTGTCATAAATACTATCCCCAGTCTCACAGTTATGCACTAAATTTCTCAAAGTCCAACACTGATTCGTGGTTTATCAGTCATCAATATATAATATGCAGTAATTAGCTTTTTTTCTTTTGTTACTAGGTTGGTCCAGAGGACAAAGTTCAATCAGCAAAACAAAAATTTGAGAACTCGGATGACCCTTCGGTAAGGCAGGTTTTTCTGATGGACAGAATTATGAACCCCCAGGGTGGAGCTTTGCATGGTATGAAGTATACCAGTTGGTCACCACTTGGCTGTGATGTGAATGGGTGCTGCATTCTGGCTTGCCTGACGCTAGACGGACGCTTGACCATTCACAGTGGATACAAGCGACTACAGTGGACTCAGCTCCTGAACCTCACTGAGCTTTATGGAGACATGCTTAAGTCGAGAAACTACTCAAACGGCAATCCATCTGAACCCTCTATGGAAGACCTGGAGGACCTTGAGGTGCTTCAGAGTAGGTATCGGATGCAGACCCCCGTGCGCATGGAGTGGTCCAGCCTATGCAACACGCATCAAATCGAGAGCAACAACAAGTGCAAGGATGTGGGGACGGTCCTCTTGGCTGTACTGATGGAAAATGGGGACTTGGTGGTATGGCAGTTCTGCTTGCCTGTGCAAGGAAAGGAATCTGTGGTCTCATGTAACACAATCAAATCGGGTGTGTTGTCACCGAGTGTTTTAGCCTGGTGGGAATATGAGCATGGTGGACGCAAGATGAGTGGCCTGATCGTGGGCAGCACAGTGGGACCTGTTAAAATATTGCCTGTGAATTTGAAGGCAGTAAAGGGATATTTTACTCTAAGACAGCCAGTGGTGCTGTGGCAAGACAGGGATAACATCCCAGTGAGCGACGTCAAGTGCATCAGGCTCTTCCACCCGCAGCAGAAGTGTAACTGTAGCTTGGTTGTTGCAGCACGAGGCCCATATGTTTTCTGGTGCTTGTTGATCATCTCTAAAGCCGGTCTAAATGTGCACAACTCGCATGTTACTGGCCTTCACTCAGCACCAATTATATCCTTAAGTGCCACACATAATGGAAGCTCAGTCTTCACCTGCTCGCTGGATGGCACAGTCAAAAAGTTGACACCGATCTTTACTGAATCAGCTATCGTCTTTAAGCAACAGGAAGTGGAGCTTCCTGAAGGTGTCCGTGGCTACCGTGTCCAAGGGATCGCAACCAGCCCAAATGGTGCCTACCTAGCTCTGGCCACCACGGAAGGCATGATCAACGGGTTGCACCCAGTTGTCCGCACTAACCAGGTGCAGTTCATCACTCTCATGACACCAGACAAAGCGGCAACAGAGCTTCTTGAATCACAAACGCAAAGCCTCTACAAGCAAGCTGACCTGCTGGATCTCGTGCGATGGCGTGTAATGCATGAGAAACGGATTCCTCAGTTCCTCCAAGATGAATTGGATGAGAAGACCTCCACATCAAACTCGACGTATCTTTGGAGACTCAAGCTCTTCCTCCTGCGGGTCGTCCACCAGTCCTTGCAGAAGGTGCCAGTGGAGGTGCGCTGGAGACCCACCCATGAGGACAGCAAAGCTTTTCTGCCTGGTGAGGTGGAGGGGGAGACGGTGGATGGCAGCAGGATGGCTGAGACCTCTGAGGTGAATGAGTCCAAAGTAAAGGAAGCTGACGGAGAGCCAGATGAGGAGCGAATGAGTGAAATCACAGCATGGATTGAGGAGGTGGAATCGCACCTAACGCGTGAGCAGATGAAGAAGGTGCTAGGAGAGGTCTACATGCATACCCTGATCACAGAGAATACATGCATCCCTACTAAAGGGATCTGTGACTTCCTGTCCAATGATCCTACCAATGAAGATCGAGCTGCCAAGGTGAGTTGTCGCATTGCAGCAAATCGTATTTTCGTATGCACGTTTGTTTTCTACAAAAAATGGCACACTTGCAATTTAGTGCAGATCACCAGTTAGGTTTTTGAAGGATAATTAGGTGTTTGACTGCTAATAGGAACTAAAATGGCACCGCTGACCTCCTGTCCCCCTTATAAACTTCCATTCTTTGCTTTCAGATTATGTATTATTAAGTATCGTATTTGGTGTGCAGAGTATAAAACCTTTTAAAATGTAAATGCTTTTTGAATAATCTTTGGCCATCCCTGCCTATAGTGTTCCAGTCACTACAGAAAGAACGAGCGCTGATTTTACATAGAGATTTCTTCTTGCGCTATGTACACTTCATAAATAGCACACGGCATACCCGGGTGTCAGAAATGTAAATTTAAATATAGATACTCTGATGTTACCTTGTACCTCAGGGTCTCCGTTTTATCTTCCAACACAGTGTTTGTACTTAAGTCATTAGCATCATCATTTATGAATCTTGCAAGCTTAATCCTTTCACATATTAGTATAAAGGCTCATCTGTGATATATCCGCTGCTTTAGATTTGTGCAATAAATCTTTGGAGATGGATTAAATAAAGATTGATTGATTGAACCCTATTATAATAGGATTCGGGCTTTGGCTACGCATTTCAGCTGTTTGCTCAAAAAGTAATAAAGTCGAATGCATAGAAAGATAGAAAGATGGGGGAGGAAGCACACAAAGGTTAGGGCGCAACATATCTATAGCAAATAAATAGAAAGTATTAAGAGATTTATTGCCACTCATGTCCTGCATGCTCAACAGGTTCTGATTGGGCACATAATGAAGAAGATGAACAAGCAGACGTTTCCTGAGTACTGCAGCCTGTGTAAAGAGGTTTTGCCATTTACTGACCGCAAGCAGGCCATGTGTAGTAGTGGACACATGTGGCTCAGGTAAGACTGTGTGCTATTACACAGCTGTGCACATGCTTGTTGTAGTCCTGTCGTGTTACGTATTGAAGAGTACATTACAGTTATTATGACTTCCACAGCTGCTGCTTCTTGTTGTTGTTGCAGGTTAGTTTTTTCCCCCCGTTCTTCTTTTTTTTTCTTTACCAATATGTGGTCCAAGATAGCATATCCTTCGACTTCACCAATTCACATGAATGTTGGTGTGGTTGTAATCCTATGTGTCTCATATAGAACATAAGGTTTGTGTCCTTAGATGTGCATTGCCTTTTGTGCCCTTCTTGGCATCAAATCACGTTATAGCTCAGAAACTATTTTGCCATAAATTATGCACTTGCTTTCTTTCTTTGGCACATTACGATTCATTTGTGGAGTAGCGCCACCTAGTGTATAATGCTCAAAGCATAAATCTGGCAATTCACAAGCCAATATCTTGTGAGCTAAAGGCGTAAACTTCATGAAATTTCACACTCTGCATTATCACCCCATTCTTAAGACGGCCACCAAATTTCATGAAATTTCGTCCATAGGGGGTGCTGCAGCTGATGCATCTATGTCTCAAGAACTGCTTAAGCAGTTTGGTATACTTATTTCAATTAATTCTTGGACTTTCTCTTACTTTATTTGGCAGTGTATTATTCCACACTGCTATGGAGTATATCTAGTTTAAAAGTAGTTACTAAGTAATTAGTTTTGGTTAGAACATTTCTATTTGATTCTATTTTTCGTTCTAGTTGATAAACTTCATGGATGGGTTTCCTGATGACTGTTAATCTTAGCCAATTACGAACAACTTTAAGAACACCAATTTGGCATATGTTTCCCAAAAGCCTTCTTAGGCTCCCAAATTACAAACAAGTTTTGAGTTCACTCCAGTTCTGCATCTGCACTGGAAAGGCAACCACCAGGTGGCCCAGTTTCCAAAGGGAGAGGATCATACTCTTTTTGGAATTCATGTTTCCCCTCAATGAACCACAGCTCTCCAGTGCCGGCAGGACTCATGCAGCCCCAGAGCATGATGCTTCCACCACCATGCTTGACTAACTAGCTTGACAATCGAACGAGTTTAAGTACTACGCGAGTTACAAAGGGTTTCAGGAAAATGTTCTTAAAAATTAGATTATGAAGTACTTAACCTTATGAACATTTTGGGAAACGCACCCCAGCACAATGACAGGGTGGTGTGATGAGGTCTGAGAAACCGAGTCACTGGTACCAACATGAAGTTTATTATTTTCCAATGAGAGCATGTATTATAGCGCTTCATTCTTTTTATGGCAGTTTGCCAGCAATTAGAATTCTTTATTTATTCACATTGTACATGTCTTGATGTATTGTTGCACTTAATGCTATTGAACATCCACAAAACAGTTATTGTTGACTTTATAGCACCTATTAACCATCGTTCCTCTTTTTCTCTGTCTTGAAGTTAATAAGAAATAAAAAGAAAACCTGTCCTGAAGACTTTCCTGCATTGCACTGTTAAAGATCCTCATAAAAACTGAGATTCAAGGTTATTATATGAATGTGTGTGTGTAGTAAAACATGATTTTTCCACATATCTTGAATACTTGAAAGAAGTTGAGGTCAGAGCACAGGTCTAGCTGTGGCAAAGTTCGATCCCCTGCAGCAGTTGAAGGTTAAAGGTTTTGTTCAAGACCCCAACAGTGTTTCCTGGGATTTGATCTCTTAACCTTCTGGGCACTAGCACAGAACAACTAAGGTGTTGCAACATAGATTTTGTAGCAGGAGATGTTTGTATTGACCATTTATATTTGTTAGTAAGCTTGGTTGGTGTGGAGAGAGCTCACTGGGAAGATGATACTTACAGTTGAGAGTAAAAGAAAAAAAGAAAGATAATCGAGTTGTCTCTGGGTGCTCTCAACATGTGGTTTATTAGTCTGACCCAGAACAGATCGGGGTGTTTGGGGTAGGTATTGTTGCTCTCTAGCTGTGGGTGATTGGCATCAAGCTTGCCTTGATATTGCAGGGAAGGACTGATCAGTAGCCCAGAACCCTGCGAGAAGCAGATCTCCTGTGCCTCCTATCTAAGCTATTCTTTTTCTTTATTCATATTTGTTCAACAATAGGGGTGTAACAATACAGTCTGCCCATGATTCGATTCGATTCACAATACAAAGAACAATTATGTCAATTATACAACAATGTCAGTTCTTTTTTATTCCTGAAGTGTAAAACAAGGCTCATTTTCTCCATAGCTTAAATAACTGAGTGAAAACATTCCTTTTTTATTTTTGAAGAATAACAATAATTAAGTTATTTAACAAAGCTTTTAATTAATTTTTAGTCTCCTTTAAATTAAAATAAAGATGATGGGGGATCCGTAATAATCTCTGTTTAGCCACGAGTACAGAGGTGGAAGACACCGGCTATGCGCCTCACTCGACCCAACGACGTCATTACGGTTTACGCCGTTTACCCCTGCTTGGGAAGCAAGCTTTTAAGTGTGTGGTGCTAGTCCAGCCTCCTTCACCACTGTTTCAACCGTTGTCCGTAACGACAACAATGGTGTGATTAGCTTTTTCAAGCGCCCACTCTGAAACAGCCGATTTCCTCGGCTATGTTTAGCCCGGTGTGTGACAGGAAACGAGGGCGAGTTTGGTATACGACGCTCGCCATTTCCCACTCTCCGGGATCACACTGTTCATGCTGTTCATTTGTTTTGAAGCTGTTAGAAGACTGTGCTGTATGAGAGCATGACGTATGACGTGCTAGTGAAGATGGACAGCCCTCTGCTGTTCAAAAAATGCTATTACATACATTAAATGGCATTATGAACGGAGTGCACGTGATGTCATATCTCCACGATGCACATCGCCACATTTGTGCATCGCGATGTATCCTTTGTCTTAAGGCTGATTTATATTCCCTTTATGTATCTAAATAAATACCTCCATTTCTGTGCAAGTACTGTGCAAATGTCTTAGGCACCCTGTTTTTAAGTTTTTGTTAGTGATTTTTTTTTTTTAAGTTTTGCATTACTGAGTCGGTAAAAGATTTTAGATTTCCAAACGTTACTTAAACATTATACAAAAATTTTGTATGTCAGTAACGACAGCAGCGCATTACATAACAGAGCACTTTTCAGACACACAACTTAATGAAGGCTGCTGGGTTTTGCATGCAAAAAAAAAGAAGTAAGTGTGACCGGTAAAGTCTCCAGAAGAGCTGTGGCAGATTCTCCAAGATGCTCAGTAAAATTTAAAAGCTAATTTCCTTATAAAACCGCACACATTGTGAAACACCTGGGAACACTGTTTAAGAAAAAGACACTCCATATATGGACTTCCTTTAGTTTGTTACTGTTTACTGTACATTATAGTGTTTTCCTTTATGTAGAAATCTTCATCTTCATTATTTTCAAAGGCGTCTTTGATTTGCAGCGAGTCTTAACGTGTGTCTAAGACTTCTGCATCGTACTGTACAGTAATGAGCTGGGAGGTTTTACTGAGTGTCCGTATTCAGAAAACGTAAACAAGTATAGATGAAATGAACACAGAGTACAGAAGGCTCCATCTTTATCCGGATGGATGGATGGATACATACATACATACATACATACATACATACATACTCACTCACTCACTCACTCACTCACTCCCTCCCTCCCTCCTTCCCTTCTTCCCTTCCTCCCTTCCTCCCTTCCTCCCTTCTCCCTTCCTGGGGGAATTTCAGATATTTAACTTTGTGCAAAAGTGAGCCTTTATTGAGTTTCACAAACCAGAAATTGTTGTTTAAAATCTTGCCATGGTTAAACGTAATGCGCTTGATGGTGATGTGATGCGATGCATTGCTTTACTTTAGTCTACAGCTTGCTGACATTACATTTACATTTTACATTTACGGCATTTGGCAGACACCCTTATCCAGAATGACTTACATTGATCTTATTTATACAACTGAGCAGTTGAGGGTTAAGGGCCTTGCTCAAGGGCCCAACAGTGGCAACTTGGTGCTGCTGGGGCTTAAACCCCCAACCTTCTAATCAACAACCCAACACCTTACCCATGGAGCCACCACTGCCCACATTCTGTCAAGGGCACAAACATGAAGTGCACGATCATGTACTTGTTTGTTCCTTTAGCTGTATTAATGCTCGATATCTAGCTCATGTTATGTTCAATGAAATATTTATTTATGTCAAATGACCAATAATTTCTTTTTTAAATAACATATCAACAAATTTGTTTGACTGGATCTTACTGCCCCTGATGGTTAATGTAAGGAAGTGCATTATTGTAGGTCTGTGCAGACTGAAACTGGTTTTTGTTTGTTTTTTTTAAAGGTGTGTGCGGTCATATCAGGTCTGTCAGAGTGTGACGTACCGCCGATGTCTGCTGCAGGACAGCATCGCTTCAGTGCCACAGCCTGAGGGTAAGACCTGGCGATCTATCAGAGTTCTTCCCTGCGGCTTCTCTTGGCACACGTGCTCACACTAACTTTAATATCCTGTAGGACAAGAGCTGGATGATAAGGTGGTAAATCAATACTGCAGTATACTAATTAGGGCTGCATCAATACAATTTTTTCATACCGAGTATGATGGCGATCTTAGCAAAGCAGACTGCGAACTACACTGTGTGACAAGATGATAAATTTTCATACATCAGCTTAGCATAGAATCTCAGCACGAGGGGTTCGTTGTAGGGGTTCAAGACTCCCTGAGATACAGTATGATTTCCATTGATGGCAAAAGGCAATGATTTCAGTGAATTCAGTTTAGTAGCCTTGGATTGTCATGACCATCTTTTTTGTTCAGATTCCGAGGTCGGTCTACTCTGTAAAAAAAAAAAAATACAGGCATCAGTACACTCACTCTGCTTTCTTTTACCCCGTGTACAATAAATACTGCACACAGTAAAAGGATCACTAATGCACCCACCACACAAACGCACCCATGCTGACATCAGCTTCCATTAAACATGTATTAACTAATGAAACCCCACCTCTCATACCTGCGGTGTCACGTTAGCTAGCCACGTCGTCTCAACCCCACTGGGCGAAACACAATCACGGAAAACGGCGACTTGATTGCGGGGTTGTGTTTGCATCATGTTCATTGGATTTCCATTTCCTCTTTGCCTCTTTGCCTCTTTACAGATCCAGACTGGGTGAAGCAGATCTTACAGGGGCCGTGTACGTTCTGCGACTCGCCGCTGCTTTGACACGCTCAACGCAGAAACACTGCAAGTCCCAAAGCTGCTCATATACACCCGGAAACCTTACAAACTGTACAGCACTGCTCTTTTTTTAAGCTCTCAGAATCCATAGCTAATATATACTGCGAGCATTCTGAATGAATTGTCTGAGTTTCTTCTCTTTTCTAAAAGTTTGTTTTGTCTAGACCTTAGGATTGTTTTCATTCGGTGGTCCCAAGGTCAGTTGGGTGTACAAATAGAACTGGGGGAGGGGAAACCTGCTCTGACTTATACTTCTACTTATACAGACACTTTTTTTTCCTCTTTATCTGCTGAACACTTTTTTTTGTTCAAGCCTATGCTGCTACTATTCGGTTTTACCACACCTTCCTTTCAACCTCATCGTATTTTTAATTGGCTTTCGGGAACCATCTCCAGCGTCTCGGCAGCGTCCTCTGTCTTCACGTGAGAGCTTTACACAGCCTACACGAGGAGAGATTAAAGCCCACGAGAGACAGATATGCAGCGAGACACAGGAAGGAGTGTTTTAAGAGTGCGTTTCGGCACTTCCCGTGGGATACGCCTTTAATGAGATGCCAGGGTAACGAGGTGCCGTTTCCAGCCACAGATGTGATTCTGATTTTAATTAAGAAGAGGCGGGGTTAGATAGCATATTGGTAAATATAGTTAACCCTCTTTTACGGGCCGTCGGGAAATAAATACAGAAGCCATACAGTTAGACACGAGGTCCGCCTATATTCTTATATTCCTCCTTAGATTCCTACCTCAGGTGGTTCAGCACTGGCTTGTCCCTTATATGGGCTACTGATCCTACAGATTTTTTTGTCTTCGAGGTCACTGGAGTGTATCAGTTGCCCCTGGGGCTTGAAATAAGAAGCACTTTTAGAGTTCTATAAAAAAAATAAAAGAAAAAAGGTGGTGGTGTCAATATTATGTAAATGTAAATATTACTACTTTGTCATAATGTTGTGAAAACTGTCGAATGTGCTCTATAGCTATACAAATTGTGCTTTGTCATCTGGGGGCTGATTATTCGTTTCTAAAATCTGACAATATAATATCAATATCATGATAAATTGTCACTTTTCTGAGATATACCGAAATGCCATTACTACTTACATAACATGACCTTGGCATGGGTGTTGCTGCCAGATGGATCGGTTTGATTTTTTTTTTTTCCCATCCCATATGCTGGGATTTTCACACACAGCTTTATAACTCTCTAGAGTTCTCATAGAGTTGTTTGGAAAACAGAAACCATCCAGTGAGCAGCCTTATTGAAGAGCGAGGTCAGAGGAGGATGGACAGACTAGTTTGAGCTGAAAGGAAAACAAAAAAAAAAGCACTCTGTACAACCGTGGTGAGCTGGAAAGCATCTCAGGAGGCACAAGACGTCAAGCTCTTCCGCAAATGGCCGATGACATTCATCTCAGTGTTTCTGCCCACAGAACGGCCGCTCACATCTTTTTTTTTAATGAATTAATTATGGATTGTGATTGTAGCTAAATTGCAAAACTCACTTTGTGATAGTCGCACGTACACTACCCCTCCAACTGATAAAGTTTACACTAAAAATTGAATGAGGTAGGACAAGCTTAAATGTCACAAGGTTGAATGTTAAAGATGTTATTTTCTTTTCCTCATTTGTTACTAATGCTGTTTGTTTGTCAAAAAAAAAAAAAAAAGGTGGCGAGGGCATGTGCCGTGCTGATAGGTGGAGACCGATCGTGCAGAAGAGGTTAGCTGTGTTTTGACAGAACCTCCTACATCTTTAATATAATGAGATGTCAGAAAGCATTTGTACAATAATTACGCCCCCCACCCCCACCTCCTCCATCCTTTCTTTACGCACACACGCAACACTTCAAACACGGGCTTTGTTTCTGCACCATAAAATATTCATAGCCTTCACGGCCAAGGCTGAACTTCTTTAAACAGTCATTTGGATTGAGTACTTTTGTTAAAGTATGTAATAATGAGTTTCTATATTTTCATTCATATATTCATAGTTGTGAGAATATGCTTTGTTGAGCCAGTATAATGGGTTCGTTATGAAACCTCTCATCACGCACAGTATTTTTAATTAAATGTCTTAAATGAGTGATTTTGCCAAGCTGCTGTATAATTTAAGTTCCGGTACTAATTCTTATCTTTCTGCTGCTTGTACGCTGTATGTGCTTTTAGTAAAAGGGCACCATGGGGCACAATGTAAAATGATGACTTGCGTGTGTGTGTGTGTGTATA
>JAOVYV010000019.1:5773753-5788994 GCA_025674545.1 Hassar affinis
CCGTCCCACCCGGGGATCGAACCCGGGACCTTCTTGCTGTGAGGCGACGGTGCTACCCACCGAGCCACCGTGTCGCCATGTAAATTATTTATGTCTCATAAATCCTGCAGGATATCAAATATATCATTAACAGGAAACAATGATTTGCCAGTATTGGATTTAATAGTGAAATTTGTGTAGCATTATTATAATACAAAATTAAATCACGGTCTTATTTGTTAATGCTATTGTTAGTTTAATCACTGAACACAAACTCAAAAAGAGTGAAGGTATTCACGGTTATACCACAGCATCCTTGAATGATCAGTCATAACTGAAGAACAGTTAATAAGGTGAATAGGTCATAACGACTCTTTATAGCTGCTGTAATATAAGATTAAACAGGAACTACCTTGTTTCACATGCACTCAGCAGTATTGAACTATATATGTACCAAAAAAAGTATTAAGGGATCACTCTTATCCAAAAGAATCTGTTAGTGCTGTGGTATAATAGGATTATTTCTATAACACACCACTAAGTGTCCACACCAAGTGTTAATCCTTGCTTAACAGCCCTACTTCGTCTTAGTAGCATGATTAATATTAATAAAGACATGCTAATAATACTCACTCAGTGAAAGAGAACGCCCATTGAAGCCATTAAGGGAGGGGAAAAGCAGAGTCGTTAGATACCAACACTGGCAGTGCGACTCACACAGCACAATGAACATGCTTCATGTGGCATGTAATAATGAGTTTTTCCCACAAACAAGGATTAGGGGTTATGTCTTGGATTGCTAAACATTCAATCTGGCATGTAAAACATAAACCGGTACAGGTAACTCGAGTACATGTGCTATATACAAACTGACAAGGTCCTGCAGTAGCACAAGCCAGCTCTTCAGCCTGCGCTTGCCTGGTCATATGTTAATATCTTATTGTATATACATTATTTCAAGTATAATTGCTCCTGTTCAGAACTCTACATATATTTATATATATATATATACTATGTAAAAAAAAAGGCAGAAAATAAAGAGACGCACAATTCTTTTTTTTTTAATTCAAATGGTCCATGAGTGTATTTTCTTGAAGTAGAAAAAAAGGGAGAGTGGAACATTTTGGTTTTGCATCATAAAATCCATGTTTTAAATGCACTACTTAATAAACCTATCATGCTAACATTATTTCATCTCTGACCCTATATGCAACATTTACATCCATGTCTCAACCCACCCCACCCTGCCTCAAACTCTAAATTAAGTTAATACAAGTCAAATCAATTATAAAATACAAAAGAAAAAAAAAATACATCCTTAAAACAGAAAAAAAAAAATAAAAATCAGGGGACATGATGTGACGTATATTTTTTCTGCACAAGCCAAGAGGGGCACACCTCAAAGCAACAAAGTCATACACAGGATGTGTAAAGCTCAGTGAGGCGAGAAACTAATTGGACTGTATTGAGGTAGCTGTGCTCTGCCCAGTGCAGAAAAACTGGCTTTAATAACTAAAAAAAAAGAATAATTATAAGGAAAAAATGCCAAAATGGAGGTTATTATTCGACGGGGAAGACGGAAAAATAAATGAAAACCCACACGTAAATGCATGCAGGATACACAACATGCAGCTTCCATTTCAGGATCTGATTTAGTCGATGTGTTCTCTATTCCCACCCACCTGTCCTAGACTCCTATGAACTCCTATGAAGTCAAACATTCACACTGGACACGGTAAACAAATGTAAACAGCTCTCCTAGTCTCCATGGCTATGTTTAGGCAGCTGTGTAGGATGCTCAGACAGGATTTTTCACGTTTCATGGCCTGTTTTTTCTTTTATGACAGATTTGTGCATTTTGATAAACCACCTGAACTCGTTTGAACTTCGAAAGCATCCTTACATCCTGAATAAAAATGACTCAATGCCTCAGTGTGTCATGGCTTTATGGCAATATACAGGAGAAGGACGAAGGAGGGAAATAACAGTTAACCGGCTGCCTAAACGTAACCCCTCATTAAGTCACGTCAGTGGATTCCTTTTAACACAGATACAAAAAAAAAATGCAATGAGTTGTATAAAATAGTGTTCAAACTTGGTACGTCATAGAGCTTTGTTTTCCATGCACTGAAAGGCCGGACACTAAAAAAAAAAAAAAAGGCCAATGATTTTAGTATTCCTACTTTGTTTGAAATGCAAATTATTAAAAAAAAATTAAGACCAAACCAGCAGAGCATACACAGACGTGGGAATAATAATAATAATAATAAAAATGGTCATTAATACTTAAAGTCTTTAGCTCTGTGGTCCCCTCCATACATGCTAGACATGATTTTCAAAAGAACTTTGTTACATTTATTATATTATTATTATGTTCGTGTTAACACGGCCCTCCTCGTGCACGTTCACTGGTGCACAGACACACTCGACACACATACACGCACACATTCTTTCTATCTACACACTGAGTGAGGGGAGGGAGGAGGTGGTGAAGGTGGTGGAGGTGGTGGTGGTGGTGGTGGGGGTTGCGTTTCTGTGCTCAGATGAGTCAGGACCAGAACATTTCGGCCAGGTTAGTGTCGATGCTGTAGATCCAGAGCACCAGGGGGAGCGAGAGAGCCACAAACGGCCAGGAGATGCCCTCGGTGCAGGCGCTGAGCGAGCACGACTTTCCCGTGGGCGTGTCCAAATCTTTACCGGGTTCGAGGTAATTCCTGGCTGCGAATTTCAGCACCTCATCCAGCAGGATGACGGGCAGCGAGATCTTCAGCACCATCAGCCACTGGGTCATGTTCAGCGGCGTGATCTGGAAGATCATCTGAGGACGGCAGAACGAGAGAGAAATCAATATCGGAAATGAAGAGCGAGGCCGATTATGCCCTCATGGACACCTGGTCAATATTAACATGTCTCATAATCAGCTGTACTCTCTACAGTCTCTTAGATCAATCTCTGTATATATAGTGTGGCTCGTACCGGAAGAGGCTCCACGTAGAGGATCAGGAAGTGGAGGGACATGGAGAGGCAGATAGCTCCCAGCAGCCATACGTTCTCCCACGGGGGCATGCGCAGCAGAGACTGGTTCTCCGAAACACTGAAAAACACAAAATGATGAAAAAACCCTATTTAATCATTCTAGTTTTTACAGGAATCTGCACATGCATTAAGCATTTATGCTGACCTGTTTAGGGCATTGCACATCTCGATGGTGACCAGCACAGACAGCGCCATGGTCATGGGGTAAGGTGACTCGAACACCTGACAATTAACGCCCTCAAACTCTGGGTTCTCGGGTCCACACTGGAGAAAGTGACTCTGCAGGATGAAAATCAGGAATTTTAAAATCAATAGCCCTGGAAGAGCTAAGAAAAAGGTAAAACAACTTAATGTGTTCGGTTACTTTGGTTAGCTACAGCAAAAATAACTTAATGATACATTTCTAGATGATGATGACACTCAATGGGAGCATGTAAAGTCCACATACACATACACCACAGTCTGTATGTAAATTAAAAGCACTAACTAGCTGATAGAAGTTGACTCTTGGTCCGTCTTCAGCAGCAATAAACCACCAAGCAGCAGCTCCAACTGTGGCAGCACCGACATAGCCTACAGAGCACAGATTCAACATCATACTTCTTGTAAAATTTTATACCCATCTATAGTCTATTATTATTAATCCTTTTCAAATAAGAAGACATCTGAAGTATTTTCATTTTCTTGTACCACAATTCAACAGTGTAAACACTTACAGCCAATAGCCAGGTATCGGAAGAAAAGCCAGCCAGAGATGAGAGATTCCTTGGCGTTGCGGGGGGGTTTACTCATGATGTCCAAATCAGGAGGGTTGAAACCGAGGGCTGTAGCAGGGAGACCATCAGTCACCAGGTTAACCCACAGCAACTGCACCGGGATCAGAGCCTCAGGGAATCCCAAAGCCGCCGTCAAGAAAATGCTGCGTCGTTAACACAAAAAGGGTTTAAGTCACAGTTCTGGAGCAGGATAGTATAATTTTAAGGTACAGAGCACTAAACAGATATCGGTTCGTACCAGACCACCTCTCCCACGTTGGAGGAAATGAGGTAGCGGATGAACTGTTTCATGTTGTTGTAAATGGCCCGCCCTTCTTCGACGGCTGCGACGATGGTAGCAAAGTTATCATCAGCCAGCACCATCTCGGAGGCCGTCTTCGCCACAGCTGTGCCTGAGCCCATCGCGATGCCTATCTCTGCCTTCTTCAGTGCAGGAGCATCATTTACACCATCGCCAGTCTAGAGCGGAGAAACAACAGGGTTTAAAAATCTGCTAAGTATTAACCATAAGAATATCTATATATATATATATAGGACCAATTACCATGGCTGTGATCTCATCATAGGACTGTAGGTACTCCACAATCTTGGATTTATGTGAAGGCTCGACACGGGCGAAGCAACGCGCGGTGAGAACGGCTTCACGCTGAGCTGAAGGTGACAGGTCGTCAAATTCACGACCTGTGAAGGCCATGCGTGAGACGTCGTCGTTCTCTTTGAAGATGCCAATGCGTCTGCAGATAGCCACGGCCGTGCCCTTGTTGTCACCGGTGATCATGATGACCCGGATGCCTGCCAGGCGGCACAGTCTGATAGAAGCAGCCACCTCAGCTCTGGGAGGGTCAAGCATGCCCACGCAGCCCACAAATGTCAGGTCAGTCTGTAAAGGTACAGGTCAAGATGCCACAAGTTGTGAGTATTTGAGTACATTTCTAAAATGGTTAATTTGGTGATAATTTCCGAAAGCAGAATTGCTGTAACAGTGCATCAGTGGTTTAGATACCCAGTTCTTTACTGAATACTTTATCACAGAGTAGTGACATGCAGAACCCTATGCTTCTAATGTAAAACATTGCTAAAATTTCTGAAATTTTCTATTTGGAAATAACTTTTCATATGGTTCTGACCTCATACTCGACAAAGCGAGACGAATCCTCCAGCCGAAACTTGTCTTTGCTGATTGGATTGTCCCGTGTGGCCAGGGCCAGGCAACGCAGCGTGTCCCGCCCTGTTCCATACTCACGGATCACAGACAGGACTTTCTCCTTGATGCCTGGCGTTAGGGGGACTTTATTACTGCCCACACGGATGTGTGTACACCTGTCGATCACTCCCTCTGGAGCACCCTTCACAAACACAAACCAAATAAATCATTAATGAACAATTAAATAGCAAATACACAAAATCTAAGACTGCTTTTCACCAAGATGTTCATGTTTTCTTGGGTAAAACAGTCCACGATCAGGCTAACACTAGTCCGTTTGCCTGGCGCTTCTCTGCTGCAAAATTGAGTCTCAAAATTGATACCTATCCGTCTTCAACTGCTTAACAACTTCAATCCTAAATATTAATAGTCAATCATAAAATATATTTTTCACACACACTCATTACTGTTCTATGTTATATGTATAACAGCAGTTGGAATAGTTTTTGATTAATATGGCACAATCACCTCCAAAGAAAAATATATGGATAGAGGTCATAAAAAAATGAGTTCAACCTGATGATGCACCGATTACAGAAGAACATGGAAAAATGCACCCCACTGGGCATCTTCATTAATTTTAAATAAACTGAAATAGAGGTCAACAAACTACTTTGAGACAACAGGGATACATTTCTGAGACGGATGTCTATGGAGACAACCTAAAATAATTCACACCAGGGGCTTCATGGACAAAAACGTAATGGCTTACGTACCATCGATGCCTCTGCTGCTAATTATAAAGCCAGCCATAAGATGAGTCATGTTTTTAGAGCTTGGGAAAGCATGAAAAAAACTTCCAGAATGAGCTAAAAATAGAAAACTGTGCTAAAGTCCACTCTGGATATGCATAAATTAGTTTTTCCTCATTTTCTTTAACTAAATGCTTGCCTGATGAAAGGTGAAAATGTGGCATAGCAATATCTTATTTTAACAGCAGTCACATGACTGAAAGTGCTTTATCATTCAGTTCATTAACAGTCAAAAGCAATGATTGTGAAATGTCAGAACAGAAAAAACGCCTATTTGGACTTTATTAAAGCAATGGCAGCTCTTGGATCAGTGCAGTGAGAGAGAGAGAGAGAGAGATCGGAAAAAAATTATATATTATTTTATATAATTTTATATAATTATATATTATATTATAAATAATTTCCCTTTTCAGAAACGCAAATATGATTATGCTCCTCTCACCTTAACGAACATCTTGCCGAGGGCAGCGCGTGCCTTGTTGGGGGTGCAGTACACAGACATGGACTTCCTGTCCCGCGAGAACTCCAGTGTAAATTCTTTCTTCATCAGCTGCTTAATAACCTTAACCAAAGAAGCAGGAAGGTATGATTAGCTGACTATTAAACCTGCCATCCTTTGCACATACACAGTAGAAATGTAGAAATGTAGAAATGATGCTTTACATTGTTGCAAGCGTTGGCCCGTTCAATCTTGGTAAGAGTGTTGAGATCGTTGTCAAACACGTTCATCTTCTCCACCAGGCACGTGAGAGCCGTTTCTGTCGCCTCTCCGACCTTCTCATACACTCCTTTGGCCTAAGGACAGAAAACCGCATGAGCAAAAAAAAAAAAAAAAAAAAAAACGAGACAGGAAAAACACCCTTCCATCTTTAACAATTTTATCATCAGACCTCGTTATAATCCAGAGAGGAGTCATTGCACAAGGCACAGATTGTTGCCATCTCAACCAGCGCATCATACTTGGAGCATTTCACTGGTTTCCCATCCTGGAACCTGAGCAAATATCAAGAGAGTGAGCAGCTTTTTTAATAAACCTCACATCCATGTCTTTGGATATACTGAATAAAGTAACTCACACTTGTCCTGCAGGAGCATATGTCGAGCCAGTAACTGTGAACTCTTTCAGAGAGCAGCTGTCTCCCTGCACCTGATCGATGATGAACATCTGAAACACAAACACATGCTGTTAAATCACCAGCAGGTGGCGCATAAAAACATGGCAGCACAAAAAAAAGCTGTATGTCAAGGAAACAAAAACTTCAGGATGCTTATATGGGGGTCACGTAGGGGTCAGGACGGATTAAAAGCTACTGAAAACAAGAACAGCATCCTGTTTAATAGCCAAATTGGCATGGGGATTTTTCCAATGAGGAAAACCAGAGCCTTGGGACACAGCAGCAGCGTCACCATAGAGATACAGCCGAACAGCGAGCCAGAAAAACGGAATAAAGAGAAACACGATAGAGTAAAAGTGTAGAGCTTGACAAATCCAAGTGGCGCCATGGGAATGGTTGGAGTAAGAAAGCTCCAAATAAAAGCTTAGTGTGCTGTTCTCTCTCTATAGCGCACCGTTTTAGCTAGCACTTCGCTTACATAAAACAACCCACAATATAGACAGGATAGAACTGGTGAGAGTAAAGAGATAAACAAAGCAGATTACATTCCATCTCGGGAACAGCTATTTTTAAAGCCAAACCTTTTCACGCTGGAGAAAAAGCGACAATTGAGTGTTTATAGGAAAAGATTCTAGCCACTCTGGGTCTGCTCGAAAGGATTTTAATAAAGTGTACTGGCATATCTGGCAATAATATGTCTCATTATACAGACTTGATTTTCTGCAGGTCATAACATCGTTCAGAGGTGCCAAACCTGTTCTGTTCTTGCACTTGTGTGTGTGTGTGTGTGTGTTTGTGTGTGTGTGTGTGTGTGTGTGTGTGAACCATGAGTGCTAAGTAAAAGAGAGCTCAGAAAGACAAGGCCAGTTATGCAACACCACTGCAAGTAACTGACTTCCGCATACTGATGAGCATTCAAAGAGTAGTTATGGAGCAAAAGCAGCTGGAAGAAATGGAGTGCGGTGCAAATGACAGAGGGAAAAAAAGAGGGGAAGGGTCAAAAAGGGAAAGACAGATTGAGAGTAGGGGGTGGCATGGGGCAGGGGGCGGGAAAGGAATGTGTTTATATAATATATCCTGGTAGAGATCGATCAATCAATACAAGAGACAAGGTCATTATAAGACCTGCTACATTAGCAGATTAAGGTCTCCTTTAAAATAATTAAAAATGAAATTTACATTTATTTCAGAAGACGTGATTTGCATGCTCAATATCCAAAGCATAGCAAAGTATAGCTCTTGGCTACATAACATTATTTATGCATAAGCATAAGTTTATATTTCAAACAAATCAAGTCTAAATAGCACGACCATCCAAGTTTCTGGCATATTTGCCATATTTACTGTAACCACGAAAAGCATCATGATGGCTGCTACATGATGTCAAGTGGTCCAATTTCTTTTTAAATAGATCAGCAAGTCATATAGAACCGGATCTAAAGTGCTTTGATGCAACCTCTTGTTTAAGCAGCCATATTAACCTTCAGACACAAAAAAATAATATTATATAGACATTAATAATACACTTTGTCTTTTATCCTCACCCTGCACACAGACATCTGGTTGGTGGTCAGGGTGCCAGTCTTGTCTGAGCAGATGACCGATGTGCAGCCCAGCGTCTCTACGGAAGGCAGCGAGCGCACGATGGCATTCTTCTTGGCCATGCGACGAGTGCCCAGAGCGAGGCAGGTGGTAATGACGGCGGGAAGCCCTTCAGGGATGGCGGCAACAGCCAGCGCCACAGCGATCTTAAAGTAATACACGGCACCTCGGATCCAGGAGCCACCGTGCACCGGGTCGTTAAAGTGACCGATGTTGATGATCCACACGGCAATGCAGATGAGAGAGATGACTTTGGAGAGCTGCTCTCCGAACTCGTCCAGCTTTTGCTGCAGCGGCGTGCGCTCCTGCTCCGTGGAGGCCATCTCGTCACGGATCTTGCCGATTTCCGTGTTTACGCCCGTTGCCACTACGACGCCCACGGCCTTACCGGCCGCAATGTTGGTACCCTGCCAATGCACAGCACAGAAATACGCTGAAAACAATGCACTGGGTTTTCAACAAGTACTAATCATGACAAACTTCTCCAACATGTGGAGCTGATGCATACACGGAAGGACACAAACTTACAGAGAACAGCATGTTCTTCTTGTCCTGGTTTACAGCCCGTGGGTCAGGGACTGGGTCTGTGTGTTTGATGACTGATACAGACTCTCCTACAGAGGAACACAGACAATCAGACAGCAAAATGGTGAATCTGGATATGGACAGCCATGTGCCATAGTTAACCCACTAATCAGTTCAGTTGGAAATCAGATACTGGCTGTCAAAACATCCGTGTTGTTTCTGCGCTGCAGGCAGAATGGAATACTTAAATGCAATTTTCTCCCTTTCCCCAAAAGGCATCAACAACATGTAAAGGCATTACACTTTACTATGGCTGATAAATGCCTGGAGTTTTTAAAGGGTTTTCCCAGACTGCCACATAAATCAGCTCTTACTTTATTTACAGTCAACAGTCAAAGGATGTTTTGACTTAACAACATTTCAAACCTGTATGTCAGCCTTCAGCTAAAAACTAACAGAAATCTCTCAATGCTCAAGACAAAGCAAGCAGCCCCTAAGGAAAATTATACAAATGTTAGACAGACAGATGGAGATAGACAGACCGAGACAGTTAGGAAGACAGAGAGAGATGGAGAGATAGGCAGATGGAGAGATGGAGAAATAGAGAGATGGTAAGATAGAGAGATAGAGCTAGATAGACAGAGGTGGACAGAGATAAAGAGATGGATATAGACAGATAGAGATAGACAGACATACAGATTGATATAGATAGAGAGACAGGTAGATCTAGACAGATAGAGAGATGGAGAGGGAGGGAGAGAGAGAGAGAGATAGACCGATAGATAGATAGAGATAGACAGACAGAGACAGATTGAGGTAGATGGATCTAGACAGACAGAGATGGAGAGGGAGAGAGACAGAGAGAGATAAACAGAAAAGACAGATAGAGAGACAGACAGAGACAGAGACAGACAGACAGAGATAGACAGAGACACTGAGACAGATATAGATAGAAGGATCTAGATAGAGAGAGAGAGAGAGAGAGAGAGAGAGACAGACAGACAGAGATAGAGAGACAGAGACAGACAGAGACACAGAAAAGACAGATAGACAGACAGACAGAGACAGATTGAGATAGATGGATCTAGACAGATAGAGAGATGGAGAGGGAGAGAGAGAGAGAGATAAACAGAAAAGACAGATAGAGAGAGACAGAGATAGAGAGACAGACAGGGATAGACAGAGACACAGATTGAGAGATGAATCTAGACAGACAGAGAGATGGAGAGGGAGGGAGACAGAGAGAGATAAACAGAAAAGACAGATAGAGACAGACAGACAGATAGACAGAGAGACTGAGACAGACATAGATAGAAGGATCTAGACAGAGAGAGAGAGAGAGAAAAGAGATAGAGAGACAGAGACAGACACAGACAGAGACACAGAAAAGACAGATAGACAGAGATAGACAGACAGATAGAGATAGAGATAGACAGACAGACAGAGACAGATTGAGATAGATGGATCTAGACAGATAGAGAGATGGAGAGATAAACAGAAAAGACAGATAGAGAGACAGACAGATAGAGAGACAGACAGAGATAGAGAGACAGACAGAGAGATGGATCTAGACAGATAGAGAGATGGAGAGGGAGGGAGAGAGAGAGATGAACAGAAAAGACAGATAGACAGACAGACAGGGATAGACAGAGACAAAGATTAAGATAGATAGAGAGACAGATAGAGATAGATGGATCTAGACAGATAGAGAGATGGAGAGGGAGAAAGAGTTAGAGAGATAAACAGAAAAGACAGATAGAGAGACAGACAGAGATATACAGACAGGGATAGACATTCATAGACAGACAGACTCATCCCAGAAGGAAATGTGTGAATTATTTAATGAGTGTCGATATCCAGCCTCACCTACACATCACTAAATTCGGTGAATAAACCAAACAAAAAAATCCAAACACATTTATTAAAATAAAATTACAGCGGCGATTCTGGTCATCAAATATTAATAAAATGTCATCCTAAATTAATAAGCTGAAAAATTTAATACCTTTAGTGTTGCGTTTTAGATTTTAATTTTCCCTAAAATGATTTAATACTTTTCATACAATGACCCACAAAAACCCTCTTATTAGATTTGCTGAATTTCAAACGAACCATTAATAAAAGTTTTATCAATTTTTAAATCGCTAAGAGACACGCAACGTGCCTGGTCTAGAATTAGATGTGCCTTTGCGCTCCATCGTGACCCGAGGCTGTTAAATTCACAGCAAGGCTGAGTGTGAGAACTAATGGCCCACTGAACTGAGCTTTCCACACTGCACTCTGCACACATTATACAAGATTTCTATTAGCAGTGAAATGAAACATGAAATGCTCTAAACAGTGTGTACTACAATCATCAAAGACCTGAAAGTGTCTATGAATAGGAGCTGCTGTCTGCAACTTGGAAAATTACTTGGGTGCTTTTCTCAAGCTCTAATATTACAAATGCATAAAAACTAAAAGAAGGGTACTACGGCATACTTTTTCATGATATCGATATATCATAAGCTCCTAAGCCGCTAGATCCATGTCAGCTAATTCCCTTCCAGGTTAAGTGTACCAGAATTGTACCGGCATTTGCGTCACCAGCTGTCTGCATGTACACAAAAACCGATTC
This sequence comes from Hassar affinis, assembly GCA_025674545.1. Lineage (NCBI taxonomy): Eukaryota > Metazoa > Chordata > Actinopteri > Siluriformes > Doradidae > Hassar > Hassar affinis. Next base: position 5,785,360 of record JAOVYV010000019.1, read on the forward strand.
AGCCTTGAAACGAATCTCCATATCAAACTTGCCTTAGAAAGGCCATGCCCAAGCAATGAAAGCTAATTACCTGAGAATTACGTAAAGAATCTGAAAATGGCCAAGAATAGGCATTGTCCAAAACCTTTACCAATTAAGGTAGTGAAACAAAATTAAGCACTACTGAAAGAGTTTCCCCTCTCACGCTTTCCTCCTTTTCTCAGTTAAACATCATTGACCACCCATTAAGGTCAGAATCCTGGGAGGGAAAAGTGTATTTTCGTCTTCCACGCTACTTTTCCTTCAATTACAAGAACCAATCATCAACATAGAACTCTAGGAGCTTGTACTGATATTAAAGCCACATTTGCACCTTTATTTAAAGAGTCGTCTAACTAAATATTATAGACTAAACATTCCCAAATGACACCCAAGCAAATAATGGATGAAGCGATGCATTAATTGATGCATCTTACCTGTCAGAATGGACTGGTCCACTCGTAGTGTTGTGGATTTGATAGATGTTAGGCGAATATCTGCAGGAACTTTGTCACCCACTAAAGAGGAAACAGCACACATGTGGTTAGACACAAAGGACAAATCATTATTTAAAAAAAAAAAAGAAGAAGCAGCAGTGCTTCAATAATACAGAACTTTATCATCCCACCACCAACTTTAGGGATGCATGTGTCCAGACAATGCTCTTAAGGACAACTAAGGGCTATTGTAAGCCTAGCCTTCATTCACTGCACTAAAAACATAGGAGCATAACACATTACAAAGCATCAGCACTTTAAACTCAAGCTGGCATCAAGTTCGTTCTGGGTGTTCTGTTAAGACGGTTTAAAGCAATCGATGCTGGAAGGAGCAGACAAGGAACAGAAACTTAAGTCATCTCGCCCTGGATCATTTCAGTCTTCTCACTGTGAGCTTAATGAATAATGGAGGAATTACGATCTGCCAAAATTTCATCTCAAATTTCTAAAAACGCCACATTTTTAGCCAGTTAGACTATACAAAAAAAGGGCTTAGATACATCAAAGCGCTTTAAAGATGTTCCAGCGTTCTCAGGCAAATGCTAAAAATAGCTTATGAATCATTCCTTCCATGAAATGGGAGGGGCTGTGACTGCTTAAAAAGATAATTCTTTCACAAACTTATTAAACCGTAAGTTCAGTAAGACTGATGATTATTAGTCACAGAGAAGAGGATTCACTTAAACCGTCCACTTTGAACGTAATAAATGGTAAGTTTATGTTAAGAATGCTTCAATGAGCTAGTTTCAGACCAAACTTGTCCAAGTGTTTGAATAGTATAAGGACTGAAAACTCATTCACAAAGACTCATGAGGCCATTTAGTAGGGCTGCAGGAGTGCTATAGATATCACACAATACTTTTCCTGTGATCCCGTTGCTAAAAATACACGCCGTCGTCAAAATGCCCCTTAACTAAATGAACAAATGTGGAACATGTACTCAATATATAGCTCAAGTTGGAAAAAGGTCAGACAGTAGGGTAACCTACTTTAAGCATACAAGGAGAATGCACCGTCCTTGAATAAAGCTCATATGAGATCAGTTTACAGATAGCAAGAGATGATGTGGAATTCAAGTAAACATCCATGTAATGACCGATCTTCCATTTAATAGAGATAGTACTACTGGCCTTTGGGGAAATGGGGCAGGAGTTCATTGTGGTATAATGTGGGTTATGAAACAGCTCAAAATGTCAAAAAACTAAAATTAGCCCATATTCTGAATAAGGTGTGCTAAAAATCGGTGGTAACAGCAACGCATGGCTTGGACAAGACTCAGAAAATAAAAATAGCCTCCTTTTATTTAAAGTTAAGCTCCAAAAAATGTGTAGTGGTCTGGGAAACCCATCAGATGTCAATGGGGATGAACTTTTGTTTCCAGTAAAACAGCCATAGAAAAATAAACAAATAAAATTCTATCTTGCTGGTTAAATGCAAATGTCAAATGTACTTTGACCAAGTTGCTGGATAGCTAAATGCCGCAGAACATGGACAAGAGCTTGAGGGATGCAGTGTGTGATTAGATACTGACCGACAAAATGTCTACGATGCTCAGATTTTAAAATGCTAGAATTCTAGTAAGCAATGTTAAAATGTCAGCACAAATCATTTTGTCAGATAATTTACTTTTACTAATGAATCTCAGCTTACGTTTACAGGCGAATCCAGAATGCAACGTCAGGTTTTTAAATCAACCTAAAAGGACACATCACTCCATTACTCATTGACCCCACTGGCTATGAATCAAACTCAAGTCACTAATGCTTGCAGAGTGACTTCTTGGTCTTCGCCCATTAGGCTCCTTCTCAGCTTCTGCAGTCCTACAAAAAACATGGCCGCCCCTTCAAGGCCATCTCGGTCCTGATTACTCTCGTTTATGGTTTCTTGACGGTGGAACGAGCTCTCCATCGATCTTCAAGAACCTCTTGAAGACTTCTCTTCCAAGGTCACTTCCTCTCCTGACACCTCTAACATCTTAACATGGCTGACTTGCACTTTCTGTGCAGGACCTCCTGCCCTTTCTTATTAATTTTCATTAATGCTTACTCCAAGGTCTCCTGACATACTGAAGCCTATTGTTCCTCTCTTGTAAGTTGCTTTGGATAAAAGTCTGCCAAATGAAAAGGTTTAGGTCAACATTTAATGCAGTATTTGACAGCCTGACCAGCTTGGTGCCAAAGGCAATTCCTGTAGAGCTTGCATTCTGTTTTTTGATCAGGACACACTTTTCCAATGTGTATTGTTAGAGGCCAGAGTAGTGATAGGACCACAAGTGACAACCAGTAAGAGGTGATGTGTAATAGGACATGATGGGATGATTTCATCCAAGGTGACTTGCTGACAAAACATTTTCATATACGAGACAAATTAAAAGCCTTATTTGCTGATTCAGAGCTTCCTTTACACTCATTTAGGTGATACGTCTGCAAATAAAAGCATCTTGCGTACCATTTGCTTATGTACCCAGCCCCATTTTAAAAGGATTTTCCTTGGTGTACTGTCGATTTAATGCTGCGTCTCTTCATGTCCACTGATCAAACAAATATGAATAAATAACAGTAAACCTACAAATCACTTTTCCATCAATGGATCATCAGCTGCTCTGACACCATTTGCACATAGTCTGTGCTCTAATAGCTCTTTTCGAACCAACATGGAATGGGTTCTTGAACCGGTTCCGATCAGGATTCTTGGAACGTTGGAACTATCTAGCGAAGTAGCCCGCGTTTTCACCAGTTTTGAGTGGAACCATTGTAAATGACGATGCTCCATCTAACAGTATTAGCGAAATCGCAGATTACCTGCACAATTTCTTCCTATTAGAGAATTTTTTTTTATCCAAATACAACTATAAGATGTAGAAGACTATTCCATGCAATGCAAATGGTATGTAGGATGCTTTTATTTGAGTGTAAAGGAACCTCTGAATCAGCAAATAAGGTTCTTAATGTGTCATATATATATTATATATATATATACACACACAGGTGTTGGACAATGAAACTGAAACACCTGTCGTTTTAGACCACAATAATTTATTAGCATGGTGTAGGGCCTCCTTTTGTGGCCAATACAGCGTCAATTCGTCTTGGGAATGACATCTACAAGTCCTGCACAGTG
>JAOVYV010000019.1:6462507-6479634 GCA_025674545.1 Hassar affinis
AGAGAGAGAGAGACACAGGAAGAGGGAGGGAGGGAGGGAGAGAGAGAGAGTGAGAGAGAGAGAGAGAGAGAGACCAAAAGGGAGAGAAAGGGGGAGGGAGTTAGAGAGAGAAGGGGGACAAAGAGAGAGAGACAGAGAGAGAGAGAGAGAGAAAGAGAGAGAGACAGAGAAAGAAAGGGAGAGAGAGACAGAGAAAGAAAGAGAGAGAGACAGAGAGAGAGAGAGAAAGAGAGAGAGAAAGAAAGGGGGAGAGAGAGACACACAGATCAGCAGAAAGAGAGACACCAACAGAGACACAGAGGAAAGAAAAAAGTAAACAGAAGAAGCAAGAGCGAAAGATGACGAGACTAGTTCATCATCATCTTCATCATCGTCATCATCATCATCTTCATCATCTTCATCATCGGCACATAAAATCTCCGTCAGCTCAAAGCTGAAGCCGACAGAAAGCCGGGAAACAGAAACAGGACCAGGCAGCACAAAGGAAAACAAAATCCCACCATAATGCAAACAAACCAAAGGAGGAGGTGTTTACTGGAAGAGCAGGTGATTTTGCACTGAAAGAATATTCCAGAAGAATGAACGTGAAGAAACCGAAAAGAACAGGCTTAAAAAAAAAAAAAAGTAATGCCAAACAGGTGAGCAAACCGAGAGTGAAGATGCAGCGTGAAGAAGCATGCAGAGACCCAGCTCCCACAGGCAAGCCGGAGAACACGCAAGAACGCAAAGGGGGAGGAGCTTCTGACCTGCGACTCTTCAGCGACGCTCGACTAGACGAGAGGATCCGGCCTTCGGCGAGAATTATACAATCCTCCAGCTAGAGAGACAGAGAGAAAGAGAGACAAGAAAACAGCAACATTATCATTGTGCAGTGGTTAAAGGTGTGTTATTGACAGCAGACGCTTTAAACAAGCATGCAGGAGGCGGAGCATCACTGTAGCATGATGCTGTACACACACACACACACACACACACACACCCCTACAAGCATCTCTACTTACTACTAGCCAAATCTTGATCATAACCAAACTGCCATCTCCTACACTCACACAAAGAGCGAGAGAGAGAAAGAAAGAAAGACTCAATCTTTCACTATTGAGATTTGACTGAACAGGAAGTGAACAGTCTGAATGGGCAGCTGTGAGTAAATGAGGGGTTGATGAGCTTTTCAGCCTCGTAAAATACTCACACTGACGGCAGCAGTGCGTGAGTGTGTGAGTATGTGTGTGTGTGTCTTCTCATTCAAACACACAACACACTTCTTTTTACAAGCAATAGTTTTCCTAGAAGGGATTTATCATCATCATAATGGCAGCGTGTTATGACACGCAGGTGCTAACATTTTCCAAAAGCAGTGAGATTACACTCCTGGCATTTGTTCTTACTGACCCTCACGGGTTGTAAAAAACATTCTGCATCCACCCACTACCGCCTCAGCCAACACAGACGCACCCCACACACACCCTACACACTTATACTCAAGAGACAGGGAGAAGGAGAAGCTGAAATCTTTCAGGAATTTTAGTTACTAGAATTGCAAAACAAAAAACGAGAATAAAAGAGAATAAAGACGGCGCCGTGTTACCAGCACAACTGACAGAGCGTTCTACAAAACGGTGTCCCACAGCCCCGCCCCTTAGCTGCAGAAGGTGTGGCTGGTCGACGCCAGGGTGACGCCTGACGGATGGTTTTGGTTCTGTAATCTGATTATGAAGACTTCTGAGTGCATCATAATAACTTTAATCTGCACCACTGGACCAGGTTTTACACCAACACTGGTCTGTCCATTAAATGTCCATCTTTGCCTGGTATGTTGCTTAGCAACCAGAGCTGACTGTAGTGCAAGAATTGTCCGAGAATATTATTAATAACAAATGCAATAAGGCACTCAAAAGCAGGTATAACTGAGTGTGTGTGATGACTGGCTTATTACTTACTTATTAAGAAATGATCCATGAATATCACACTAGATATAAATATACGGGTTGAATTGTTCCGTTAAACAGAACGAAAGAATAGAGAGGACGTTGTGGCAAACAAATTGCGCCCCCCCCACCCCCCACCGACACACAGACACTTTACACAATTACAAACCAGCCATTGTTTTCTAAACTGCATGCAAATTAAACTGTTTCCCAGCCTGATGGGAATAAACCCAGGAATAAAATGGCTGTGTTTACGCTGAGCTTCGTTACACCTCGTTTATCAGCTAGGCACAGCGGCTCGTGGGAAACACTGTACCGCTGTACAATGACTGGCAATCAACAGAAACTCCTGCCATTTTAATTATGACTGAGTTTTTGGAAAGGGAAGCGCAGACTGATCTGAGATCTGCCCATGAGGTCCAGAGTGATATAAATAAACGGTAGAGTGAAAATGATGCATGGTGTTTTCAAAATGATCTTGCGGTGCAGAGGAAAGGAGGACAGGAAGAGAAAACTTCTGCGATGTCTGGCACAAGTTGTACATGTACTCCCTTTCCAACACAAGTACAGCTTCTTCTGTAAAGGCATGCGTGCTGAATGACCCAGTGACCCGGACTGAAATCCTCTCTACGTGCTGAAGGCTCAGGTTGCCCGACAGTCACGTGTACGTCGGAGATCTTCAAATCATTGATAGGAGAGAGGGGGAACCTGACTTCTGAGTTCTGGATTCCTTCATGTCTGCAACCCCCAATCCATCTCCCGTCTGTCGGTCTTAACATGAAACTCCAGATTTATATTTATGTTATTTGGCAGACACCCTTATCCAGAGTGACTTACATCGAGGAGTTAAAGGCCCAACAGTGGCAGATTGGAGGTGCTGGGATTTGAACTCAAGACCTTCTGATCAGTAGCCCGATGTCTTAACCACTGAGCTACCGCTGCTACATACTTTCCCATTAAAACGCTTCCCGAGACTCATTCCAACTGATTCTTGAGATACAGAAATGTCTCAGTTGAACAAAATTTCACCAAATTTGGTGTGCATCTAAAGAGCATGGCATTGATGCAGAGGTTGAAATTTCATGAAGTTTGAACCTTCATATTACAACATATTGGCTAGAGAAGGGCTAGATTTATTCTTTCAACATTATTCTCTAATGTTCAATCATTATTCTCAACATTATTCGTAATGCGCCTTCCAGAGTGCACTTCAGAGAACACGAAGGGCAACGTACACCAATACCAAATACACTGATACATTCTGTATCAGACATGCGGCTACAACCATACCAATCGTCTGTATATGTCTAAGAGTATGATGTCGTCGGCCAAACAGGTGAAAACATAAATAGAAGAAAGAAAGACCCGTCTGTTAAGAGAGTCCTCCAAGCTCCCCATTCATCCATTTGTGATACAGGAAGTGGATAAACGCGCTAGGCGACCAAACACAGCGAGCACCCGAGGTCCAAAATGCATGTGCCTGAAAAAAAAAAAAATCATAGACGTGTCTATTCGGACAGGACTAAAATTATCAGAGCACTGCAGAGCTAGGAAAAAAAAACAGAGCCAGTAAGCAATTCAGTCTATAATTTTCTTAAAGAAGGAGAGAGAGAGAGAGAGAGAAAAAGAGAAAGAGAGAGAAAAAAACACTGACTGACTGAACGAAGAGGAAATCTTATAAGCTTGTATATAAAAAGTAGCACCTGCGAGTGCTGGAATTACTCCAGGTGCAGATTAAACCCTGTCCGAATTGGGTAGAGCTTGTAAACTTCTAACATATAAACTTTCAGGCCACGCCTCCTACCTGAAAGAGTGAAACCAAATTGCAGAGGAAAGAAGTAATTCTGTCCTGTGGTTTAGCCTCGCTTTTAGAGAGAACAGTGTCATAATGCTCAAACCCACTGATATCCTGTAGGAACTTTGGCGTGCAGCTTTCACGAAGCAGCTTCCTCCTTGCTGCAAATCCCAAACATGCCGCTTTAGCGACGTCATACAATAAACCCAAGCCTTACGCCGGCCGCCCCATCCCCCTACCATTTGTCGGCGAGTCCCAATTGTCCCCAATTATCCCCTCATCCTGCTTCACGCACTCCTTCAGTCTCATTGACTCCCTCTCTCTCACACTCATCTGTGTCAGGTGTCAGCATCTCACCCTCGCAGCTATCGCAAACGTCAGGGGGTTGACAGCGGCCCCGAATTGATGAGCTAAAGGTCAAAGTTGTCGTCTTACTCTACAGCTGGCGGAAACACGTTGACGTGACTTTCAGTGCAGCGAACAAAACTCGTCCTCGACGTTCCGAGACGTCGCTCGTCCCGTTCCCTTATGTCGGGGTCCGGACAGACAGGAAGAGGAAGTGGCGGGGTCGCGGGTCACGCTCTTTAGAACGGCAGATCGCGTTATTTGAAGTGACGGAACGACATTTCGATTGTGGATGAGGAGATCGGTACACAATGGCGTCTGACTTGCAATGAAGAGAAGAGAGGATGATGCAGATGGTGTTTGACAAGGCACTTGTAGATACTAAAACTTCGACACATCAGACTCGTCTGTGGTTATCATTATTCGGGGAAGTTTGCACTGCTACTGACAGCTGTTACCATGGTAACTGTGACTGAAAACCATGAACTCGGACCCCATATTGAAAACCACTGGTTTAACAGACCCAAGATACGCTGGTGTCCACCATTTTATTAAATCTCATCATTCCAATAAGGCGGATTTAGCTTTTTCGAGAACTGGCTGGATTGACGATCTTGGCGTCAGTATTTGATTCATGAGCATATGATCAAAATTGTTTTGTTTTTTAATTCTAGGGAAGTTTTTGTATTGTTTAATGACAGAACAACTTCTAAAAACTCCAAAAAAACCCACAACCAGCCGACCAACCAAATAAACAAACAAACAATAAAACCCTGAAATCCGTCATCCATCTGGAAAACATCATCAGATGTCAAACAGACCAAAGATGAAAAGTCAAAGAGCCAAAGAGTCACCAAAAACCATCGTTAAATCTCCACCTCGGCGTCTTGGACAGCTTGGTTTATTTAACGCCAGATGGCTTCAGATCATCCTTCAGTCAATCTCCTTTTATTCTTCAGGACTGGGTTTGTTATTCAGAGCACTTCTGTATGACTCATTGTTTTCTGGCGAATCGAAGACATTTATTAGTGATCTGTGAACGCCTTGGTGACTCGAACGCTGGCCTGCAGGCATTTCATACGTGCTTTGGGAGCGGGTGTGGTGTTCCGACTTCAGTTTTTTAAGGATGTGTCTGTACTTTTACACCGATGATATCATGTTTTCCTGTGTGTTTGATTCTGCAGATGTGCTACTGTGTAACAGGGTTGATCAGTTATAGACCTGAGGATCGTCACGGCATCCTGAAACCAACAGTAGGTTTAGATCGAGAGGAACCTGTGCTCATCCGGGTGATTCTGAAGAGCCCAAGATATTCACAAGCATGGGTTTTATGGAATTACAGGGTTTTTAGTCCGTGTCTCTGAGAACTGTATTCTCAAATCTGGATTTGTAGCACAATCAGCGTGGTGTTTGCACAACAATTGTCCTCTGTGCTGGAAAACCCTGAGCGCAGATCCTCTCAGCCCTGACAGGGCCCCTGCTTTTCCAAAAGCATCGGAGTGTTAAGACAATCCAGAAAGTACAGAACGATCGCTCTCCCAGCTCACTGATCGTTCTGCTACAACGCTTTTAGAAGAGTCAGACAGAAAGACTACTACTTATCCGGCCATAAAACTGTGGCTTCTAATCAAAGATGGAAAGCATATTTATAGTAGAAAGTTTACTTGGATTGTGGGATTACGCATAGCTCTTTTAGAAATGTTTACAGAGACCGAGACGCTAAAATAAACACTTGCCACGACTGACAGCAGACTCGCAACATCATTCGGCGAGTCATGAATCACAAGATGACAGCAGCTGTGATCGCACAGGCCTGCGGCTCAGGTGCAACTGAAGCGGGGAAAAAAAAAAAAAAAAGATGAAGTCTGAATAAGTCGAAGAAACTCCTCGTCAGGTGAAACACAGAGTGTGTGGAGCAGAGGAGCAGCCTGAACACAGCTGAACACAGAAGCATGAATGTTAAGTAGGCAGGCTTTGTTCATAGCCCAATCTCTCGTCTCTCTCTTCTCCTTTGCTTCTTTTTGGCAGGACATTTATCATTCTTCCAGACTAACAATCGCACGACAAACACAGGCCTGCGCGGGCAATACAATGGCCGACTAAATCGGGGGCCTCGCCGGAGTTGCTAGGAAACCTTTGCTGCCACGGGGCAGCTTGTGTCAAGAAGCTCATCACTTACAGACAATCCCGAGGAGGACGAGTGTTTGGATCCACTTTCCTAACCAGCTGGTAGAAGTCCTCTTATACGTGACACTTCTGTTCAGATAAACAAACGCCGTGTGATCTGATGTTCTTATACGATACGGTGAATTTTGGATGAAGACTCTTTAACTAACGTATAGAAATGATCATTTATCTTATTAAACATCCATTACAAGTGTATTTGGGGACGCAATCTATTCTAATCGAACCTTCCTCCTGCATTCCTTACAACAAATGGACATACTGAGGAACCCACGCTATCTTATAACATATAAGTAAGCTTACCTCATGCTGAAACACATGGACAAAAAGTAATGACAATAACCACACCCACTGCTTATAAATAAAATGATGGATAAACCTATTTTTTTGTCAAGTGCAAAAAGACGACACTCGTTCATCTCTCTTAAGCCAGGGTTACTCTAGACAGAGTGAAACAGGCGGAGCAAAGCTGAGGCCAAAGGCATCTTAGCCTTGATTAGTGATATTGTGGTGGCTTTAATTTTGTTTCAGAGGCCCTGAAAAGGAGAAACATTAATTAAATGAAACCCTATGACTATAAGGGGTTTTGTTTAATAAGAATTCATTGCGATATATTGGAATCTACTTTGTGTGCGAGCACAGTTACTAACCAACCAGCGAACTCACCAAGCATTAACAATTTAACAGTTGGATCTACAGTACTGCTGTACAAAGCCCCGCCCCCAAAGCAGCAGCACTATTGATCGAGGGCGTGAATTTTAAAAAAGTCTCCAAATTTGAACTCGGTGTAGTTTCATTTCCAGAATTTATTCATCCTGGCTCAAAAATTCTCTTTCTGAAATGCATTTAGACAAATGTGATTTTGCTGGTGAATTTCCCCTGATAAAAGTCTACCATTACTGCAGCTTTATTCTGTAGGAACGTTCTGAACTAGCTACCACTTTGGAGCCTCGTCCCTCAGGTTACTGGTAGAGATTGACAAAAACGATGGATTGGATATCGGTTCTGTTCTGTAGCAAATGGAGAAAACTGGGACTGAATGTGGAAAAGATGAGCAGGATTTTTCTCTCCTATTCGTAGCCTACATTCTTCTCATTGTCTTTGTGATGAGCTGCAGCTCCTGGAGCGACAGAGGGGGTGAAAAAAAAAAAGCTGCTTCAGCTCCTCACCCACACAGAGAAAAACCAGCCATTTCTCCTGCTCACGATGATCTTGGATCAGAGTTTGGGTTGGAATAACTGTTCTTGGATCAGCGAGGGAAAAAAAAAGCATCCGTTTCTAACGGAGATCAGCAAACACAGTTCTGCCAGCGGGACATGCAAATCAAGCTGCATGCAAATGCCACGAGAGCCCTAACAGTACAGGCCTTTATGTGCTGGGGCAGTTTTAGGCAGAGGGAATATTTGCCTGAGTGCAGGAAGACGTAATTGCAGGCTTGCGCTTAGAGCCATGATGCCATGCACTCGTGAGCTCATGCAGGAAAACACAGAACGGTCGCTTTATTACAGAGCGAGACAGCTGGGAAACGGCAAACAACCACCTACTTGTACGTCATGGCGTCGAGAGGCGATGGGTGATTCATCAAAGTAAATCCCTCAGGTTGCACGACTTAGACAGAGGAGAGGAGAACGGGATGCTTCACGCCAATCTGTGGAGAACAAAAACAGCTTACAGGAGGAAAATAAACATAATATTGTACAAGCGCCGGTTATAACCACCAATATGAATCCCCAGCATGCCCAGTATAACACACAAACCTGAAAATACAGTCATTTTGGCAGCCTTACCCTCATCACCACACCTCTACCCCCTCACAAACCCACGTACACATCTATAATGTGGAACACGCGAGCGTGTCTGCTTCGCTCAAACCGAGCCAAAGCTTGACGGAAAGAGGAATCTGCCATGTTCACGGGGGACTTGGTCACCATGGCGACTGGGGAGCCAAGGAGAAAAAATGGAGAGCATTGAGGAATTTCACCAGATTGAACCAAGAGGGAATAACAAGTGTCTGGTTTTATTTCATGTAGCACTTTATAGTACTTTATAGCTTATTATTATTATTATTAATACTGTAGCACAGCACAGTTGAATTCTTAAATCTCATTGGTCAAAAGAGTTGATTCATAAATATCATTCATGGAAGGAGTCTCCAGTGTCTTTACCCCAGTGTTTCCTCCACCGGGAAAACACTTTGCCGTTTCTCCATTACGTGTATCTCGGTGACGGAAAGACCATTTATACTCCATACATACATGCCATCGTACATACGTAACATCTACATACATAATAAACAGCTGTGTGTGTTTCCCATCACGCACAGCCTGCCTTAAGCCTCCTGCTTATCTCTGCATTACAGATTAAAATAGCAACAAGCTATTATCTTAATAGATCATATGGCATGTCAGCACACTGGACTACAATGACTTTATGAGACTCGCTGAAGCTGACTGAGAAATAAACACGCAGATAAAAGACTACAACTCCACAGCAAGCAATTAATTCCGTATTCCTCGTCCTTCTGACCACATCATTGTTCGAAGGAGGAGGGGGGGTAAAAGGGCAGATGTATAATTTTATTCAGCAGGCAGCCTGGCTTGATCCAATCAGCACTCGGCAATTTGATTTACTGCCTCATGATTACATTGATCCTGGCAAAGAGCTGAGAGCTGGACGACATGCCGAGCCAGGACGCGTCTCCACGCCAGGTCAACGCCTTCCTTTAGCTACTTCATCAATCAGAATTGGTGTTTAAAAGACGGTTTCAAATTAAACAGAAACACAGATGACTTAGGATACGAATGGAATCTGAGCAAACAAGATGGACAGATCTGACGTGAAACAAAATCAGAAAAATAGAAAAAGCTTCAGATTTGACTTCCTCCTGCCCAATCTACTGGTGTTCTTAATCTTCATGCGTCATGCAAATTTCTAGAACAGCAAGCAGCTTAACACACTAAACATAAAACCATTTACTTGCTAGGTTCAGGATGTCTTGTTGAAGCCACGCCCTTTCAGTCATCCGAAGCCATCAACATAACAGCACAAAAGTGAGACATTTCCATTATCTGTAATATTGAACTTTTTTGCAATGATTTATAAACGCTGACGGAAACATATATGACGACGGATGAGCGCAATACGATCGTTATAAAAGACGCAAATGTACGTATTTGTTTCCAGAAGTAGCAGAGCTCGGGTACTTTACATTGACGCAAGAAATTTAATCAGTGTCAGTATCACGGTGATAAACAAAGAATCTTGCTGATCCAGTCTCAGGTCAGTGAGAGTCCAGGTTTCACTCGGTCGCAAGCTATAGAATTCCCCAAACTGCGTGAAACAGAAATGGCCATTCAACTGTTTGTAACATCCAGCTGTGACACTTCATTCTGCGTAAAGATGTGCAGGAGTGAACCAGGGCGTGACCGTGGCATCCGAGGCAGACTGCCTTCAGGCTCTTGATTCTCATGGGAGCAACTGAGCGACGGCTTCCTCTCGTTTCAACATGGTTTCAACACATCTGCTGCACGACACACAATCAACACAATGTTTGAAATGATAATCAGTGTATTATGACTGTGAGCAGAAAGGTTCATTGCTTACTGCAAAGCCAGGAGCAGGACTAGTCCTGACCTGCAGCCTCAGAGCCGAGCGCTGAAAAGATGCACGCTGCCGCGGAGACACTGCTGAGCAAATCGATTTCCCGTGGTTGTTAGGAGGCAGCGCTCCTGCTGACGTCTGGAGTAAAAATGGCCGTGGCTTGCTCTTCTCAGCCGGAGAGATGTGACACGGGGTGAAGGGGGAGGAAGAGATGCATTATCGCTACTGTGACTATATGCATTTCCCACAGATTTGGTTTTGCGTCACTAACCTCTGCTCTCATCTCATCTGAACTCCTACTAGTGCTGCATCACAAAGCAGCGTAACACAAGTGCAGGAAAGCGCCTTCCGCCCTCTTCCGCATACCTTCGCTCACTGACTGCCCCAACACACGCTCTGTGATAGAAAGCAGTATACCATCCTTCCCCACCATCCCAATACAGACAAGACTTTATTTCCTTGTGATTCCCAGCAACAGATGGATAACTTTTTTTATTTTTAAAATGCAGGAAGCTTTACGATAGCTGTTACTATATCTCGCATTTCCTGAACTCCACCCCCTGCCTGCTACGCACATCGGCCACAAAAATTTGGACGGACGTCAGCTAGCATGGATTGATTAGCGTGGTATGCAATGCAAAATAACGTTTTATGCAAAGCCATGACATAACTGATATGAACAATAGCTATGCGATATGAGAAAAGAACATCATTGCATCTATCAGCCGTAGAGTCGTCAACTCTGACGTGTGAACCCAAGTGTTCTTTTAAAAAATTCTGTTAGCTACCATGGTGTATTTGGGTCAACCTCTAGACCTGGTGGCGTAGCTGATGACTTTACACACCACTTTCCATTCCTGACCTCATACCCACATAGACCAGACCACGATTTCACCTTTATTCTCCTTTATTTTAAGCACCTAAACTCCTACACTCATGACTCAGCTAGTGCACTGAAAGGAACCCGGAGACCAGAATCAAAGAAATGCTGAAATGACATCATACCGTACATGCATGCCACGCCCTGTACCGATACAATAGAAACCTGAGCTGCATGGCTAGCAAAAAAAAAAGCTTACTGGTGCTTTCTCATGTCGTTTTTATATTTAACTCAGCATCACTCTACTATTTTCTGTCTGAGAAAGACTTCGCGCTCAAACCATGGCGCTATAAGTAAAGCTGCTGAGCCTGTCTCAAACTCCAAAGCCTGTCAGCGCCTGTAATGTAGGAGTCCTATATTTAGTGTGAATACATTTTTGTATTTTCTTTTCCACATTTGGCTCCTCTAGTCCTTTTCTGTACAGTCGACTAATTACACGCCCATCTGACCACAGACGGGGAACATCCGTTTCTGTCCGCGTTTGTGTCCTAGCCTTTGTCTCGTCTTTCGTGGCTCCGTGAGAAACAGAGTACAGCCGGCGCGCATCCGGATCACCGGACATCCAGAATGCCGCGTGCACTCTGTAAATCCGTGAAAATCCCTTTTCCGATGCACAGGAACAGTCAAAGGCAGAATAAAGGTGTCTGATTTCATAGTGGTCGTTTATAAACGTTTCTATCTCCTGCGGGTTTCCGTATGAAGCTCGGCCAACGAATCGACGGTTCAAGAACGCGCAAAGTCGATACGGCGTGGAGGGGAAAAGAGTGTAGGAAAACTCTTCCAGGATTTGGATGAGATTCAGACTGGAGGGAGGAGTTTAAAAACTTAAACATAATCACTTAAATACATTTAAAAACTTCACCATCACACCTCCTTTTATCATGGACTGTCGATTAATATTTTTTCTGGCTTTTTTCCTACTTTAATGATGTTCTGTCATTTCCATTTTTCACTCCAGCAGCATTTCATTGTCTTTAAAATGTACATATATGGTAACGAGGGGGCGTGGCTTATCATCCAGACCATAATCGGTGCACCACACTGAAGCGTTCGTTTTGGCGCACTGAGCTAGCTAATGAATTTTTAATGAATTTATCCACCTCTACAAACACACACACACACACACACACACACACACACACACACAGACCAAAGAGGGAAAGTGAAAACTGTGAAAACTAACACCTGATTATGCTGAGAACATGCAGAAATGAAGATCTAAAGACATGAAGCACTTTCTCTCACCCCCAGCCCCACACATGCACACACACGCACACACACACACACCCACATCTCCTTCTATCCTCACATGCCCTCAATCATAATCTTTATACGAAGCTTTAGAGAAGTCAGTCTTACGTATGTAGGGGCGGCATTTAAGTGTCACAGTAGTGACAAAAGGTCTCATCTCATGTCGGAGTGTCATCCGCCTGTGACACTGTTGCCGGTGGAAATGCTTTGAAGTCACAGACTGCGCTCAAGAAGAGGTGCTTTGATCTAAAACTGGGCGGAGCCATCGAAAGGACAATTTAAGCAGAGACACACAGACACCGAGCTCACGGACAAGTGATAGAGACTTACTTAGTAATTACACACAACATAAAAAACAGAGCACGCACACGCGCACACACACACATATGCACATATGCACACACACACACACACACACACACGCACACGCACACACAGGTGCTCTGGATGATGTTTTCTTATCCCAGCACATCCACAAGTTTATAGCAATGAGCAGATACACAATCTGGTTAAATGACGTACGCTGCTCTTCTCCTTTATTTACCCACAAACTTTCCTGTTTATATCATTCTTTAGGCTAATGCATCTTCCTAACACAGACTGCTTTCACTCACCACCTGCGCAGGAATCCTGGGGGAAGGCAAATAAATAACTAGATGCATCCTGGAATTAAAAATTCCTAACAAAAATTCCAAAAAAAGGCAAGCTGGTCTTCCCAGAAGAGTGCTGACGTTCCTGCTCCATTAAAACATCATCAAATGGTCGAGTAGGGATCTCCAGAGCGAGAGATGTCTAGGGAGCCACACACACACGTGCACACACACACACTCGCGCACACACACGCGCTTTTCCCTCCCCCATGTGTGTGAAGGTTACTGGAGCAGCAGAAGGAAAAGCCCTACAGAGGAGGCTGAGGAGACGGAGGAGAGCAGCTACAAAAAAAAAGACCAAAAAAAAAAAAAAAGGAAGAAATGCCTCAACCTCTGCTGCTTGCTCGCTCACTCACTCACTGCTTCTCTCTCCCTCTTACTCCCCCTTTCTTTTCGCTCTCACGGCAAAGCCACAATTAAATATTTAAACGGGATCAGAAAAGACGTCAGCGGAGGAGAAACGGAGAGCTGCATCGCTTCACACACATGTGCAGGGTTCAGAGGGGAGTTGCTGTGACAGCTTCAGACAATAGCACTCAGATCAGCTGGGGTGTGTGTGAGAGAGAAAGAGAGAGAGAGAGAGAGAGAGAGAGAGAGAGAGAGAGAGAGAGAGAGAGATAGAGAATGAGACAGACAAAAAAAAAACACAAAACAAAAAGAGAGGCTGGGATTAAATGAGAGACAAATAGAAATTGAGAGACAGTGTGAGAAAGGTGGAGACAAAAGAGACATACTGAGAAAAATAGAGGCACAGAGACAGACATGCAAAAGGACACAGAGAAACACAGGAAGACACAGAGAGAGCGAACGAGACACAGAGAGCGAACGAGACACAGAGAGAGCGAACGAGACACAGAGAGAGCGAACGAGACACCGATAGAGCGAAAGAGACACCGAGAGAACGAAAGAGACACCGAGAGAACGAAAGAGACACAGAGAGAAAAAAAGAGACACAGAGAGAGCAAAAGAGACACAGAGAGAACAAAAGAGACACAGAGAGAGCGAAAGAGACACAGAGAGAACGAAAGAGACACAGAGAGAACGAGAGACACAGAGAGAACGAGAGACACAGAGAGAACGAGAGACACAGAGAGAACGAAAGAGACACAGAGAGAACGAAAGAGACACAGAGAGAACGAAAGAGACACAGAGAGAACGAAAGAGACACAGAGAGAACGAAAGACACAGAGAGAAGAAAGACACAGAGAGAAAAAAGACAGAGAGAGCGAAAGAGACACAGAGAGAACGAAAGACACAGAGAGAACGAAAGAGACACAGAGAGAAAGAAAGACACAGAGAGAACAAAAAAGACACAGAGAGAACAAAAAAGACACAGACAGAACGAAAAAGACACAGAGAGAGCGAAAGAGAGAGAACGAGACGCAGGGAGAAGAAAAGAGACACAATGAACACAAAGACAAAGAAAGACAGTGAACGAGACTGAGAATGAAAGACAGAACGAAAGAGACACAGAGAGAGAATGAAAGAGACACTGAGAAAATGAAAGACCAAAGAGAGAGAACAAAAGAGATGCAGAGAGAGAGACAGAGAAAGACAGTGAGAGAAAGACAGACACACAGAGATAAAGAAATTGAGACAAGAATAAAGTGTACCAGAGAGAGAGACACAGAAATATAAATACTAATACAGAAAAAGACATACAGAGTCACAGAAAGAGGGACAAAGAAAGACCAAAAGGTACAGAGACTGAGAAAGACAAAGACATGCACAGAGAGAGAGAGAGACAGAGAGAGAGAGAGAGAGAAATATAAATACTAGTACAGAAAAAGACATACAGAGTCACAGAAAGAGGGACAGAGAAAGACCAAAAGGTACAGAGACTGAGAAAGACAAAGACATGCACAGAGAGAGAGAGAGAGAGAGAGAGAGAGAGAGAGAGAGAGAGAGAAAGAAAGAGAGAGAGCTAATAAAATTCCTGATGTTGATTTTATAAATTATATTTATAGTTCATCTTTTAATCATTTCATCACAACACTAGAACTGCAGAATGTCTCCTAATAAAACACTCACTTCATCTCTCAGTCATTCTTACAGCATAATTACTGAAATATGCAAAAAACGCTGTGCTGTTACACACACCAACAAAAACTGTGTGATTGTGTGTGTGGGTGTGTGTGTGTTTTTTCTGCAGGGAAGTAAATTAGCCCTAGCCCAATAACCTGAGCCTGAAGCGACATCACCTGCAGTGAGAGCGGAACAAACACAAAGCTGCTTTCAGACATAACGGGGATCGATTCACGAGCAATCTCGATACTCGAGACAAAACGTCGACCGCTACTGATCACATCTGTACACGTGACCTCGAATTACCTTCAAGCAGCTGGGCTTTGGAGCGACGTGACTCTACGTCATCCCGTACTAAAATCTGAAGTTGGATGATAAACGACGTGTTCCCATTAAGCCTGAGGCTTTCACCTCAAACAGTCCGTTAGCCGAGTCAGAATCTCTGAATCAAGGCCAAATTGATTCTTTTGATTCGTTTGCTGTGTGCTTTGGTTTGGGTTCGTATGCAGTATAATTAAACACAGCAAAAAAGGGTTATACATGGTTATACATGGTAACAGAACAAGGTTCAAACTTTCCCTGAGCTAAATAAATGGTTAGATGTTGACATGAAGCCTGAATCACTTACAAGGAGTCGATTCGGATTCGAATCACGGAGAACCGTGAGACGGAGAACCCCCCCCACGCTCCATTCCTATACTCCCAGCCCTCTATGCATTTCATCAATCCAATTTGTTTGCCTCTCTTCGTACCTACGACCTCCATTTCAATCATAACCCTCCTCTCTGCCTGTGAATCGTTCTGGAAGAGTGAACATGGATCCTGAATCAGCTTTGTCTAGGCACCATTTAGATTACATCAGGTCAAAGAGTCAATTGTGTGGAAGTATCCACCAGGTCCACCCCTCCCTTCCTGATGTAATCCTCTGTAGCAGAGTCCATGTTTTCATAAAGGGAAAGGCTGAAATTGTGGAACCATGACAATACATTCCAGCATACGCTTACAAATATTTCCACTGGACCGGCTTTTGGCGGAGGCGCAGATGCGAGCCAGCTCTTCTGTTCCTGGCCAATAAAAAGGCGATGATCAGTAGGTGAGATCCGACAGCTGGACATCGGTCACGATCCGAGATCCTTAGGGACGTTTTGATGCAGCCCTGCTGTTTCTTAGTGCACCATCCTTCGCTCAAGCTATGAATTTAAATACCGACACGTCAACACCCTGAAGTTGATGATTTTCCTGATGTGAAGGTTTACTCCTGTCCAATTATAGTTACATTTAACACTGTGGAACAGCAACAAAACAAAGTTCCTGATATCACTTGACACTTGACACTGGAGACTCCTTCCATAAAATGTCAAAGAAATGTCAAATAAAACTGCAGTTCATTATTAAACTTAGCTTCTACATTCAGAAGTCTTGATGAATGCGCTGTTGCTATAGAAATGGTAACGAGCGCATTAATATAACCCTATGATTTGATTTTTCCTGTTATAGAAAACTAATCAATACCTTCTGACCAATCATGATCGAGAAAATGCTCAAAGCGCTTTGTTATAATTGCGGAATTACGTTTAACCCGCCTTCATTTGAAGGTCGGTCTGAGTCAGTGTGTAAGTGTGTGTGTTTGTGTGTGTAGACTCAACTACAGTTTGTCTCTCAGCAGGAGAGAAAACACAGGTCAATCGTCTGTGGCCACTTTGCAGTCAGAGAGTGTGTGTGTCTGTGTGTGTGTGTGTGTGTGTGTAGCCCAACAAAGGCAGGTTGAGACAAGGCAAGGTTATGTCACCTCCCCTTCCCCCTCCTACAGCATAGCTTTTAGGGCTTTATGGAGCTGGAACGACTTTGCCGAGGAGAATCCAAACTGGGATCCTGGCAGGAAAAAAAGCAGCCGAGGCGCCTCAAATTTATATCCTCCTGCAAAGCCATCACACAGAGATAGAGGAACGTAATAAAAACGCCCCATTTCTCATCCGTTTTTGGTCCGTGCTTATAGTTTATTTAGTTTAGTCTTATTTAAGTATGCCAACAGATCATTTCCAGGGTTCTCATGGCTGTTTAAATCTTCCTGCCTTTCCCAGGACAAACCAACAAATAACATTTCCATTCCATTCCATTCATAAAACATTCTGTAAATGTTTTATGACCTTGTTGTTTTGTTAGCGTTAGAAAAAATATTTCTTTTAGGTCGGCTAAACAAGGCTTCAATTCAACTTCTCATCACCCAGACCCAGGAGCATTTGCTATAAACATACAGAAATTATACAGAAACTGTAAACAAAGACAAGTTCAAAGTCAAACAGAGCGATGCTTTTATAATTCCTGGAATTAAATAAGAAATAAAACACTGTGTTAAAAAAAATAAATCAACAACAAGGTGGTGGAGTTTCCCGCTCAAAGTACCGTATTTTCCGGACCATAAGGCGCACCGTACTATAAGGCGCAGTCTGAATTACGGGGTCTATTTCTGTA
>JAOVYV010000019.1:7262338-7267853 GCA_025674545.1 Hassar affinis
TTTGTAAAGCTGCTTTGAGGCAATGTGCTTTGTTAAAAGCGCTTTAGAAATAAAATTGAGACATGAAAGTGATGAGTCTCAAATCATGAATCATGAATCAGAATTATTAATCGGTCATGAATCATAATCAAGAATCAGTCATGAATCATTTGAATCAAAGTCTAACATCTGAATCATGATTCAGAATCAAGAAAATGATGAATCCGAGCCTCAGTTCAGAATCATGAGTCAGACTTTCAAATCCGAGTCTGGAGTTTTGACTCAGAGTCACGAGGCAGTGCAACGTTCCACAGCATAACTATAAATGAATAAAGGAGTGCAATGTGCCATGCTTTAATACATTTTTTAAAAACTCATAATTGTCAGCAGATTATTATGGTACAAGAGGTGATCAATTTTAAACTTTAAACTTTTTATTTGGCTATTTACACCCACATTGTTTTTGGTAATTGTATAAAATCATGCACATGTACAATAAGTGAGGAATAAAACACTCTGTCATGCTGAGTTAGGAAATTAATCAGCAGCAGGGTGGTGTGATGAAGCAGAGTTACTGTTACCACCTGGAACTCAGGAAATGTTTTACTGACTTATTGCTTATTTCTGGTGATGTAATATGTGTGTGTGTGTGTGTGTGTAGGCGGTGATGAACACATTGTCGATCGGAGCGTCTCTCTTGCTGCCTCCTCTCAGGGAGAGAACTGAACTGCTGCACTCACTGCTACCTCGCGGCCCAGAGAGCTGGGAGAGTCTGTCTAAAGGACAGGTACACACACACATGCACACACACACACACACACACACACACACACAGGTTCTTCAAGGTTTCATCAAGCAGATAATAAAGCACACAATGACCCAGATAAATGAAGCCTCAGCTTTTTTTCGGAGCCCCGGGTTAAAATTAGGTGTGTCGTTGAGGACATTTGTTCTGACTCACGCTTGCGTCTGTCTGCCCTCATCATTACAGCTACATGTCTGAATTTCTGTGGGGTTTTTTAATTCTCAGTCATGGTTATTGGTATCGGTGTGTCATCACATCAACAATCTTATCCAGAATCATGAATCAGAGTCATTATGAATCAGGGTCTCAAATCAGAGGTTCATATTAGAATCATCAGTCTGATTAATGAGTCATGAGTCAGAGTCTCAAATCAAAATTATGAATCAGTCGTTAGAGGAATGAGTCAGAATCGCAGATCTGTCACGGATCAGTCATGGATCAGAGTATTGAAACAGAATTAAAAATCAGAGTCATGAATCAGTGTCACAGAGAAGAGTCGTGGATCAGAATCATGAATCATGTTTAAGAGTCTTGAATCAGAATCATGAATCAGACTCTTGAATCAGATTCATGAGTCAGAGTCATGATAATCATGAATCAGTGTCTCAGATCGTCATGGATCAGAATCACGAAAAAGTGTTATGAGAGTCTTGAATCAGAGTCTTGAACAAGAGTCTTGACTTGAATCAGAGTTTCAAGTCAGAGTCTTGGATCAGAGTCATGAATCAGAGTATTGAATCAGAATCATGAGTCAGAATCATGAATCAGAGTATTGAATCAGAATCATGAGTCAGAGTCATGAAAGTCATGCTGTTAAAATGAATCAGTCTTGAGTCAGAGTCATGAATCAGAGTCATAAGAGTCATGAATCAGTGTTTTGAATCAGAATCATGAGTCAGAGTCATGATGATCATGAATCAGTGTCTCAGATCATCATGGATCAGAGTCATGAATCAGAGTATTGAATCAGAATCATGAGTCAGAATCATGAATCAGAGTATTGAATCAGAACCAAGAGTCAGAATCATGAATCAGAGTCATGATAGTCATGTTGTTAAAATGAATCAGTCTTGAGTCAGAATCATGAATCAGAGTCATAAGAGTCATGAATCAGAATCATGAGTCAGAGTCATGATAATCATGAATCAGTGTCTCAGATCATCATGGATCAGAGTCATGAATCAGAGTATTGAATCAGGATCATGAGTCAGAATCATGAATCAGAGTATTGAATCAGAATCATGAATCAGAGTCATGATAGCCATGCTGTTAAAATGAATCAGTCTTGAGTCAGAGTCATGAATCAGAGTCATAAGAGTCATGAATCAGTGTTTTGAATCAGAATCATGAGTCAGAGTCATGATAATCATGAATCAGTGTCTCAGATCATCATGGATCAGAATCATGAATCTGAGTTATAAGAGTCATGAATCAGAGTATTGAATCAGAGTCATGAGTCAGAGTCATGTGACATGAATCAGTGTAATGAGTTATGAATTAGCGTCTCAAGCCAGAGTAATGAAAGATTTACTTGAGATGCAGTGAATTTAAGCCTTTTCATGTCCAAATTTGGTTAATCAAAATAGTGTATCTGCTCTCTTCCTCAGCGTCTGCAGCTGGACATGGTGCTGAACAGCCTCCAGGAGCAGAGCCATGTAGCTTCCCTGCTGGGTTACAGCTCTCCAGGGGAAGTCGGTGCCAACCTGCCCCAGCCTGCCTCACCTGAGCGGCCTGTGGCCCCCGCTACCTCCAGCACAGACGCCCAGGATCACCTGCACCTGGCTGAAGTGCTGCTCAAGACCCTCCTGCTGAGCATCGGCTTCTACACGGTCAGTCAGGAACCTTTGACCTTTGACAGTTTTTTCCTACTGCTCTTCCCAAGTCATTCATTTAAACCTGCATTGACGTGCAGGAGCGTGCCTTCGGTGAGCTGGAGAAAAACAGCGACAAGCAGCAGTCCAGTCCAGCTCAGAAACAGACCGAAGCTCCGTCCCACTTCCACCACCTGCTGTCAGCGCTGCATAAACACCTGCTGGCTCACTGCTACATCTACCCCAACACTGAGGTGCTCAGCCTACTGACTTCATTATCCCAAGTAACACTGCCACATTTTCTAACCTGAGCACGTTTGCCTGTGTGTAGGATGACGGCAGTGTGACGTTGCTGCACAAGCACCTGTGTCTGCTGTTACCCTACGCCGCCGAGACGTTCAGGAGGTCCACCGTCCTGCTGGAGGAGAGCTCGCTGGACAAGAACGTCATCAGTAAACTACACAGTAAGGAGATTGTGTACAGAATTTAATTTTCCAGTTAACTCCAGTCGAATGAATGTGATGCACCAATCAGTAACCAGAGACCACTAAAACCCCGCCCACTCCACAATGAAAGTTATTAACACTCATATTAATGTTTATTTCCAATTGTATTTAATTGTTCCAGTGCACACTCTGCGTTGTGCTGTTATAGGAAATAAATCAATGTCTCTCTCTCTCTCTCTCTCTCTCTCTTTTTGTGTGTGTGTGTGTGTAGTGGTGCTGTATGGCTCAGTAGCAGGCAGTCTCCTGTGCCAGGTGATCTACTCTCTGCTTCTGCTGCCCCTGGGTGTGGTCAGGCCCCTCCTCCCTCACCTGATGTCTCTTCTCGAACACCTGAACGAGCTGAACGTGCACCTGCCTGACACACACCAGCAGGAGGAGCTGGAGCTGCAGGGAGTGAACACATCTCCTGGTATAAACACACACCAAACACACACACCTCCCTTTACACATCAGTGTGAACATGCTCATTGCTTCTCCCCTCACCCAGATGTGTCCGAGGTGACCGAGAGCACCCTTGAAACAGAGACTTTGCATGACTGGGCGTGGCTTCTAGACCTGGAGAGATCCGTGGGCTTGGTGATTGGTCGATGTCTGGGAGGGATGCTGCAGGGCACGCCCCCTTCCGCCGGCGAGAAGACAGCCGAGTTTTGGTTGATTAACCCGCTCCTGAGGAACGGCCTGGAGATGGACTTCGAACAGCTGGGTAACACCGTAGTGCATGGTTTCATGACAAAATGTCACGGTGGTGGTGAGAAGAAGTAGACCGGACTGAGGAAATGGAATAACAAGGAAAATAACAAGGAGTATTAGAAATGTAGACATTTTTCTCCTCTCGCTCTGTGGTGCAGACTCGGCGTTGGGCTGGCTGACGGAGGCGGTGCTGCTCGGCTGCGGAGACGCCCGGCTGGCCGACCTTCATCTCTCCGAAGACAGCGCCACACTGCTGGATCTGGCGCTCGGTGCCTCACGAGAACCCGCGAGCAGCCTCTGGAGGAAGATGAAGGAGTACGCCGTGAGCAGAGGTCAGCGCTGACTTATAGGAGAAACCATCATCATTTTCACTTACAGAGTTTTCAAAAACCAAACAAGTCATTAATGAGAACAGCACAATTTTTATCCATTTCTGGTTACCCATGAAACAGGTTCTCAGTTACGTTAGAGCAGCAGTCATTCCCATTCTCGTCGTCTCTGGAGACTCCTTCCATAAATGTTAAGTAAAGTTAGTGTGAATGACATGACATGCCATGCTTATATTTGTGTGTGTGTGTGTGTGTGTGTGTGTGTGTGTGTGTGTGTGTAGACTGGGATGGCAGTGGTGCAGTAGGAGACGGTTTGTTGGAGACGGCGTGTCGCTGCAGTCTCGCTGCTCTGCTCAAACACACCGGTCTTCAGGATGAGGCGTACTGGCAGGACAAGTGAGTCTCACACACACACACACACACACACACATAAGCTTGTTCCATTTTCTGTACATAAACAGTCAGTGTATATGTGTGGCTCAGCATGTGTGTATAAAACGTCAGGTACGAGCCGTGCGAGATGCTGGTGGAGATCTACGAGGTGGTCTATAAGATCCGCAGCACTCTTCTGTCTCACAAAGAGAACACGGGACACACAGCTAACACACAACCGGCCGCGGTGACGAAACAGGTAAACACACACGTCGCACAGTTGTCTGGAAAATGATCATGTGACATGTGAGTGAATAACTCGTGTTTGATATCTGACAGGGTTCGAGAGACACACACACCCCCGAGGAGGACACACACGAGGGCAGCAGCTCTGAGGAGCAAGCAGCCAGAGAGCTCACACACACCGCCGAGCACAACCAGGACGAGCCGGCCGAGGACGAGACGCCCAGCATCAGTATGTACCTGCCGGGTAAACGCACTGCTTATTGTGTTTTCACACTCACACACACACACACACACACACACACACACACACACACACACATTGTATACAGATGTAAGCCTGGGCTTTTGAATGGCCAGTGTCTGTGTGTGAATTTGTGTGTACCTGCAGTTGTGTGTTTATGTAAACTGATCAGCCATAACATTAAAACCACTGACAGGTGAAGTAAATCCAGCCGAGTGTCTCATTACAGTGGCACCTGTTGAGGCGTGGGATATATTAGGCAACACGTGAACAGTCAGTTCTCAAAGTTAACGTGTTGAAAGCTGGAAAAATGGGCAAGCATAAGGATCTGAGTGACTTTAACAAGGGCCACATTGCGATGTGGGCGGCACAGTGGCGCAGTGGATAGCAAGAAGGACCCGGGTTCGATCCCCAGGTGGGGTGACCTGGGAAATTTCTGTGTGGAGTTTGCATGTTCTTCCCGTGTTCGCGTGGGTTTCCTCCGGGTACTCCGGTTTCCTCCCACAGTCCAAAGACATGCAGGTAGGTGAATTGGT
>JAOVYV010000019.1:8069318-8079907 GCA_025674545.1 Hassar affinis
CTCTATCTCTCTCTCTCTCTTTCTCTCCCCCTCCCCCCCTCTCCCTCTCTCTCTCTCTCTCAGTCAAACCCACTGTGATCCACACGGACATGTTTGTGAATAGCATCGGCCCCGTGAATGCAATCAACATGGTAAGTGATTTCCCTGAGGTATAAAAAAGGAAAAACCCCTGGCACTGTAATCTCAATGCCAATTACAGTGTGTTTAACATCCCGTCTTCCTCTCCGGGGGAATTAGCTTTACATTCAATTAAATAAACCCTTGTGCTTTGATGTTGGCGTTTTTACACTGTACGCAGTCGTGCCCTGAAACGCGGCGCTCGATCGGCATCGATACGATGAACAGAAACACAGGCAGGATTTAAAGGTGTGCCTCAGGGCTCTATATATGGAACGCTGTAGATGTTTATTTCTTTGATACGTTCACGGGTTTGAATCAATTTCATCTCATGACTCACGGCAGACTAACTGAGACTCGACTTTCATAATCCACTCAGCTCGCTGCTATTTTGGAGGCGAGGAAGAGGAATTAAACTGCAGGTATAAATAGCGGAGAAAGACACAGCTAGTTGTTAGCACCCGCTATAATTAGATTAAACTCCGCTTTCAAGGAGAAGATGAACTCGTTCCGGTCCTCAGTTATATGTGTAAATGTGCAGAGTCGGTGATGCAAACGATTTTACTGGAATGTCATAATCATGACGAGGCTAGTCACATTAGCGTCACTCAAAAACGACGTGTTGGTGTTCATTCTGATCAAAAACACATACAGCACACAGACTTATCAGGGTGTGCTGTGAGGAAATCTGGAATGACCACAGGGTCTGAAACAGTTCACACTCAGGAACGTTCTTCTAGCCCATAGATCCCAGTTGGGGGTTCCATCCTCCTGTAGTCTGGAGAGTAGACACACTCTTACCCTTAGACTGATTCTCCCTCAGGGTCGGGTCTGCTTGGTTGTGTGGTATCTCCCCCTAATGCTGCTGTGACTGCTGGAACGGCGGAGTGACTCTGGAATGCCGAGGCATGTCTAGATGGTAAGTGACCTGAGGATTTTGAAGGGCCCAGTATGTGTGTGGAACGCATGTGGCGACCTGCGTCTAGGCGTAGGACCTGGGTGGCCAGACTCACTCGCTCTCCTGGTCCATAGTGAGAGAGTCTGCACACTTTCTGTCCACAAACTCCTTACTCCTCTGAGCCCTCCTCTGCAGTCGTAACCGTGCCAGCTCCAACACCTGCCGGAACCACTCATTAAGTGCAGGCAAGTCTGAGACTGTGGCATCCCACGGGAACGGAGGCGGGTGATGGCCCAGGACACACTGGAAATATGTCAGGTGTATGGCAGAGTGGTGCAGTGAGTTAAGGCTGTACTTGGCCCACGGGAGGAAACATGACCAGTCTGCTTAATTCTCCACATCCTGGTTCCCCTGCTCCGCCTGTCTGTCAGTCTTTAACAGCCAGAGGTTCAATTAAGATGCCTCTAATTTCTCCATCAAACTTTGCCACATGCCGGAGGTAAGACGGACGCCTCAGCCACCGGCCGTTTCTTTTGGCATGCTGGAAAAAAATCCATGTGAAAACATTGTCAGTGCGCTGCGGGAGTCCGGCGAAGCTTGTTGGAGTTGCATCGTGAGCCGAGCTGTCATGGGATTGGCTATGGAGCTGATAAATTGTCTATAATAATTTACAAACCCCAGGAATAATTGGAGCTCTTTGTCAGACGAGGGAGATGGTCAGTTCTGCTGACACTGCTGGTGCTTTGCTCTGGTCCCCAGATGCTCCTGCTTGGCTGATGAAGCGCTTTTGCAGTGTTTCACATGGAAGGCACACTTCTCAGCTTTCACACAGACATGGTTTCGCATGAGGAATGAATGAACTTGATGAATTAAGATGTCATGTATGTATGTGATCATGCGTTTCCTGAGGATTTCCCTCAGAATGTCAGTGAAATACACTTGGAAAGCAAGACAGCCTGTGCAGCGTGACCAAATATTCACAATGGCCTGCAGGGGCCATCCTCTCTTATACGCACCGTGATGTATGCACTGCAGAGAGCCGGCTTGGTAAAAATACGTGCTTCCCACATCTCTCCTGAGGAACCAAGGGAAGGGGGAAATGGTTCCTAACTGTTACCGGAGGTTAACCCTGACAGTCAGTGCAGGGTTCTCTGTCCTTTTTCCATGCACAGTAAGCCTGCAGGTGGAGGGCAGGTGCAGCCTTGTTTTACTGCCTCCATGATGCGGTCCTGCATAACCTCATCCTCGGCTTGAGCCAGAAGGAGCGTGGTTCCCGGTGACAGATCTATGGAACAGTTCTATGGAACAGTCATGTCATGCATGTCAGGGCTAAAACAGCACTGAATTTGGGTAGAGACTGAGATCTGCAGAGGTTTGCTGGAAGTGTGAGCAGTGCTGCAGCTGGGATGTGAATGAGTTTCGATTTTAGCAGCTTGGTGTTTAATGAATAAAGATGATGTAAACACTGCTTTCATCTTAAACTGCATCCCAGAGGCCCCTGACTTCACCACCATAATCTACTTCAGGGAGAGGGCTGTGTGTGTGTGTGTGTGTGTGTGTGTGTGTGCTGGGGGAGGGTGTGTCCTGCATGGTCCTCAGCACTCTGTCTTTTGATCTGTCTTTTTTGTGTGTCTTCGGTGTCTCTGAAGGATTTTTATCATTTTTCCTTTGATGCTCTGATCTTCGCACAGAGCGCGGGCACACGGCCAAGTTCTCCGCCACACACTGCGGGTCTGCAGCACGGTGGTTCTGATGCACAGTTCTGTCAGGGTTGCAGATGCAAATGAGAGAAGCTCTGGGCTGGAAGCACTGATCCACTTTATATTGAAATATTTAAAAGGCTTAAGAACCCTACGGAGCGCTTTCCTTCCAGAACCGGCTCCATGATTTTGGGATGTTAATAATGCTTAACTAACACTTTACTTGGTAACGTAGAACCCTTAATAAATAAGAAGATAAGAGCCTTTAATTGGAAGATAAGAAGCCTTAATTGAAAGAGAACACCTAATTGAAAGCTAAATGCTGTAACTTGGAAGCGAAGAGCCATTAATTAACTGAAGGTTAAGAAGCCTGAATTCGGGAAAGCAGAACTTTAATTAACTGAAAGCTAAGAAACAGTTGGGAGCTAACAGCATTGTATTCATTTAAACTAAAAACAGTTCATTCATTAGAAGCTAGCAACCCTTACAATAACTCATGGAACCTTAAAGAACTCTTGAGGAACCCTGTGTGTGGGTAAGTGGGAGCACTCCAAATCACTGCTTATTCTTTTCCTCCTTATTATCTGCAGTCATGGCCAAAGGTCCCATGCTTCTATGGATTACTGAAGTACAATTAGAAGCATTTCTCAACTCTTTTAACATTTATTGACAAATACGTCAAGTTTATATAGAGATGGAATATTGAAGCTTCTTTTTCAAGTCTTCTGCAGTTCGCCCTGGCAGGCTGGAGATCAGCTTCTGGGCCAAACCCAGGCTGATGGAAACCCCTACTCGCCTAATCAGTGCTTGGAGTTTATTACAGTTTCTGTGTTTTTTGTTTGTGCAGCTGCTTTCTGAGGTCTGAGCACAGGTTCTCACTTCTGCCTTGTGACCTGGTGCTCCATCATGCTGGAAACCACAATCCTCCTGGATCTTTGGGTGAAGTTGACCTTGGAGGATGTTTTGATACCATTCTTTATTCATGACAGTGTTCTTAGGCAGAATTGTCAGAGAGCTCACTCCCCTGGATGAGATGAAACCCCACAAATGAACGGTCTCAGGATGCTGTTGGCATGACACAGGACTCACGGTAGAGCTCAGCTTTTCTTCTCAGAAGAAACGGTCCCAAAGAGTCTGAAGAGGGCTTCATCAGAGAGAATACTGTAATGTTACCTCAGCCTTCTGGAGTCCAATCCCTGTACTTCCTGCAGAATGTCGGTCTGTCCTTGAAGTTTTTCTTGGAGAGAAGTGGCTTGTTTGCTGCCCTGCTTGACACCAGGCCTCCAGAAGCCTTGGCCTCACTGTGTGTGTAGATGCCCTCACACCTGCCTGCTGCCGTTCCTGAGCGAGCTCTGCACTGGGGCTGACCCGATCCCGTAGCTAAATCCTCTTTAGGAGACAGTGCTGGCACTCACTGGACTTTCTTGGGTGCCCTGAAGCGTTCTTCACAGCAACTGAACCTCTCTCCTTTACGAAGTTCTTTATGATCTGATAAATGGTTGATTTAGGTGCAGTCTTATGAGCAGCAGTGTCCTCACCTGTGAAGCTCTTGTGATGCAAAGCAATGATGCCTGCACATGTGTCCTTGGAGGTAACCCTGGTTAATAGAAGAAGACAATGACCACCACCACCACCACCAACCTTTTTAAGGGACCAGTCTGCTCTTCTAATTCGATCAGCATGACAGAGTGCGAGCAGCTGCCTTGACTTCATTAACACTTTCTCCGAGAAGATCACTGAAATGATGTTCAGGTCATTTTGTGGCTGAAATGCAGTGGAATGGGGTTCGGTGATTAAGTTCATTTTCATGTCAAGGAATGACTTTACAATTAATAGCAATTCATCTGCTCACTCTTCATATCAATCCAGAGCTAAAGCACCTCACCATAAACTCTGAAACACAAACTCTGTGGAACACAAAATGTCTGCCAGTCTTAAAACCTTTGTCCGTGACCGTAGAACCTGGTGAAAGGTTAACATTCTGATGTGTGTGTACGTTCTAAGGGTTCTTCATTGGTTCCTTGATAAGAAAAGCTTTAAAACATGGTTCTACTAGGAAGCCCTTCTGTTTAAGCCTGAGCTGTCCCATCTAAAGAACTGCAGATTATAAAAAGTCGACTTCTCTGTGCTGCAAACCACAAGGATCTGATGTTTCTCAAAGCAATAAAAGATGTGAATAAATAAATAACTGGATGAAAGAAAGAACAGGAGGAGTAATAAAATGTTCTGCTGGACGGTGTGCCTTTGGGTGTTTAATATACTCCGAGTCGTGATACATTTTTGAGCAGAGGACCCAGAAGAGCTGAGTGTTATGCTGCGGATAATGATCAACCCGAGGGAGTTGGCGAGTTAGAGAACGTCGTGGTAAAAACGAGAGCCCATTAACTGCCCCGTTAAACATTTAATTTTCAGGTTCAGGGAGTCAAGATGCCCGCTTTCACAGGCTTGATAAACATGGACAAAAGTCTGTATGGCTTAAAAATCTCCATTTCCTTTTCCCTGATGAGGACGTGTTCTGGTCTGTTCACACACCAGGTTCTGTCTCATGCATCCAGATTTCACCACAGAGTTCCGCTCTGGAGAGTACGGGTTCTTCTCTCTGCCCTTGCAGTAAGAACCTGTTCATCTGTGTTTGGTTCTTATCTAGCACCTTTGGTGTTTTATCTAATCCGTGATCGAGCTTTGATCCAAATATCCTCAGATCTGTTATCTGATCTGTTTTGGTTAGAAAGTGGTTTGTTTACAGTGTCGCAGATTTCACAATCTAATAATCTAATAATACTGTTTGTGTGAAACTGTAGAAGGATTTTTACCAGCAGCAGCATTTCGGAGTGCAGCTCATTGTTACAGCACAGGGTTGTAACTGCTCACAGATCCCGTTTTTTCTTAACAAATGTTTTTGTGGCCAAACTGAACTAAAATGATTCTTGCAAACATTTTGCTGATTTTCTTCTTACTTTTGTGTGTTTGCTGACAGAAAGAGCAAAAATGTGGAGTGAAATTGCAGCGCCCCCTACGCATGAACTTTTCTGAAAATTGGCACACTCCTAAAAAACCTTGTAGTGAAACAGAATCTGAAATTTTGTGATGTTTGAGCTTTTACATCAGAAGATATTGGCTAGTGAAGTAGAACAGTTTGCCAACTATTTCCTAAAAAGTGCTTTGAGCCTCCTCCACTACCGGGGGCGCTAACACAGAGGGAAACACACAGCTAGAAACACAAACCTTGTATTCTGTATCAGACACGTGGAGCTACAACTACACCCGGTGTACGATATTGTCCACCAAATATCGGTCCAAAAAATAAAGAGGACGTAGAAAGAGAAATAAACAACTGCTGGCTGTCTGTGGTGAACATAAACAAGTGATTTAAACTTGGCAGAAATATATAATCTACACAAAGTCGTAGGATGCCATCATGTTTCTGAACAAGCACCCAGAATGTCCGGTAAACACCACTGCCAGTGCTTTATGAATATCTCTGTGTATTCATTAAGGTAAATACGGTGTGTTTTCCTCTTGCAGTGTGAGCTGAAGACCAGCTTTGATCTGGTGTCATTTTCACTGCTTGTAAATGTGCACTTAGAGAGATTTGGTTTGGAGAATTCCTGCTCCAATAATTCCTGTAATCACTCCCTCCAGAGCCGCAGAACCTCCCCAGCCTGAACTGCGATGTTCTCAGAGCGAGTTATAATGCTCTCAGAAGCTGGTGAAGAACTTTAATGTGCGCGTAACGAAGCTCTGAGTCCGTGCCTTACAACTCGGGAGAGGATTTACTGCTGAAATGTGGTGGTCTTGACACCGTTATAATGAAGTCACATCACCGTGTGACCGGGTTTATGACGTTACTCTGTCATTTTTACTTGAGATTCTTTTCACAGTCTGTTTTCTTGCACATGTGAATTTGCATTATATAAGTTTAGCATATAGAAATTCTGATTAGCAAGCTCTAATTTAGCAACCTCACAGACTAAACTAATGAAGAAAAGGCCATTGCATTCTGGGTAAATATCCAGCTGACAGTCCTTTAACAAACTTCCCAAAAGCTGATAAAATATTAACACTGCCCATAAGTGTGTTTAAATCAGTAACGGAGCACCACTTTATACTGGAAAAGCCATGGCTTACTTCGTAGTGCACTAAGTGGTGAAGTGCTCTTGATGCCCCTCACTGCCCCTCCCCCCACAGGAGTACACCATCGACATCTTCTTCGCCCAGACCTGGTACGACAGACGCCTGAAATTCAACAGCACCATGAAGGTCCTGCGTCTCAACAGCAACATGGTGGGAAAGATCTGGATCCCTGACACCTTCTTCCGGAACTCCAAGAAGGCCGACGCCCACTGGATCACCACGCCCAATCGCATGCTCCGGATCTGGAACGATGGGAGGATCCTGTACACACTGAGGTAAAACTCGTCTGTATAAATGTTCACTTTTTAACCGTATTTGTCGCTTGTCGAGAAGCGGCGCAGCTGAACGTTTCAGACTAGCCAGTGTGTATGAAGATAAGTCATGCAAAGTATAAAAACAGGTGAGAAACATGTACAGAACTTACAGACAAACGGTCAGATTCCTTGGTGACACACCATATCTACAGGGTGAGTCAAAATTCTCAGCACACCCTTTATTTCAGAAATGAAAGACAACATGACATATCTGAACACCCCAGAAAGTGACGGGTGAGGGGGCCTGTCTCTCCGGAACATGGCCGCCATATTGAAAGCCACCATATTGGATCAGTGGTTCAAAGATTATCAACACAGAAAGTTGCAACAACAACCGGGATTGTTGCCTGTGAAGCACAGCTCTTTGACGCTGTCCCTGGTGCTGAATGATTGGATCCTTACCTTCAGTTCTGTGTTCAGCACCATGGACAGCGTCAAAGAGCTGTGCGTCACAGGCAACATCCCCGGTTGTTGTTGCAACTTTCTGTGTTGATAATCTTTGAACCACAAGTGATATTGCAAATCTGATTGCAGCAGTCGATTTCTGAGACAGTTCCAGTCTACTCTGATATGCTTCCTGTTGGAAAAACATGCCCTTGATCCATTAGGGAGGCTTTCAAGATGTTCCAGACATAGCCTAAGAGACAGGCCCCCTCACCCATCACTTGCTGTGGTGTTCTCTTATGTGATTTTTCCTTTCATTTCTGAAATAAAAGTGTGTCTTGAGTCTTTTGACTCACTCTGTAGATACACAGTGTATCGCTGTGTTTGTGTGGTGTGAGTTTGGACACAACTGGTCCAAAACTGTATCCATGAAGAAACTGGTTAACAACATAACGCATTAGCGCCTCATGTTTTTACAGGTTTATATTTATACTTCATGAATATGGTAATCATTTCAAGGGGATATAAGGACAGTCACGTTTTTGGTATTTATCCCCTTTCTGTTATGAATTAATTGAAGTTTCATGCTAATGCTAAATGCAGCTTTCATGTCTTGTTTGTTAATTCCATCTTTTTGCCCACATAATGGGAACGATCCAAAGCTGCAGATTGGAAATGTGTGTGTGTGTGTGTGTGTGTGTGTGTGTTTCTGTGTGTGTGTGTGCTATAATGTGAAACAAATCTTGGCCTGTGTTAGCGATGTAATGGCGTGAGATTTTTCTGTCCGTAGGTTGACCATCGATGCCGAGTGCCAGCTTAAACTGAATAACTTTCCCATGGATGAGCATTCCTGTCCCCTGGAGTTCTCGAGCTGTAAGTGCAGCCATATGCTGCTCCTCCATTCCTCTAACATTCCTCGTTATCTTGCTGCTTTCTCTCTGCCGCTCTTTCCTTCCGTGCCAAAAACCCGGCTCTTTAGCATGCTGATAGGAGAATGTCTCGGATATCTCTCTCTCACTCTCGCTCTCTCTCTCTTCACATTTTTTTCAAAACAAGTAATGACACAAATGTCACTTTATTCCCTCATCACCTGCCTCCACCGGCCCATCAGGCTCAGGCTGTTCCAGAAAACTCTCTCTCTCTCTCTCTCTCTCTCTCTCTCTCTCTCTCTGGTAATGCAGGAGAGGTGAGTGAAGACCTTTTTCATGCTAATGAGGCTGCTAGGGAGCACAGGGGGTACATGGGGAAAGAGCTCCGCAGAAAGCTTTCAGACAGTTTCTGAAAAAAAATGTAGTGATAAAAACTATAACAAACATGAGTGGAAGGAGATCGGCGGCTTTCCAGTCCAGCTTCCCCTAATCCCAGCTCGGACCCGTCCCAGCCTCACGAGGCTCTCGGTACGCGCCGTGTAAGTGGACATGTATATGGAGTTATTCTTGTAGGTCAGTAACCATTCCATACACAGAGCACAGACAGAGTGAAATACTGCACCTAATACATAAATATTAGTTTAATATTAATATTATTAAGTGGAATGAGAGGCTCAGGTGTAAATTACATTACAGTAAACAAACGTCAGGAAGAAAAGGCAGTAATAAACATTTCGATATAATGCATTAAGGCTGAGTGTCAGATTAGGAGGATAACCGGCACATTTCCTCATGGTCTCGATCACCAGCGTAATAAATGGAGTGGTCTGCATGGCACTAAGCAGAGCAGAGAGGGCGGGGCTAACTGCACCAACGCCGCTGATAAAGGTTTCGCCTGTGATACCTTCACACTTCTGTCTCAGTCTGTGAGCAGTCTTGCTATTGAAGTGCTCAGAAGTGTGTTGCTAGGCAACCAGCAAAAAGTGGCTAATGATTTAGCTAACTAGACAAAGTGACAGTGGAAATGAGACCAAACTGTTGGGAATGTCGACGTTTCTCAGCTGTGCGTTTAATCATGCTGTGACGTGACGAGTTCTGAAGTGGAGCGTTTCACACGTGGGGTCCGTTCACGTGGGCTGTTTTTAACTTTTATTATTTTATTTGTATTATTACTTTTACTGATTTTCTCATCGTGTTTTTAATTGCAGCAGAGTCCATCTTGACTTTCTCGTGTCTCTGGTTCGTTCCCTCAGACGGCTACCCGAAGGAGGAGATCGTTTATAAGTGGAAGAGGAGTTCCGTCGAGGTCGGAGACATCCGCTCCTGGAGACT
The DNA here is from genome assembly GCA_025674545.1 of Hassar affinis. NCBI lineage: Eukaryota > Metazoa > Chordata > Actinopteri > Siluriformes > Doradidae > Hassar > Hassar affinis. The sequence goes on from JAOVYV010000019.1 coordinate 8,079,067, forward strand.
GTATCAGTTCTCCTTCGTGGGTCTGCGGAACATCTCAGATATCGTCAGCACCTTCTCAGGTCAATACATCAATTATCATAACACACACACACACACACACCATTAGTGCACCACACACAGTCTGAGTGCCTGGAGAAGGAGGAGTCCAGCTCGATGGAGTGAGATCAGGTTTGATGTACTTTAATGGGTATCGATGTGGAAAGGAGGAAATTCTCTCTCTCTCTCTCTCTCTCTCTCTCTCTCTTTTTTTATCTGATGAAGAACCCACAGAACCCTGGTTCCACATTGTGTGTCCATGAAGTCAGGGGTCGTGCTGTCCGATTCTTCTAGCTTCCAGTCATATTATCAAATAAACATGAGACATTCTTAAGAAACTTTAAGAGCTCTTAAAGGCATAGTACAGTGGGTGTGGCCTATTTATCTGTCAGTCATGGTAAAGTAGGTGTGGCCTCTGTATATCTCAGTCATAGTAAAGTGGGCGTGGCCTGAGTCACATACAGCCACAGTAAATATTACTAACATTTAAATATCAGCTGCTTTATATTCCTCTTCACCACATCAGGTCTTTGATCTCATATCCAGATGTGCTTCAGAAGATGATACAAACACATGTTCACAAGTTTATGCTAATGCAGGTTACACTCGTTCTCTCTGTTCGTTCTACAGCGGCTTTAAATCACTTCCACATCAATCACTGCTCTGTTTATGGGGAAATAATTAAGCAGTGACAGTCAGAGAGAGGACAAGGACACGGCCATGCCATCTGCTCTCTAAATCTCTTAAAGCACACACACACACACACACACACACACACACACACACACAAACACACACTCACACA
>JAOVYV010000019.1:8385345-8396503 GCA_025674545.1 Hassar affinis
CTCTTACTGGTGCAATGTGCAATTAATGAAGATTGGCCACCAGGCTGGTCCAGTTTAGCCATGAAATCTCCCACACTAAAATGACAGGTGTTTCAGTTTCATTGTCTATACTGTATATATAGAGACAGAGAGAGAGGCTATATTATAAACTAATTTTTAATTAGTTATTGAAGTTTTATTCAAAACCTGTATCACCCATGTAAAAAGTACACTAAGCCACTAAATCATCCAACTAATCAAATTGAGTTGACTGTTGGGTTTAATTTCAGTACCACACCCAGGCGTGATTAGTGCAGACCTGCCGAATCTAAACATCACTTAAATAGAACCTGTCTCAGTGTGGAGCAGGACAGAAGGTCTCAAAAAAGCAGCACATGACACCACGCTCTAAAGAGATGTGAACACTGATGTGAAACAAAGTCACTGAAATCTACCAGTCTGGAAAGTGTTACAAAGCCACTGCTGATGCTCTGGGACTCCAGAGAACCACAGTGAGAGCCGTTATCCACACATGGAGAAAAGTTTGAACAGTTTGCATTGACAAATGTGGTGGAGGTAGTGGGATGTTCTGGGGCTGCTTTGCTTCTGCAGGACCTGGAGGACTTGTCATAAATGATGTAGCCATGAATTCTGCTCTCTATCAGAAAATCCTGAAGGAGAATGTCCACCTGTCAGTGTACGACCTAAAGCTGAAGCACAGTTGGGTTCTACAGCAGGACAAGGATCAGAAGGACACAAGCAAGTCCACCTCTGAACGGCTCAGAAAAAACAAAATGAAGGTTTTGGAAGTGAGTCAAAGTTCTGACTAGAATCCCACTGAGACGCTGTGGTGAGACTTTAAACATGCAGTTCATGCTCACAAACCTGCAGTGTAGCTGAAATAAACCAATTCTGTGAAGAAGAGTGGGACAGAATTCCACAGTGATGTAAAAGAGTCATCACAAGTTATCACAGATGTTTCATTGCAGTTACTATTACTTTTTCACATGGGTGATATAGGTTTTGAAAAAATCTTTAACTTCTGTAAATGGAATGATCATGCATTTTGCGTTTTGTTTTTATTTTATATTTAAATTAGTTTTGTGATCTGAAACATTTAAAAGTAAAAAGTAAGCAAAGATAGAAGAAATTGGGAAGGGCCAAATACTGTCACAGCACTGTCTAAACGTACAGTTCCAACATTTTCGTTACATTTATTAAAGGTATTTTATTAAAGTTTTATTCCTTTTTATCTGTTGTAATGTGCAGACCCACTCACTGTAAGCCAGTGCGACAGTGTCCCAGTAAAGATGCTGAAGTGTTTGGGTTGGTGGGGCCAAAAATTTATTAAATAAACACAAACAACTGTACGCTTATTACTGATAACTAATAACCACGCTTGTAAATGTGTTGTGTAAAAGAAATATGACACCCGAGGTCGTGCTGTTATACTCAATATTCTCTTCAGTGCTCGCGCCGAGTCACAGCCGCGTGGAGGTTCGGTACAACAACGCGAGCTCCAGCATCATCTAAACATCATCTGTATCATTTAAATAATAAATAATTTATGCTGATGTATGGGCAGTATAGTTCAGTCTCTCTCTCTCTCTCACACACACACACACACACCACACTGATACTCGTTAATCTGTCCTTCATTCACTGCAGTTTTCATTTAGTAAAATAAAATAAAACTAGGTGAAATGTGAAGCTTCAGTCAAAATCCTACAATAAACTCATAACGTGTTTTTATGAGAATTTCTCTCTAACACACACACACACACACAGAGAGAGAGAGAGAGAGAGAGAGAGAGAAAAACTCCTACACTCATTTTTAAATCAAAGTAAACAGGTCAATTATTTATATTTTTATTTTTATATATACGGGAGGGGGGGTGGTAGGGTCGCCTGAGTGACGTCATATAAGCAGAAAAGGGTTGCTTTCTCACTCCGCGCGGCTTTTCAAACCGGTCACGTTCGCTGGAGCAGAGATTTACCTGCACATGGACACACTCTGATACCGCGGAAACACACACACACACACACACACATTGCAGCATTACAGCACTGCGAAACTGCCAGGTGAGTGAACGGGATTTTAATGGAAATGTCACGCGCTGCTGTAATCAATAATATCGATTAATTATTGACGTGAAACTCATAAGCGATTACAGTGACGTCATTGCTACATCTGAGTGTGTGTTGATCGTGTGTAATTATTTTTAAGGCTGTTAAAATGTCTGTCTGCGTGTGTGTGTGTGTGTGTGTGTGTGTGTGTGTGTGTGTGTGTATAGACCGGAGATTTATTAAGGGTATAAAACTCGAGGTCAGTGTAGATAAGGAAGGTCAGCAGACACGCAGTCTTTATGGACAACATTTCAAAGTGTTTTCATGTTTAAACCTTCTGTTCTGTCACTAATATTAATATAAGATAAACGAGTAAACACGTGTGTGTATGTGTGTGTGTGTGTGTGTGTGTGTGTGTTTGTGTGTGTGTGTGTATGGTAGAGAAAAGAGCTTTAATCCTGTTCACACATACAGATTAATTGTGAAGCACTTTATGGAGAAGGGTTCCTGTAGGGGTGCAGTTGCTGGCTGAGGGTTCTGGATTTTAAAGAGCTTTTACTAGCAGAGACTCTTTGTGTTCGAGCTCTACATGTGGAACATTTCCAGAGAGTGAAACAGACTTTATGCTTTTCTTTTAACTGAAAATCGCAGGATCTGTAATTGACACTAATAGTGGTGTAACCCTAATTTTATAATAATAATTCTGCAGTAATTCTGTAAAAATGAGTTTAGTATTTTTTAAACAAGAAATAAGTGTATAATAATTCTGTAATTATTCTTTAATTGTAAAAACACGCTTTTATTTTGCAGATTAGGAATGGAAATAAACTTGTCCAAAAGTGTGATGTCATGTGGAGCTGCAGGTACTCTCTCTCTCTCTCTCTCTCTCTCTCTCTCTCTCTCTCTCTATCTATCTCTCTTACACACGCGCGCACATACACACGTACGTACACACTATTAAACACTTAAATTGAGACTATCCTTGAGAATTTAATATAAAAATTTACACATCATAAATACAGATTTCACACACAAAACAGTCTTCTTCTTCTTCTCTTCTTCTTCTTCTTCTTCTTCTTCTTATTATTATTATTATTATTATTATTATTATTATTTTGTAGTAGGCGTTATCTTGTATTTACTCGATTTTCTGTACGGTATACACATGTTTTTGTATAATTTAACTGCTTGTACATTAGTTGACTATTAATAGACAGACAGACAGACAGACAGATAGATAGATAGATAGATAGATAGATAGATAGATAGATAGATAGATAGATTCAGCTTTATTGTCATTCCTCAGTAAGAGTACAAGGCAACGAAATGCAGTTTATTATATTAAATTTGATGAAATAAAACAGTCCAAATTATTTAAAATCTTTGGATCTTTGATAAATCATTGCACTATTAATGAACGTAAACAGATATTTATGTAATTATATAGTATATAAATCATTAAATAAAACATGGTAAAGGTTATTAGAATGAAATAAGAAGCAGAACAGATATGTGGTGTCTGTAGCTGATTCTACACTGAACCGAATTGAATAGGTGAAAATCTGACTTCAGAGTGAATTTAACTACAAACCAGACCAACCCTGTTTACTACAGAGCGCGAGGTCTTAAATAATTAATAAAAGTTAATTAATAATGTTAATCAGTGACACGGTTATTTATTTATTCTTCATTAACGCGTTAAGAAGAACACGATAACCTGCAGCGCGCGCGTGGACCGAGAGAGGCCAGGCAGCAGGAACTAAAACAACCACCAAGTTAAAATCACTTCCGGTCACAGGAACACACAATTTGACATGTGTAAGTTCTTTTACAATTAACACAGGCTTATCCTTACAGCTTGCGCTTCTGTTCAAATGTCTTAAATGTTCTTTTAATTTAATACAGTTTAATTAAAGCGTTTCACTCGTCTGTTTTCACAAAAATAAAACTAAAGTGTGAAATATAAAATTATTAAAAGTTGTGGATCGCTTTGTCTGTTTTAACTGTGTGATAAATTACAGTGTCAGGCTTTTACTTTAATACTTTCTCTGATCAGCGCCAAAGAAGAAAAAGCTTTTCAGTAAAACTGAATTTCATGGCTTTATACTGAACACTGAAAAGTTCTCTTTACAACTAAAACATATTCATTAAAACATCCAGAACCCATTTAAAATGCAATTAATTCATTGAAATATATAGTTTATGAAGCCAAACCGTAAAAATATCTTGTAAGACACACTTTCAGCTTTATCATATATGCACAAAATATGAGATTTTGATAATTAAACACCCGCAAGATTTTTTTCTGAATATTTTGATGTCGTATTTACAGATCCTGATTTGTTCTCTGTTAATTTGTAAATCGTTTTTATGAGGACTTAGTTTAATGTGTAATCTTTTAATCGGCCTTTATTGTTGTTGTTGTTGTTGTTGATGATGGTGATGAAGATGATGATGAATCCTTATTTTATGGCATTAGTTTAGGTTAGTCTAGTTTGTATGTGCTTATTTACTGTCTTTGAGCCTTGTTTAGAATGTAAGTGTACTTTACTTGATGACAGACCGGGTGAACTGCTCGACTCTCTGAGGAACATGCAGGTTTATATTCTTAGTTCACTGAAGGTAAACAGATGAAAATTAAGGCGAAATTAGACCGAGTAAATCGAGACGGTTTTGAGCGGAAGTTGGAGTCAAAAACCAATCGATTGTTTTTACTTAATAAAAATTAGCACCGTCATTTAAACACGGAGAGTTTGAATACAGCGAGAGAGCGCGTGACCTCCAACCTGTCGGAGTTAAAACGGAATCAGGGTGAGAAATGCGGAAGTGATGAGCGGGATGGAGCGAGAGGTTTTAACGGAGGATGATGATGAGGAATACTTTAGAGCCCTGAAGGCAGCTCTCACTGGCTCTCTGTCACTAAACCTCATCAAATGGCCTCAAATCCTCAAAGTCTGGCGCCTGTAAAATCACACACACACACACACACACACACACAAACACACACACACACAGAAACTATCTGATGATCTCATCCTGTTTATCACTGAACAAACCCGATCCGGTAATTTGCGCATTTACGGGCCTTTTAGTTGCAGTTTCATAATCTGGTTCTAAAATAGCAATTATACTACAACTAATATTACTCAGATTCTTTAATATAAAACCTTTTATAAAACCTTTTCAATGTTGTATGATAGCTAAACCTGCTAGCATCATTAGTTAGAGTGTAATAATCCAGGGCTAGGGCGCACACTGGATTAGAGCCGTCATACAGAATTCTCGCGCATTTTAATGTTAACGTTGCTCTATTAAGATCACAAAAACAGAAATCTCTCTTTACACATATATAATTTGTCTACACCCGTCAGCGTGCACATGAACACATTAGAACACTAGGATAGTGTTTTATCTTTACTTTGTTGTCTTTCAGCATCATTAAAGATCATTGGCTTTATTATTAATAACATTGAGGACATACACATGATATAAAATAAAATACCTAATGATAATAAGTGTGAGTAAAATGACCTTAAATGAATGAAATGAAATAAAAAATAAATGCATTAGGCACAAACCAGTAAAACAATCCCTTAGAGAAAAGTCTCCTGCTGTAAACATCCTCACATCTCTAAAGAGCTGTGCCTTTCCTCCTAATAATATATTTCCTCAATTAATTACATTTCCGCATTTTAACACATTTTTCTCATAACATTAAATTCATGTTTGCATTAATATTGCAGCGTTGTTCCTGTAGTTTCTGGATTCAGATTTTAGGGTTTGGGAATGAAAATGAGAATAAAAGGTTAAAACTCTGCCGTGAGCACAATTTCCTGTTCTGCAGACTGCTGGTGTGTTTAACATGGGACCACTTGATGGATTACATCTATTTTCTGAGCTAGTTATATCAGTAGTTATATAGTGATTTATAAACTTAATATAAAACATTTTATAGGTTAATGCTCAGACTGACACTGTTCAAGAGAATATGTTACACTAAAATGCGATAAAGAACTCCAGGTGGAAAATGGAGCGTAAGATTTATTCAACACATATCCAGAAACAACACTATTAGACACACCGTTGTTGAGGTAAAGCTGTAGATAATCCTGAATAACTGTGTCCATTTAAGTGAGACAGAACCGCGACTTGTTTCTCTCCCACAACAATACGCTATGAACAGAACGTTTTATTTTATTTGTACGCGTTCACGGTCAGACCTCCGCCTGATCCCGTCTGTCCATATTTTAAATACTTCTGCATGGAGCACTTTTCGTAAACGCGAATTTCTAAAAACTGTAAACTCAGACTGAGTGTTTTTACACACGGAGGTTGTGTGTGTGTGCGGCGTTTTCCATTCATAGACCCTGTGTGGTTATGTTAAGGTTTAGTGTCTAGAATCATTGTACACTAATAACACACACACACACATTGTAAATGCGCTGTCTGTAGTGTGCACCCTGTCTTGGGTATTTTGCACTCTGTAGTGCTGTGCACGCTGCTGTGATTTGTGTAAATTCAGCTGTGAGTGGAATGTTTTTGTATTAATGTTACTCGTAAATCGTAATTCCCATTAAACTTATCAAAATTATCTACAGCTCTACTATAACAGCGGTGTGTCTAATAGTGTTGTTTTCTGTATATGTTGAATTAATCGTACACTTTATTTTCAACCTGCAGTTCTTTAACGTGTTTAGTGTAATATATTCTCTTAAACAGTGTCAGTCTGAGCATTAAACTATAAATGTTTTACATTAAGTTTTTAATCACTATATAACTATAAATATAACTATTTCAGATAATTAAATCCACAATTCATGTTGTAATCCATCAAATTGTTTGATCTTAGAAACGCACAAGACATTGGAATACTGATCAGAAGATTATGAGTTCAAATCCCAGTACCACCAAGGTCTGTCTGTTGGCCCCCTGAACAAGGATCTTAACCCTCACCTGCTCAGCTGTATAAATGTGATAAATGTAAGTCACTCTGGATAAGGGCCTCTGAAAATCCAGTAAATGAAAATACATCATTTAATGCTATGGCAAAAGTACATAAGACATAAGTAGCTAAATTAAAATGACAACTCTAAAATCATCTGCATGTACTTGAGATATTTAGTGTTGGGGACGACCTCCCTGAGTTATAATGATGGGAAAGGCTTGACAGAAATTAAAATGACAACTTTAAATTGCAAATTTACCTTTACATAGTTTCATGTGTCTAAAGTGAATTCAACAAGAAAACAACAGAATTCACTGTAAAAATGTTTAATAACTATATCAAAATGATGTTCATTTCAATATTAAACTTTGGGGTGAGTAAATGCAGGGGATTTGCATAATCAATAAATAATGTTGGCCTAGAAGCTGTAAGAAATGCACACACATTACATGCAAACCCATATGTTACCTTAAACTGACAACTGAACAGTCACACACAACCTCTGGACAAATCTAAAATCATCTGCATGTACTTGAGATATTTAGTGTTGGGGGCGACCTCCCTGAGTTATAATGATGGGGAAGGCTTGACCGAGCCTGATATATAATGATGATTTAATTAAAAACAACTTTGTGATGCAAAAATGCATGATAAAATCCAAGTGCAAAGGATGAGTGAATGCCATTACCTTTGGTCAGAAAGAACAGTAGGTATGTGTGTGGATGAAACCACCTGTTTGAAATATTATAATTGGGTAATAATGCACATGAGAAGGTTCATAAATTAATTAGCATACAGTTTTAGTACAGTTTTTAGGTGTATTCATACATGGAAAAATATTTTTGTTGTTATATGTTTTTTGTTCTGCTGAAACACTGCACAAAAGTTCATGGACAGTTATTCTGGTGTCACCCCCTCTGATGGCTTCACTTGATGCAGTCCACAACCCCACACTCCTCTAGTGATGCCACTAAATAGTGTACACTCTGTTGTGAGTAGTGTGCACTCTGAGTTGTACTCTGTTACACATAGTGTGTACTCTTTTGTTGTGAGTAGTGTGTACTCTATTCTGAGTAGTGTGTACTCTGTTGTGAGTAGTGTGCACTCTGAGTAGTGTGTACTCTGTTGTGAGTAGTGTGTACTGTGTGATATGATGTATGTAGTGTGCACTCTGTTGTGAGTAGTGTACACACTGTGAGTGGTGTGTACTCTATTGTGAGTAGTATTTACTCTGTTGTGTGTAGTGTATACTCTGTTACGCATAGTGTGTACTCTGTTGTTGTGAGTAGTGAGTACTCTATTCTGAGTAGTGAGTACTCTATTGTGAGTAGTGTGCACTCTGTTGTGAGTAGTGTGCACTCTGAATAGTGTGTACTCTGTTGTGAGTAGTGTGCACTCTGTGTGAGTAGTGTGTACTGTGTGAGTGGTGTGTACTCTATTGTGTGTAGTGTGTACTCTGTTGTGTGTAGTGTGTACTCTGTTACGCATAGTGTGTACTCTGTTGTTGTGAGTAGTGAGTACTCTATTCTAAGTACTGAGTACTCTATTGTGAGTAGTGTGTACTCTGTGTGAGTAGTGTGCACTGTGTGATGTGAGTAGTGTGTACTCTATTGTGAGTAGTGTGTACTCTATTGTAAGTAGTGTGCACTCTGTGTGAGTAGTGTGCACTGTGTGTGAGTAGTGTGCACTGTGTGTGAGTAGTGTGCACTGTGTGTGAGTAGTGTGCACTGTGTGATGTGATGTGAGTAGTGTGTACTCTGTTCTGAGTAGTGTGCACTCTATTCTAAGTAGTGAGTACTCTATTGTGTGTAGTGTGCACTCTGTGTGAGTAGTGTGCACTGTGCAATGTGATGTGAGTAGTGTGTACTCTATTGTGAGTAGTGTGCACTCTGTTGTGAGTAGTGTGCACTCTGAGTAGTGTGTAGTCTATTGTGAGTAGTGCGCACTCCGTTGTGTGTAGTGTGCACTCTGAGTAGTGTGTAGTCTATTGTGAGTAGTGTGTACTCTGTTGTGTGTAGTGTGTACTCTGTTGTTGTGAGTAGTGTGTACTCTATTCTAAGTAATGAGTACTCTATTGTGAGTAGTGTGTACTCTGTTGTGAGTAGTGTGCACTCTGAGTAGTGTGTACTGTGTTGTGTGTAGTGTACACTCTGTTGTGAGTAGCATGTACTCTGTTGAGAGTAGTGTCTATTTTGTTGTGAGTAGTGTGCACTCTGAGTAGTGTGTACTCTGTTGTGTGTAGTGTACACTCTGTGTGAGTAGTGTGCACTGTGATGTGATGTGAGTAGTGTGTACTCTATTGTGAGTAGTGTGTACTCTGTTGTGAGTAGTGTGTACTCTGTTGTGAGTAGTGTGCACTCTGTGTGAGTAGTGTGCACTGTGTTATGTGGTGTGTGTAGTGTGTACACTATTGTGAGCAGTGTGTACTCTAATCTGAGTAGTGTGTACTCTGTTTTGAGTGGTGTGCTCTCTGTGTGTGTAATGTGCACTCTGTGTGAGTAGTGTGTACTCTGTGTGAGTAGTGTGTACTCTCTTGTGAGTAGTGTGTACTCTATGCTGAGTAGTGAGTACTCTATTCTGTGTAGTGTTGTGTGATGTGTGTAGTTTGCACTCTGTTGTGAGTAGAGTGCACTTTGTTTGAGTAGTGTGCACTCTATTGTGTGTAGTGTTTACTCTGTTGTGATTAGTGTGTACTCTATTGTGAGTAGAGTGCACTTTGTTTGAGTAGTGTGCACTCTATTGTGAGTAATGTGTACTCTATTGTGAGTAGTGTGTACTCTGTGTGAGGCGTGTGTACTCTATTGTGTGTAGTGTGTACTCTGTGTGTGTAATGTGCACTCTGTGTGAGTAGTGTGCACTCTGTGTGTGTAATGTGCACTCTGAGTGAGTAGTGTGCACTCTGTGTGAGTAGTGTGTACTCTGTGTGAGTAGTGTGTACTCTGTGTGAGTAGTGTGCACTCTGTGTGAGTAGTGTGCACTCTGTGTGTGTAGTGTGTACTCTGTGTGAGTAGTGTATACTGTGTGAGTAGTGTGCACTCTGTGTGAGTAGTGTGCACTCTGTGTGAGTAGTGTGCACTCTGTGTGAGTAGTGTGTACTCTGTGTGTGTAGTGTGCACTCTGTGTGAGTAGTGTGCACTCTGTGTGAGTAATGTGTACTCTGTGTGAGTAGTGTGCACTCTGTGTGAGTAGTGTGCACTCTGTGTGAGTAGTGTGTACTCTGTGTGAGTAGTGTGAACTCTGTGTGTGTAGTGTGTACTCTGTGTGAGCAGTGTGTACTCTGTGTGAGTAATGTGCACTCTGTGTGTGTAGTGTGCACTCTATTGTGAGTAGTGTGCACTCTGTGTGAGTAGTGTGTACTCTATTGTGAGTAGTGTGTACTCTGTGTGAGTAGTGTGTATTCTGTGTGAGTAGTGTATACTCTGTGTGAGTAATGTGCACTCTGTGTGAGTAGTGTGTACTCTGTGTGAGTAATGTGCACTCTGTGTGAGTAGTGTGCACTCTTGTGAGTAATGTGTACTCTATTGTGAGTAGTGTGCACTCTGTGTGAGTTGTGTGTACTCTATTGTGAGTAGTGTGTACTCTGTGTGAGTAGTGTGTACTCTGTGTGAGAAATGTGCACTCTGTGTGAGTAGTGTGTACTCTGTGTGTAGTGTGTACTCTGTGTGAGTAGTGTGCACTCTATTGTGAGTAGTGTGCACTCTGTGTGAGTAGTGTGTACTCTGTGTGAGTAGTGTGTATTCTGTGTGTGTAGTGTGCACTCTGTGTGAGTAGTGTGTACTCTGTGTGAGTAGTGTGTACTCTGTGTGAGTAGTGTGTACTCTGTGTGAGTAGTGTGTACTCTGTGTGAGTAGTGTGTACTCTGTGTGTGTAGTGTGTACTGTAATGTTATTTTATTCTGGACTGAGCAACAAATGAGATTTCCTCTACATGTGAACAGTATTGAATGTTGGCCCTCAGTGAGCCCCTACCCCACCGACCCAATGTCGAAAAACCTGCACCTGTGTGTGTGCGCCTCACAGGCATCTGTTTATTCAGTTCAGATTAGCACTGTGTGTGTCTGTGTGTGTGTCTGTGTGTGTGTGTGTCTGTGTGTGTCTGTGTGTGTGTGTGTGTGTGTGTGTGTGTCTGTGTCTGTGTCTGTGTGTCTCTGTGTGTGTGTGTGTGTGT
>JAOVYV010000019.1:8461881-8472352 GCA_025674545.1 Hassar affinis
CACCAGGCTGGTCCAATTTAGCCATGAAACCTCCCACACTAAAATGACAGGTGTTTCACTTTCATTGTCTAACCCCTGTAGGTGCTTTCAGCAGTGAATTGGGTCAGCATTGGCACTGACTGGTTCATAGCTACGAAGCCCCATTTGCAAGAAGCTGCAGTACACTGTGTGTTCTGGCACTTTTCTATCGTAGACAACGATTAACATTTTTCAGCAGATTGCACCACATGCTCCCCACATGCATCAGTGACACTTAGTGCCTCAATGAGTGGGGTGTCTCAGCAAATTTAATCCCAGGTCAGACAATTTAACACTAAGAGAAAAACCCAAATGCTACTTCATGTGACCTACAGGCCTATTTAAGTTTTTTGTTCATGATAACATAATCAGAATACAACTGAACAAGTATGGCTTTTATGGAAGCGTGGTTAGTAAAAAACCCTTTTTCTTCAAATGGAATATGGCAGCATGGCTTAGTTGCAAAATTGCATCTGTAAAAAACACAAAAATTCTGGAAGAGCATCCTTTGAAGTGATGAGATGAAGGTTGGGATGTTTGATAATCGTTCACACCACATTGTTTGGTGAAACCTCGTTTTAGGCCTGCTGAAATATATTGGGCTGATATAAGTTTTAAAGCTATTGAGCTGCTATTGGAAATCTTGGTTTGCTTTGTCCGAGTCTGAGCTTTGTACAATGCTCATTTGCAAAAATACAGTTTTTCAGCTGTTATAGTCTTAAAGTGAAAAACACTATTTGAGCATTTGTGAGTTAAGTGGTCTGTGCCAGGGCTGTAATTTAAGAACAAATTTTTCTTTGCACTTTGAACAGTACTTTGACATTTTCTCCAGCAGCCACCTGCAATTCTGAATGCTTTGGCCTGCTGGCAACATGAAGCAAAAATAAAATTAAATATATTTTGTGACTTGTCACAAGCTGAATATTTGATGAGGCTCAGTGACAAATCATGCTATTCTCATTTATTTCTAGGGCTTACCGAGTCTGTCATTGCTGCTGCATGCTCACGTGTGGGGCAGAAAGTTCTGCATTTAGACAGGTAAGTTAGCACTTTAACTCAGATACATATGTAATTGTATGTAATTGTAATTGTAGTTCCATAAACCATAAACCAAGATAACCAGGAGCTGTTTGAAACTGGGTCTTTGGATACCTCCCTGCGTACATGCGCATGCTGCTCAAATCTTCCAGCAAATTCATGTACAGCACATGCAATAAATACTGTCATCATATAGCCATATTAAGCTTTTTGCTGTGCTGGCATAGACTTCCAGTGATAAAAAAAACAAACAACTTGCCGATTAAGTATTGTATTTATGTTTTGTATATTCTGTTTAATCTCTAGAAAGCCAGAAATTGTGAGTGACACCTGTATAATGTCAATCTATATTGTTCCTCAATTGTCAGACTTGTTTCAAACAGATTTATTCCTAAATCTTTCACGTGAGCATTTACACAAGAAGTTTGGAATTCATGAAAATCGGCTCATTCTAGAAAATGCATAGCTGCTGCTCATCCTGAGTGTGTGTAAATAAATGCATAAAAAGACTAGTTTAAATTATTCAATTAAATATTTAATTTTCGACCATTTAAATTCAAATCATTTAATTTTCAAATGAGTTCATGTGTTAATATACAGATTATGAGGCCAAGTTAAAATTTGTTTAAATTGTTTAATTATATTAAATGTACACAAATTTAAGAAACCCGTTGTTTTCATATTAATGGTATTAGAGAAATATTACATATACAGAAGCAACCAACCCAAATCCTTTTTAAGACAAATAAGACTAGGCATTCAATTGAGAAGTCATGGTCAAAAACAAACAAAATGCCAACATATAAACGGAGGCCAGGCTGTGGATATGGTAGCCATAAGCGATGCAATGACAATGGCAGAATTGACGCTACTGGAAGTGTTAAGACATGCTGCGCTTTGGTGGGAATGGATATTTAGTAGTCAAATTAATGTGTTCACGAACTCGCTAACACATTAAGGAATTAAACTAAAAACTTTAATGCAGATTAAAAATTAGTTAAATTACACAAATCAGCGTGCCATCAGTGAACACAAACATTCCGAAATTGACCTTTATGTTACTCTTTTTAGGCTGCATTTCGATCGTAAGGGTCCCTAAACTGTCCCTAAGCTCCCTACACATGGCACAGGGTACAGGATCCCAAGGGCACTTCATAGGGAACTCGGTCGCTAAAATGGCTGAAACACCTTGCAAGGTCATCAACAGGGGACAGCATCTGGGTTGCTCCTTTATTACAGCACTTGCCTGTATTTAGCATGATAAATGAAACAACACTGTTCAGACTAATTTTGTATGCTGTCAGTACTTTTGAAATAAATGTGATAACGTCTATGAACTGTGGGTGAAGTATTTTAACTTTTTAATGTATATTTTGGTTGTCTCTCCTCATGCACAGTTTTTTCACTTTTATCAAATAAAGACAAGTGAATAATGAGGCAACATTCAACTGTCGTTTCTCTTATAGTAGACCAGTGATATATGGCAACATTTTCAGTGGCCCTACAATGCCTACCTGCATGTACAGCGCAAATCAAATGTGTGTTAAATCCGAGATTAACTGACTGACGCAATTAAAAAAATTAATCGTGTGACAGCTCTAATATTTAGAGACTAGTGACTGCTCTGACCACTGTTTGTTATTTTGGGTTTTTTTTTACACTTTCTCTTGCTTTAACCTCTTTTTCTTTTTACCACGGCTACTACCAGGTATGACATGCTTGGTTTTTCATTTACAATCTGTTTTTAATACCGGATCGTTGCTGGTCGAGTAAGATCCTGAGGAGGAACAAAGAAAAAACCTGAGGGGAAAAACGCCCACATCAAGGACATGCTGAGGGCTCATGCGCAATGTGTTCCTCATGGACAGGACATTGGAGTTGGGAAATCAAGGGGAGGTGGAGTGTGTCTGATAGTAAACAGCAGCTGGTGTGACAGTGCGAGTATTGTTCCTCTCACACACTCCTGCATACCCAACCTGGAGGTGACCTTCAAATGGCAGACATGGGCATTGCCTTATGTGAATTACATGAGGATTTCACTCATCACCAGACTCATCATGAGGCTACTGCCCTCATTGTAGCATGGGACTTTAACAGTGTCAACCTCAAACATATGTACAAATGTAATGCCAGGTTTTCACCAACATGTCACTTGCCCAGAAAGGGGCAAAAGGATCCTGGACCATTGCTACTCTCTGTTCAAAGATGGCTACAAGGCACAGTCTCATCCACCATTTGGGAACTTGTACCATCAGTGTTACCTACAGAATTAGAACCTATTAGTGGCATTAAGCTGATAGGGCAGGGGTGGGGGTGCATGTGTGGATAGGACAGGGGATGGTTTGGTGGATCCAATAAAATATTATTTTGCTGTTTAAGCTGTTTGCAGTAAGGTTTCATTCCTGGACATATCATTAATGTCCACTATTAACTTTGTTAAATTCAGGGATTATTGAGTAATATTTTGTGCTGTTAATTATTTCAGCTAATTAAGGTATTAAGTTTTTTGGGACAAATCACTAAAATAAATGTAAAAAGTGCCAGTGCATGGACTGAATGTCACTGGGCTGAAACGGCTCTTGTGAAATTGCTGGTCTTAAACCATAACTCTGCAGACAGATATTATTAGAGTGTGGGTACAGAAGGAGGTATACCCATGCTTTCTTAAATTAATTATTAAATAAAACCATTTCTAAGGTGTTCCACTGCAGATATTTTAATTACCAAGTACTGTGTGATAAATAAATAACTGATCAACCTCATCATGCTTGTGAAATGTCCATGTCCACAAGTTAATCAATCAGAGATGGTATTGCTCTCGGGTATGGATTACAAATCCAAATAAATCTGGACACTCTAGATGATGCAGACTGGGACATAGTCAGGTGTAGCTTTGATGACATGAACATGCTTATAGAAGCAGTTGCAGGATTTATCGGGAAACTGGTGGATGGTACAGTCCAAAAAAACATTCCAATGGTTCCAAACCAGAAGCCATGGGTGGATAAAATAATCTGCAACCCTCTGAAATCTCACACCACTGCCTGTAATGTGCAGTTCGCCATCTGGAACATGAGTGAGTACAATACAGCATCCTGTTATGTATAGAGCAGTGAAGGAAGCAAAGTGGTGCTATGGGAGGAAACTAGAATCAGAGATACAACAGTGTCTCTGTAGAAGACTCTGAAAGGTACTGTGAACAATGTACACCATCCTTCAGAATGGTGAATGCGGATTCATCTCTGCTGGTCAAGCAGAACTTATAGACTCACTTCAGGGCTGCAGCTTAATGATGCTACCAGTGCTAGCAGCACTAGCAGCGCTCACAGAGCTAGCAGTGCTAATGGCAGCATGAATATTTAGGAGCAGAAAATGCTTTAATCATTTCAAAACATGACATGAAGAAGGCTTTCAAGTGGGTGAACACCAGGAAGGTAGCAGGACCAGATGGCATTACAGGTCGGATCCTTAGAGCCTGAGCTGGCTGGAAATATTCAACCTCTCCCTGGCACAGTTATTTCCCATATGCTTTATGCAGTCCATTATCATTTCTGTCCCCAAGAAACCCCAACCTACCCAACTCAATGAGTGTCACCCATTAGCCCTGACCTCAGTTGTGATGAAGTACTTTGTAAAGCTGGTGAGAGACTTTATCTCCTCGTCATTACCTGACACACTGGACCCATTACAGTTGGCATACCATCCCAATCATGGAACAGCTGACGCCTTCAAACACGTAGCCCTTATCCATTTACATGCCAGGAAGGGAAATTATTTTAAAATGATATTTGTTGTCTACAGAACAGCAGTTAACAATATAATTTCCTCTAAACCCAACAAAATTTGGAGGAGCTAGAACCTATTAACTATTTCTGTTTTAGTAGATTTGCCACTTCCTGAAAGGCAGACCACAAACTGTACGTGTAGACAGGCATTTCTCACTCCCCCTCACCCGTGGTACTGGAGTCCCCCAGGGTTGTGTCCTGAGCTGCATTCATAGAACACTTATGACTTTAATGTCTTAGATGGCTTTGGGTCCAGAGAACTCGCTGGTGTTTCAGCACAAAATTAATATATGTTTTCCGCTTTGCATTTCTTGATCCAATGGTATACTGTCTTAAGTGACAATGATTTTCAAAAAGTACTCCCAAACCCATGTGGCTGTGTCCATCATGGTAGCATGATGGTTTCTCGAACAATAATGCCTGAGGGCTTGATGGTCACGCTGATTCAGTTTCTGCCCATGGCATTTATGCACTGAGATTTCCCCTAACTCCCTGAACCTTTAAAACCTGGACACTGTAAATGGTGAAACACCTAAATTCTTTGCAGCCTTACACTGAGAAGCATTGTATTTGAACTCGCTTACAATTATCTCATGAAGTTTGGCACAAAGTGGTGAACCATGCCCCATCCTGCTTATAAAGACTAAGCTTTTGGTGGATTCTCCTTTTATACTCTTCACTTATCTTGAAGACATTACTTATTACTATTTAAACAGTATAACTTGTATAACCTTTTTGGTTTTATTTTGCCTGTCCCAATTTTTTTGAGTGTGTTGCAAGTGTCACATTCTATTGCTTTTTATTAGAGCCATCAAGCAATTACATTTTATCATTTATTAATCAAGGTTTTAACACACATTTTGATTTGCGTTATACATGGCAGTAGGCATCGTAGAGCCATTGAAAATGTTGTTGCCACCTTTCATAGATGTTTCATCACATTTATTTCAAAAGTGCCTACAGCATACTAAATTAGTCTGAACAGTGCTGTTTGATTTACCATGCTAAATACAACCAAGAGTTGTAATCAAGACACGCTATTGTTGACATTGCAGCGCGTCCCAAATAGAGCCGTTTTATTGACCGAGTTCCCTATGAAGAGCCCTTGGGATTCTGTACCCTGTGCAGTGTATAGGGAGCAGGGATACATTTATGCGATCGGAATGCAGCCTAAAACGAATTAGCGCAGCGGTCAATTTTGGAATGTTTGTGTTCATTGACTGTGCCGTTATTTTTTTTTCGATTTTTTTTTTTCCGCAGACAATTTTTTAATGCGTGAGCACATTCATGAATGTCATTCATTCATTCATTCATTCATTCATTTGTCATTAATTTGACAGCACTACTTTTTATATTTGCTGAATACAATTAGGTTTGCCAGCAGAAAAACTGAAAAATTCTTAGACACTATTTTAAACATTTTAAAGATTTCTAAACATTACTTTTCCAACAAAAAATTTAATGTTACACAAAAATGTATATACATTCAGTAACAAGATGCCTCCTTTGCTAACAAGATGTACTTGTGCTTGTGATCATATTAACCAGAACCTGTGGCTAAGTTGGGGTATTGAACTGCTGATTGGAGTTTGTTTGAATCAAACAGCCAAGCCAAGTTCAGCTGTAACTCACTTTGGATCAAAGCATCTGCCACATGAATAAATGTAAATGCAACCCTGCATGTCTTGCAGCAGGGTGATTTGTGGCTACGCACTAGCTGTTGCGGGAACCAATTGCAGAGATAAAGGTAAAATTTGCAGAGGGAATACTCAACCATGCTAACAGTGCACTAGCCACAAGTCAGCTAGTTGGCGAGGATTGCGAATTGTATGTTTAGCTTGGAACACACCTAACAACATTGTGACAAACTGATTTTGTGGGACTTTCAATAAGTATAACACTCAATAAGTATTTGGGAACTGAGGACACTAATTGTTGAAGCTTTGTAGGTGGAATTCTTTTCCATTCTTGCTTGATGTACAACTTCAGTTGCTCAGCAGTCTGGGATCTCGGACTTCATAATGTGCCACACATTTTCAATGGGAGACAGGTCTGGACTGCAGGTAGGGCAGGCTAGCACCCGCACTTTTTTACTATGAAGCCACACTGCTGTAACACATGTAGAATGTGGCTTGGCATTGTCTTACTGAAATAAGCAGGGACGTCCCTGAAAAAGATGCTACTTGGATGGCAGCATATGTTGCTCCAAAACCTGTATGTACCTTTCATCATTAATGGTTCCTTCACAGATGTGCATGTTACCCATGCCATGGGTATTAATACACTGCCATACCATCAGACATGCTGGCTTTTGAACTTTGTGCTGATAACAATCCAGACAGTCCTATTCCTCTTGGGCCCGGAGGACACAATGTCCATGATTTCCAAAAACAATTTAAAATGTGGATCCATCAGACCACAGGACACTTTGCGTCAGTCCATCTCAGTTGAGCTTGGGCCCCGAGAAGCCAGCAGCGTTTCTGGGTGGTGTTGATGTATGGCTTTTGCTTTGCATGGTAGAGTTTTAACTTGCACAGATAGAGTGACAAACTGTTTTTCATTGACATTGGTTTTCTGAAGTGCTCCTGAGCCCATGTGGTAATATCCGTTACAGAATGATGTAGCTTTTTAATGCAATGCGGCCTGAGGGATTGAAGGTCATGGGCATTCAATGTTGGTTATCGGCCTTGCCACTTACTTACAGAGATTTCTCCAGATTCTCTGACTCTTTTGATGATATGGACTGTATTTGCTATTACTGACTATTTGCTCACACAGTTGTTCACCTTGCCCCATCCTTGCTTGTGAACGATTGAGCGTTTTGGGGTTGCTCCCTTTATATCCAATCATGACACTCATCTGTTTCCAATTAACCTGTTCACCTGGGGAATGTTCCAAACAGGTGTTTTTTTGAGCATTCCTCAACTTTCCCAGTCTTTTGTTGCCCCTGTCCCAACTGTTTTGGAACATGTTGCAGGCATCAAATTCAACTGAATTGAACATGTATTCAATTGAACATGGGTTGAAAAGGATTTGCAAATCATCGTATTCTGTTTTTATTTGTTTTACACAACGTCCCAACTTCATTGGAATTGGGTTATAAGAGAAGGCTTACATGCCTTAAAAATAAATAGCTCCATATCATGTTTATCTAGGTGTTTCACATTGCCTGTGTCAGTGGTGGGGGTATATTAGAAGTTTACCACTTCTGTTTAGTTTGTTTTTTTCTGAGGCATCCTTATGACTTTTTTAAATGGCCTGTTAAATGGTGATTTTTCTTACATTCAACTAAACATACGATGTTCACAGTAGTTTTTATTCAGAGTGAAACAATATGTATTTTATATTTATTTGTAAACAGGCTTTTGGGTGGTGTGTAATGGAAGAACCATGAGACATTTATATTAGGGACATGAAAGGGATAATTTGGGTTTTTTTATTTTGAGTTTTAGGCTGACATTTACTAAGTGTGCATATTTGCTTGTGCAAATTGAGAAATTGTACATTTACTTTGAGTAAGTGTTGTAGAGCAGTACAAGTAAGTCTTTTTACTTGATGTCACATGAAAAGAAGGTGGTGGTAACAAAATGCGAAACAAAATGTTAAATGTTGTGCATGCTAATTTGAAATTTTGTGCTTATTTTAACTTCTGAGCTCAGTTTTTAGTGAAAATTAATTAAGAGCAAACTAAAACTAAAGTAAAGAGCAAAGATTAAAAGTGACAAGAGCTTGAAATTCAATACAAATGCAGACGTTTGGACCTGTTTACAAGGTACATGTGAAACCTTGTCACAGGCCAACTTTACAATGCAAATATTGTCATGATTACAAAACATTTTAAGTGTTATGAAGTGCAGAGTCATAGTGTTGCAAAACCTTAATGATTAAATCAAATTTTCTTAAATTTTCTCCCTTAATTTAGTCCAATTCCCACCTATTGGAATTTCTCCCATGTTGCATGATGGTTGCCAGTCAGGGGTGGTGAGGCTATCACGTGTTTCTTCTGTGACATGTGATGCCAGCCTCTGCCTGTGATTGCCAACCATCAAGCAACATGCAATGCCGGTGATTGGCCAGTGTTGCTCCAATTGTCATGAGATAGAGCATAAGCTCCCACGGTGAAAGCTTGGCCAACATTGCTTTCTTGACTGCTAGATTAAATACATTTTTAGTTTGGTGGGAAAATCGGTTTCTGGCATTTACTTTCACATGCATTTGGCATGCTCTGACTTGCTGTCAGACTCTAAATAATACTGCAGGTGCAAATTTACTCATAGCAAAACCACCCCGACTTCACTAATCATTAAAGCAAATATTTGTTAAAAATGTTCATTTTGTCTTATTCCTGTTATTAGATCAGCTTGCATGTTTTTGTGGATGTTACGCTTGCGTGTTTTGCCACATGCAACAATTTAGTAAATCTTGGTCACAGTATTTTCTGACCTGCTGAATTTTAATTTTCTTAGTACATGAAAATGATTCAGTAGCTTTCTCTCATTCCCTGTCAAATTTGTCTTTCATGTGTTACAGGAGAAACTACTATGCTGGAAACTGGGCCAGCTTTACATTTAATGGCCTGCTGTCATGGATTGAGGAGTACAAGGTTTTTATTCCTTACTTCTGCAGAGACATGGTGTTCAGGTAGTTTTGTTGTTTCATGTTAGTTTTTAAGTTTTGATAAGCAGCTGATGCTGTTTTGGTTTATTGACTTTAGGCTCAGCAAGAATCTCCAAACACCAAGTCAGAACAGGAATGGAACGATCTAATAAAGGATGAAGAGGAAGTTGTTTTTCTTAGCTCTGTAGACTCCTTCATCTCCAATTTGGAAGTATACTCTTATACCAGGTATTGTTTTTCTCTCTCTTAATTTTTGTTATGTCCTGACCTTTTTTCTTCAACCCTTAGCATCTGACCAACACTATTGTGGACTCTTACACATACAGTGCCATGTATTCTGTGTCACTGAGTAATAATGTATTGAACCTGAAAATTTAAATAATCAATGTATCTCTAATATCTCCAAAATTACCCTTGTGTATGATCATATACCTATTTAGTTGTAGTTAACTACAAGAACCTAATTTTTTATTTTGACTACAGTTGCTCATAAGTGAGAATAGTGGTCTAATCATTCATGAGAGACATACTTCTTAGATTTGTGTGTGGAGGCACCATTTTAAACATGCTACTAAAAAGAGATTTAAAACAAAGTGAACAATGCATGTCATCTTATAACACCGCACAACAAAGTTTTTGCTTCTTGAACACTGTTAGGTGTTTCTTATAGATTTTGGGTGCAGATCACGAATATCACATCAAAATTTACGCATCGCGTACAGTTTAAGAGAAATCTTCAGTTTTATCATATTTTTTCTGTTGGCGATGCAGCACACATGAAGGAAACGTATGAGAATATGGAACTGTTGCTCAACCACATCCAGTATAGCAAGTACAACTGGAATATCTGTGGAGATCTGAAAGTCGTTGCTCTGTTACTGGGACTGTAGCTCGACTATATCAAGTACTGTTGTTTCATCAGTGAATGGGACAGCTGTGCCAAAGAGTCACATTATTGTCGACAGAGCTGGCCACTCCGCAAAAAGTTAGTTCCAGGACAGAAAAATGTTGCA
>JAOVYV010000019.1:8515691-8527721 GCA_025674545.1 Hassar affinis
CACCACCAGCATCACGTAGTGACCTGGCCACTATCCTGCAAGAAGAATGGCTTAAAATCCCTCTGAGCACTGTGCAGCACTTGTATATGTCATTCCCATTATTTATTGACTAAATAATAATTACTAATAAATGACAGGTGTTTCAGTTTCATTGTCTAACCGCTGTAGGTGTGTGTGTGTGTGGTATCTAGCTTGAATCAAGAGAATCTCTGGGTATGCAATGACATCATGGTCAGTTCTGTTGCTCTAGATCCGTGAAAAATTCATTCTGTCAGTGCTTGCAACCTGGGTTTAATTTTACACACACACACACACACACACACACACACACACGTCTTACTGTCCTTACGTTTGCCACTTACGTTGACATAATTCTCAATGCACCTAATTAATGCCAACACCTAAATCTAAACCTAACCTTTTAGCTATGTTATTATTATTTTTTTAATAAAAGCTGTATTTTTTAAAAGCAGGTTTCTTGTGGCATACAGCCGAGGGTGTTATGGAGAAGCATTTCTCACCACCTGCAAGCTTATTAAAGTTGTAACACTCTCTTTATATTTGAGTATTATATTGAGTATATTTTATATTTGTGTGTGTGTTTGTGTGTGTATGTGTGCTTCTGTTATGGTATAAGAGAGACAGACACCTGCCTGTCACTAACAAAAAATATTGAATTTACCCAAAAAATGTGCAGCCATTTTGTAGATATTTTACAGATCAAATTCTATAAAATTCTAATTCTGATTTTAATTAATCACATGATTTAATTATAAGCATGTCAATATTTTATTGATCAAATTCTTAAACTGCTACACAACTGCTCTCCCAAACAGTCACCTTGAAGTGATGCTTGTTGTTGTACATTAAAGATGCAAGTCCCCAGCTCCCCTCATTTTGGTGCCATGTTTGTATAAATTGATCTGTGGAAGAAATTAACACTGTTACCATCACATCCCTCAAGTATTCACAAATTATCTCTGATTTCACTGGATTTGAAAATGCTTCATAATGTTTCCCACAGGTCACTGTTAAAGCAGAATTCAGAACATTCTGAAACTGAGCACTTGTTGCACTTGAAATCAGATCATCTTATGCTTATTAAGATCATAAACATTTTTTACTACAAACAGTAGTAATTTTTCTCAAAAGTACAGTGCCTTGAAAAAGTATTCATACCTCTTGACCCTTTCCACATTTTTTCACATTACACCCAGAAACTGAATAAGAAAATGTGAAAAAGTGAAAAGAAAATTATGCATAGTTTTTTTTTTATCTGAAAAGAGTGGTGTGCAATTACAGCTGCAAGTCTTTTGGGCTATATCTCTACTAGCTTTGCATATCTACAGGCTGAAACCTTTGCCCATTCTTCTTTGCAAAAAAGTTCAAGCTCAGTCAGATTGGATGGAGAGCGTCTGTGAACAGCAATTTTCAATTCTTGCCACAGATTCTCAATGGTCTGGTCTTTGACTGGGCCATTCTAACACATGGATATGCTTTTATCTAATAAATTCCATTGTAGCTATAGCTGTATATTTAGGGTCGTTGCCCTGCTGGAAGGTGAACCTTTGCGTCATGACTGTCCTGTATTTAGCTCCATCTGTCTTCCCATCAATTCTGACCAGCTTCCCAGTCTCTGCTGAAGACAAGCATCCCCACAGCATGATGCTACCACCACCATGTTTCACAGTGGGGATGGTGTGTTCAGGGTGATGTGTGGTGTTAGTTTTCCACCACACATAGTGGTGGAGCTCTGCAGCTCCTCCAGAGTGACCAAGGGCCTTTTGGCTGCTTCTCTAATTAGTGCTCTCCTTGCCTGGGCTGTCAGTTTAGGTGGACAGCCATGCCTTGGTAGGTTTTATCCCTGACCTGTCTGGTGTGTTCCTTGGTTTTCATGATGCTGCTTATTCACTAATGTTCTCTAATAAACCTCGGAGGCCTTCACAGAACAGATGTAGTTATACTGAGATAAAATTACACACAGGTGGACCCTATTTATTAATTAGTTGACTTATAAAGGCAGTTGGTCAGACTGGATTGGTATGCTGAATACAAATTCATTTTCATTTTATTTTGAAAACTATGTAATTTCTTTTCACTTCACAATTTCTTGCTTCTTTGTGTTGGTCTATCACATAAAATCATAATAAAATACATTTAGGTTTGTGGGTGTAATGTGAAAACATGGTTCAAGGGGTATGAAAAGTCACAGTATGTTAAACAGATCTGAATTTGGGTGGCAGAAATGACCTAAGTTAATACATACAAAACATTCAGAATTAATGTGGCTTCATATATTTGCAACCAATAAACACTTTATCAGTGCTAGCTCTAGCAATATTTACACAAGCATGTGTGCTATATTTCTATCACTAGTTACATTAGTAGGTTAAGGGCCAGTAGCTTACTAGCTATATATGACTAGCTAGATAAGTTAGCCAAAATAGATAATGCTAGGCAAAATATCTCTTATCTTAAATATCACACTTTTGATTGTCACATGCTGTGAATGTCCAGTGTGCCAAAAAACATGAACCAGACAGGACTGGTTTCCTTCAGCATGGGCTATGATTAATGCATGTCTGTGATTGTAATTTAGCAGAGTACATTTCACAAAACTTTTGCATGTGGTAAATTTTGTTTAAAATGTAGTACTGCACAATATGCTCAGTGTTAAGTAAAATGTAATTGCTTTTCTCAAGTGTGTTTTACTGTAGAGAATTAGGTAACAGGTGTGGATTTCACACATTGCAGTTAGTAACTCAATTATTTTAGGTGGAAATTATATAATTCATATAATTAAATATTAAATAATGTGTATTGTATTTATAGACTCCAGAAATTATTATTTACTGTGTGTCATTTAATATTTTTAGACTCATATCTGTCTGTTAATATGAGCACTGTGTTATCCACATTCTTTTTTCTTTGTAACACACAAAAACACACACAGACAAATTGCAGGTAAAGCCCTTTTTTGCTTTTTTGTTATTTTAGCTATCTGCTGTTTATTTTAACAGACTTCTTAAATCTTTTACCAAAGTCATCCATCTTCCAAGAGCCACTCTCTACTCCGGTCACTCTCTCTCTGTTGCATGCTGGGAGGTGTGTGGAGAGTGCATGGTGAGAGTGCGTGTGAGAGATTGAATGTTTATTTTTACTTTTTTTTACAGTACACAGTTTCGGTGTATCACCATAACACTAAGTGAAGCGCATTAAACAATAAAACAGTTATTTCCCTTGCAGAGAGCAAGTAGACCCGTGGTGGAGTGACATGGCGGAGCGCCATGAAGACGGTGCCGAGCTGCTCTCACTCCGCCATGGTGTGCGCTGTGTGCCGAGGCCCGAGGTCATGGTTGAGCAGGTTTTAGTGTCAATGGGGAAGTTAGTTGGTTATGAGAACATTGTGGCCACGTCGCGTATGAATAAAACAGTTGTGGTGTTCGTCAGTCAGCATCAGTGGATCTGCTGGTGGCTAAAGGAATCACAGCAAGTGACGAGCCTCTCACAGATTCACCACTGGTTTCCACCGCGAGCCGTGGCATCATCTCCAATGTTCCACCTTTCCTGGGGATCAAGAACTCTGCTCAAGTACGCCAGCACCGGCAGCATGAGATGTTTTGAATATGGTGATCTGGGGCAGAAAAGGTCAGGGTGTCTGCACAAAAATGATAGCATTGTTGATAGCAGGCACAAAAATGATACCAATGATACCAGGACCTAGTGGTGCACAGGTGAGAGTCGAGCTGGCTGAACCCTGTGCAGAGACAGCAGAGGAAAATCTCCCTCCCACTGCGACTGCTTCTGAAGCTGTGAAGGAGCAGGTGGAAGAGAGTGGTGGCACTGAGACTGTGAGGGACTCAGCTCACTTACAGGTGTCCTCAGTGCAGGTTGTGGGTGAAGCTTATGTGCTGACTGACAATACTGTGAGTAATGGTGATGAGGAGGTTAGTGATGGTGAGACATGGGTGTAGGGAGTGCTGACAGGGTTGTGGAGAGTGGGGCTGTGGCTGCTGAGGATATGGCCAGTAGCATTACACTGATGTGTGTAGATGTTCCTGAATGTTTCTCTAGGCCAGAACTGCTTCTGGAAGGTGCAGAAATAACAGCGGAGAACAATCCATCAGGTATTTCTGGTGTGTCTCTCTCTGGAGAAGAAAAAGGAAATATACAGGAATTATACAGGAAATAAATGACTTTCTAGATGATTCTTTCTGGAATTTCTGAACCTTTTTTTCAGATTCTGAAAAATTAATCAAATCTGTGCAGAACAAAGTGCAACACTAGCTGAACTTAGCCAAAAAAAGATACAGACTCTATGAATTAGTAACAAAATTACACCAGGCCAGAAAAAGTAGAGGGAAACCCCTGGTTTCCAAGAGTAAAAAAAGTTCAGTGCTCTATAAATAAATAAATACAGAAGTAAAACAAGGGCTTTCTTTCCCTATCTCTCTCTGTGTACGTTTCTCCTTTTTCCCTTTCGCCCCTCACTGTGGAATGTTTAAGAGTACAGAAAATGCTTCCTTCAGAAGACACACTGTGATGATTATGAAGAGAGTTTCTCTGTGTATAACTGGATGAACTGCTGTGTAATCAGGGACAAAGACAGTTTTTCTACACTTTGCTGTGGGACCCAACTACAGTAACAACAAGAGACTGTGATGTCCAGAGTACACAACAGAACTGGTGCAGTCTGAGTCTGGTCAGAGCCATGTGGAGGCTTAACTAGAGCAAGAAAAGGAGGAAGAATGTGACTTTACTCAGCAAGAGCTCAGCCATACACAGAGGATATGAGGAAACACTACATCCGTCTCCACGACACGGACCTGAGTTCTTGTGCAAAATACCTTCAGAAGCAGCTGCATGCCTCCGGGACTAAAGGTGTGGTTTTGCAGATGAGATGATTCTGAACACACTGTATAAGGTGTACATTACTCCAAACATAGACGCTCATGGCTAGGTGCTCTCAGCTGGCCAGTCAGGACTGACGTGTGTTGACTGTTGGTGGCCTGAATGGCCCTGTGATGCACAGAGTCAGTGTCGAGGCCCAAGCACAGCTCCCTGTAGACGGTGGTAGAGACGGTGCAGGTGCACATATTTTTTATAAAGGATGACTAGGTCATAATAAAAGTGTCTTAAAGTCAAGTCTCTCTCTCTCTCTCATTTTCTTTCTCTCTCTTTCTTTCCTTCTCTTAGTTTCTGATCTTCATGCTCTTTGAGTCCATTACAAGGTAGTGCATCAACTTCCACTTGCCTATGTAAATAGACTGTCAGCAGGTAAGCTGGCAAGAAAAAAATTTGTCGGCTTGCATTTTGCCTTTGTTAAAAGCTAGAATTTAGGCTTAAAGCAAGTTAGTGACTGCAGATGCGCCCACATTTTTCATGATGAATTCAGTACTTTATTAGTTGATAAGTTCAATAAGTTCAATCGTTTGCTTTCTTCTTCAATTGTTTGTTTGTTTGTTTACATTTTGCGCTGTGTGCACTTTAAGGAGCAGCTTCCAATCTCGTTGTACTTTGTATACTGTGTATGCTTAGTATAATGACAATAAAGGCTTTCTATTCTATTCTATTCTATTCTATAAGGTTGACCTTCCCCTGCCTGTTTTTCATTACCCCACAGGAATGCTAGTGTGTCTGGATGTTGGTTTGTACCTGGGCCAGTGTGGGAGTAATTGTCTCACCTGTCTACATGAACTGATTCTCATAATTTATTTTGTGAAATTAAACTGCTTAGTCTTTTGTTAGTTAGTCTCTGTGTATGTGAATGCAAACATTTTCAGAGAAATATCTTCAGTTTGGAACTGAAGATGAATTTGAAAAAATCTCTTTTTCTTATTCTTTCTTTACATTTAATGTTACTGTCAGGACTATGGCTTTCTTGCTCTTGTCATACAGTATTTCACCAGTTTTAGAGTTTGTCCTTTGTGTTCATGTTTATGCCTGGAGTATTATTTTGGTTAATTCTTTTGGTCCACACTGTCTTTAATAACTTAGTTAATTAAAACACCTGCATCTACCTTTGCTCCAAACCCTGACAGAAAGCAAGACATGTAAATAGATACAGCAGAATGGGTGGCACAGGAGGAGCAGCTCAGTGGGTGGGGGTGGGGAGTTACCAGTGGTGGATTTCCTGGCCCACCAAGAAATCTTTGGGGGGAAGGCTAGTACCTGTTTGTCGGTCAGGCTTATGCGGCTGAACACGGAAGCAGCCTTGCAGGTGCACCCAAGCTAGAGGCAGACAGGGCGACCTCGAGTGCCTCACGACTCAGTCTGTGGTCTATGGCAATATGTTTGTGCTAGAACAAATGGATAAAGGTGTGATTAAACTTTAATTAAATCTGAGTTCATGTTGTGGTATAAATACTATGCTATGAGATATGAGATGTTTGTACATTATATGCACTATTTTCTGTGCACTATTTTGCATGAATGTTGGTGTGGCAGAGGACTCAGACACAACGTGAGTAATGTTACCTTTCTGATTATCACATATACTTCCTAGCAGAGAAACCATCATTATTATCAATAACTCTTCGGTTTAGAGGTCAAAGTATTTGCTCCAAATGCCAAGTCAAAAGAGCAGAAAAAGGCTCTTTTGCTCCTCTCCAGGCTAATAAAACATGCCATTTTATTTCACATATGGAACAATTTATGATAGCCTGTTGGGCAGGGTGTTGTTATATTTTGCGTAGCCAGATTAATCTTCTTATTGATTAATCGGCTCAGTTGGCTTAGGGGAGAAACTGTGTTTTGCCTTATTTGAAAGAGTACCAAGGAAGCCAAAAGAAAATCTGTCAAGAGCCCTTAAAGATAAGGGGTTAAATGAGGTTAAATATTCTATAGCAGGTCTGTTAAATTTTATTCTACTAAATAATGTAGTGCAAAATGATTTTACTCGTCTTTTTGTTTTATGCACTTTTTCTGAGCTCACTAGTCTATTATTCCACTTCACAACATTACTTACACACACATTCTTTGTAACATCAATTTTCACTTTGTTTCAGTGTGTTAGAAACATCAGAGACACTCACAACACGTGAGTCTCTCTGTATATCTGTGTATGGCGAACAGTGATATGTATGAACAAGAAATACATGAGTGGAGGCAGCATTGGGTGTATGTTCATTCATATTTGTGTGCATGTCACCATTTATATGTGTTCGTTAATAATTAAAAATATTCCCTATCTTCCTCAGGCATACTTAACCAATTCTAGAAATCTAGGAAACATGATAAAGGTCTCATTTTGTTAAATGCATCAGGCACCTATTACATACACTTTTTAATTCATCCCTGTGATCGGCTGTATGAGACATTGAAGATGTGGAAATCATACAATGCTGTTGAGTATCGGATGCACAATGTTCTCTGTCTCTTGGCCACTGCCATGGTATAATGCTCCTTCTGTAGTGTGTCTGCTTTCCCAGGGTTGCCTCACTGGAAGATAGGAGTATGAGGGATGGCAGGCTCACTCGACCTGCTGGTTCCATTGAGGCTTGTAGGTAATGGCTGGGTCAGAGGGCTTTTTTTTCGATGTTTTATTGAAAGTTCATGGCAGCCATCTCACATTTTGCCTGTCTGTAAATCAGGATCCTCTGTGGCAGAGCAGAGTATGGTTTTTGTCAGGCAGCAGCAGAAGGGGCTATTTATCTCTTACTTACCCCTCCACCTGTCTTCCACATAGCCAACCACAGATCTGTGTACAGCATATCTGTTCTTCGAAATTTTGTTGTGCACTGTGTAATTTGTCTTTCTATCTGGCTATCCATGTATTTGTATTTTTGTTTGTCTATTTCATCAGAATAAAATTCCCTTTGTTGCAGCTGAACTGCCGAGGCAGCTCATACCATCTTCCCTTCTTGTGCTCTGTGCAGCCATTGATGAGTGAGTTAAACATTTACTTAATAAATATGTCAGACTTTTGCCACTCTCTTCTCTCTCATCCTCCCTCGCTCCCTTCGTACTGTCTTTGCCTCTATCTCGGATGTTTCCCAGGACTCGCTGAGAAATAGCAATTAGTTTTAGATTTATGCTGCACTGACAGACACTGGTATATAAATAGAGGTTAAACACACAATTTACATATTAATTTCATGATTCATTTAATCAATGATTTATGTGGATATAGATTGTTTTTTATCTGCCACTCCAGGGCACTGTTCTCTCACGCACTTTCTCTCTCTTCTGTCTCTCACCAAGCATGACAGAATAGAGTGCTGTGTAGGAGTACTCACTCTCTCCCTCCTTTCTTCCCTCTCTCTTTTGGTCTCTCTCTCCCCTCTCAGCTGTTCAGTGACTTGGAGAGGAATATGAGTCAAACAGCCCTCCTAATTGGTTTAATTTTTCAGTGCATGCACTTATCCTGACACTTATTTACTGTGCACTGCCATATCTCTCTCGCTCAGTGATTGCTCTCTCTCCTTTGGGTTTGTCTCTCTGTCTTTCATTTTCACTATTAATAATGGGGCAATAAGCAGGGTGGTTAAAGGAATGGTAATGAAAGCAGTGGTAATGGTGAATGGTGGTACAGGTCAGATGTTCTTAATAGATTGCTCATATGGAGGCTAGAACAGACATAATTGATGTTTGTATGTTTCCAGCTTGCTGCTGGAGAGAGCAAGGGACTATATGCACAAGGGAATCATGGAAAATGCATTGGTGACATTTGGCTATAATGGAAGCGTATAGGGGACTAAATTATTTTGTGGAGGCAACCACTCAACCTCTGCCCATAATCATAATCATTATATGACTAACGCTATTTTAGCATCATATCATATAAAACAATAATGCGTCAGTCTTCGCTAACATTATTATATACTAAACGTATAATTATACACTGAATATTAATAGAAAATATTAATAATTATAGCATATAATGTATAGAAGACATTATCATGATAATTTTAAGAAACAGCAACAATTAACACTATTAAGAGTGTATTTCAATTTAGTACATTTAATTATTACAAAGGTTTACAGTATATTTTATTCTAAATGGGAACATTTTGTCTTTTAAAATGTTTGTTATCCTGACATTTAAATACAGAAATATATTATAAATATTCTTAAAAAAATATTCTTTAAAAAAAAAAATAGTATGGAGTCCATTTCTGATTATTTCTTGCAACAATTCCATACGTTTTGTTGTTATGTAAATGGGGTTTAACTATACACTTTGGACAAGTCCTCCTGCACTGTTCTCCTAACTGGGTGAGGCCATAGTGTGCTCAAAGGCTCAAATTCTGGCAATGTTACAGCGGTTTTATGTGTAAAACATTTTCTTGTGTTTAATTTTTTTTTAAACTGATTATGTATTTATCAATTACCTGATTTGTGCAGATAAACAACCATCTGTTTCTTGCTTTGGTTTTTCCCATCGTACATGTCAAAGCGATTTGAAACTTATCTACAGTATATACAGGACTTGTTTAACTAATAAAAAAAAATAGGTTTCTTAAGAATGACAATTTGTGTTTATTTAAACTATTCCTTAAGGGTGTCAATATATTTGGTATTTGTATAGAAAATCCTGTAATAATTTTGATAAGAATGATTTTTGTTAGTGGTGTCTTCTATTGTTTGATAGGTAAATTTGAATTATCTTGTGTAATTTAAGGACAGCCCTGTACTTAGAATTTCTATATGATAAGTATTTCATCAGATTTTTGAATGAGTCATAGAACGAAGATTAGAGCTATCTTGGCACAGTAGGAACAAACTGGAATGATTTATTAGTGTTGACATCAATATGTCACTGTAGGGTTAGACTGGAAGAAGAGTAGAGAGAAAAAGTGAAAGACATTAAGAGAAAGAGAAAGTGAAATAGAGAGATAGGTAAGGTGCAGAAAGGCGCATGATAGCTGCTCATCCTGCAGAAAGTAAATAATAGGCTTTAATTATTTGCTGGTGGAGCTGTTGAAAGCCTGGGCCGATATTATCAGCATGACTCCACAGCTGCTGTGACGTGTGGCTGTGAATGTAGAAGGTGTTAATGGAGCTGTGTGTGTGTACACACATCTTTGTTTTATCAGCTCCTGGTAAAGACAGTAGACATACAGGAGACAAATAATAGGGTCTTTTTAGCCTCACTGGCCACACCATCTATTTTAAAGGTTTCATACCCTTATATCACTATACCCATCAACACATGACTGATACATTGATCAGTAATTCAACTGCTAATGTGTGTTCTAATTAGCATGAAACAGTATACACTGAAGTACCAAAAAAAGTGGTGCACCAGTTTATACTTGGTAGGTCCCATGGGATCTTGGAGGGAATGCTGCACAGTCTTCACGCTGATGTTTGTTGAGGCCCCAGTATTGAATTCCAATGTTAATTGAGGCATTTTTTAATGCCTATCACGTGAAACAATTCTTGCCAACCGATGCTGCTCACGTTCACCCAGGGTATTTTTACGGCCACGCTGCTGTCATAAGTTTGAGGTTTTGACGGAATTCTTATAGTCATGGTACACTCTTGAAATGCTCATACTTGAAAATCCAAAAATGGCCTTGAATATCGTAAAAACGTGATAACCCTAGAAGCTTCCATAGATGTCTGTCACATTATATACGCACTAGCGGACATGCATAGTGATGTGCATAGGTGCCATTGGTATATATTTTCCATAGGTTCCGTTCAGTGTATTTCTGCATGAGCTTGTGTATATTCAATATATCCTCTCTAAAAAGATATAAAATGTGATTTGCTAACAAATTTTTGTCATGTATGCCAATACATATGATAAGCAACAGAACATGTAGTATATTAAGAATGAATGAAGCCTTTATTTGTCACATATACATTACTGCACAGTGAAATTCTTTCTTCACATATCCCAGCATTTTGTTAGGAAGTTGGGATCAGAGCATAGGGTCAGCCATGATGCAGCAACCCTGGAGCAGGGAGGATTAGGGTTCTTGCTCAAGGGCCCACTAGTAGCAGCTTTGCAGTGCTGGGGCTCGAACCCCTGATCTTCTGACCAGTAACCCAGAGTCTTAACCTATTGAACCACGACTGCAGGGGTGTATGTAGGGGTGACTAAGGAAGCTCTAAGGAAGCTGATTTAATAATTGTAGCAAAATGTAGTTATGAAACAAGGTCCATTCCATTCTGGCTAAATGGGGTGCTCAATGTTTAATTTTAAATAAAATTGTTTGGTTTCTCCCATTAAATTATGCTAATTAGCCTATTATAAATGTCAGCCTATTGATAATACTGTTAATAAAAATCTGAAAATAACTCATGTCCTATCTCATCTCCTTAGTGTTGTAACAACCAAATTTATGAAAGACATAGTTTATTTGCATGTTTGTATGCTGTGTGTGACACCACTCACTGTGCTGTTGGAACTTAGTTGCAGCTACTGAGTCCATTAATACTTTTGTCATTGTATAGTAAAAGTATCATGGTGCTTTATAATATGTCTCAGTTATTTATAAATGGAGTGTGAGTAGTGATGAGAAATGGCTTCATAGGGCATAGTAATTAAATGAGCCTTTTCAGAGTACCCACACTAATGTCGCTGATGCTGCCTGTGTACTTCCACTATCACCGCTCATCATAGCAACTTCAAAGAGACCTTTCTTTCTCATTCCGTGTAAAAGAGTGTGACAGTTCGCGTGAAGAAACCACGAGAGAATAAGTTTGACTATCCAGTTTTGTGAGACCATCGGAGCATCATCTTCTCTGGTATGCAAAAAAATGGAAGTGTTAATGTTCCATTATCTGGAAATGGAAAGAGTATGGCACAACCGTAAACCTACCAAGACAAGGCCGTCCACCTAAACTTACAGGCCGAACAAGGAGAGCACTGATCAGAAATGCATCCAAGAGGCCCATGGTGACTCTGGACAAAATGCAGAGATCCACAGCTCAGGTGGGGGAATCTGTCCACAGAACAATTATTAGTCGTGCACTGCACATATGTGGTCTTTATGGAAGAGTGGCAAGAAGAAAGCCATTGTTAAAAGAAAACCATAAAAAGTCCTATTTGCAGTTTGCCAGAAGCCATGTTGGGGA
>JAOVYV010000019.1:8583545-8594739 GCA_025674545.1 Hassar affinis
AGGTTGGCTGCTATCCAAGTTTTTTACACTGGACTAACTGAAAAATGAGCAATGCAATATGTGACATGCTGCCAACAATGTTTTTATGTGAGTGTCATTTCTGTAATACAGTGCATGGTGCTCACCTTGAATCTGCATCTCATAAGTTGTGGTCCAGTTGGCAACAGAGCTTGATACCACACAGATACCACATCCAAACACTGCTGGTCAGGTCAGTAATGTACACTGAGAACAAATCTCACAAAAACCACCATACACAGTCATTCTTGTCCTGCCATGGTTGCAACTCTTTGATCTCATATGCCTTGATTCCAAAAAACTCACACATTGGTCTTCATGTTGCCTCATAAAATGCTTGCAACTGCCCACATTCTTCCTAGCAGCCATGATGGTGAAGAGCCCTGAAGATTCATTTGCCTTTGCTATTCCTCTGCACATTACAAGTATTTTGAAGTTTTCAGAAAAGCCAAGGCTTACTTCTGCATCACTGCGACAATTGTACAATTGAGCTCCTGCCTGGTACTATGGCCCCAGACAACCATATTTACCTTACATCCACCACCAAGCAGAAAGCTATGGAGGAAAGCCTGCAGCAGGGTTACATGTGCCCCTCCACAACACCTGCTTGGAAACTTTTTTGTGGAAAAAATTGGAGGCTCAACCAGGTCACGGTCAAGTACCATTCTGCATTACCCCTCACCTCACTGGCCCTAGAACAGCTGCACAGCACTCAACCTATACTGTGCTTACAACCTGGTATGCATCTGTGAAGGGGACATGTGGCAAACAGCCTTTAGCACCACCTCTGACTACTTTGAATGGGCTCTCTTCAATGCCCTCTGTCTTCCAGTGCTTGAATAATGACGTCCTGAGGGACATACTGGGCAAGTTCATCATTGCATACACTGATGATGATTTTTTCTATCCCCTGTCTCATGAAACCCATATCACCCACATCAAGTGTTTCCTGGCTCATGTCCAGCAACATGAGCTGTATGCCAGAGTTCCAAGAAACCAAAGTCTCATTCCTGGGCTACATCTTCAGTGTGAACAGAGTTATCATAGACCAAGTACAGGCAGTCACATCTTGGCCCACTCCTCAGATGGTGAAGGCTCTCCAAAAGCTTCTGAGCTTTGCCTACATTTACTGCAGATTCATACACGGGTTCAGCATCATACTAGCCATTTTACCATGCTGTTGAAAAAGGACCCAAGTGCCTGATTCTGCTGTAGAAAGAGCCTTCATGTCCTCAATGTCTTTATCTCTGCTCCCATTTTCAAGAGCCCAGACCCATTTAAGCAGTTCATTGTGGAGGTGGATGTAGTAGCAGTGGTAGAAGCAGTCATGTCCCAAAGCTTTGATAACAAGACTAAGCTACATCCCATGGCTTTATTCTCCAAGAAGCTAACCGCAAATGAAATGAGCTATGGGAAACATGAGCTCCTAGCTATTAAATTAGCATTGCATGAGTGGAGGCATTGGCTGAAGGGTTCCCTGCACCCCTTTGGTATTTACACAGACCTTAAAAATCTTGAGTGCCTGAAAACTGCCAAGCATCTTAATCCATGCCAAGCCTGATGGCCAATGTTTTTTTCCAGGGTCCACTTCACCTTGTCCTACCCTACCTGCTCCAAGAAAACTTGAGTTGATGCACTGTCATTCCAATACTCTTCAGAGAGTATCTTGTCCTGTACTGCTTGCACCCAGGCCTCACTGTGTTACAATTACACTACATGCTGGTAAACTCATACATCTGCCAATTCCTTAATGTCCCAGGTCTTGCATTGCCATTGACTTTATCACAAACCTTCCAATGTCCCACAGCAATACCATGATCCTTACCATCATATGTTGGTTTTTCATACCAATACACCTCATTCCTCTGCTGATCCTGCCCACAGTATTCAAAACAGCAAAACTCCTATTTCAACATGTATTCCATCCCAAAGGCATCCTGGAGTGACAGAGGGCCCCAAATCATGTTTCATGTCTGGGATAATTTCATGGATTAAGTGGGTGTTCCAATTGGGCCCACCCTCGGAAATCACCCAGAGGCCAATGGTCAGTGTGAGCACACCAACCAACAAATGGGACAGTTCGTTTAAACTTACCGTCCAGAGAAGTTTCTTCCATGGGGTGAGTATGCTCAGAACTCCCTGCCACACTGTGCCATGCAGCTCCCACTCTTCCAGTGTGCCCTTGAACACCAATTCCACAGTTTCCCTGGCTGTTAATCACTGGTTCACCAGAGGTGGGCAGGTCTGGGAGCAGGCCAACAGATGGAACACGCCACACTGCAACACAAGGAGTGTGCAGACGAAGTTCACCAACAAGTGAACCACCAAGTGCATCAACAAAGTCACCTATATATTAGATCTCCCTTCTTAGTCACCAGGCCGCCTCATTCCAGGTCTCCCTTTTAAAGCCTATCATACCTGTTCCCCTTGCAGAATTCATGCTTACCAAAAATCCCCCTGAACCCCTGCATATTGACAATCAACCAGTCTACATCCTGAAATTCATCTCTAGCTCCTGTTGACACAGCTTCATGTTGACCTTGCTTATGATCACACACACCTGGGACTCATTACACACTCGCTGACTGTGTATAAGCATGCATGTTCAGTTCACTGACTGAAGTGTTTGTTCAGTGTTCATGCATGTTTATTGTGCTTACGCTTTCTTGACCTTAGCCATTACCATGTTCCCTGAACTTTTGTCTTAGTTTATGATGATTGTTTATTACCTGCCCAGTGTGTGCCCAGACTTTTTAAAAAAGCTGAACTGCATTTCCATTCACTCGTGTCTCCCAAGTCTAAAAGAGGAGGTTTGAGCATTGTTTTCATTCACCCTTTTCAGAAAAGAGCAAAAAGTAATAGGTTTTCCAACCAAACTCAAATTCAAAAAAAGGTTTGTTTTACTGTACTATGATGCATACTCCAGAAGTGATGCTGTGAATGAATTAAAGCAATGTGACATCCCTTCTGAAACTGGGAACAAAAAATAGATGAAGGACATGAGCCACTACTTCCTTTTTCCACTAGAATGGGTAGAAAGAAGTTAGCAACAAAGTGTGCAAGAAAGACCCTGCAACATCACTTAATAAATCACTTAATACAGCACTTTCATTGTTTAATTGAATTAATTAGGGGCCTAATTGAGCTGAGTGATGATGGCTTCTGGGGTTGTGGAGTCCTTAATGAACTGAAGGTAGGGCTCAGGAAGTGTGCAAGAGTGGGGATGTCCTCTTGGGATGCATACACACAAGCTCTCTCTCTCTCTCTGATAGACAGTTTTACCATTTCCTTCAGTGGAAAAGATTTGTGTTGGTGTTAAGTTGGGCTCAGATTCACTCTCTCCAAAGAGAATGCTAAACACAGAAAAAATAGGGGCATTGGTAGCTCAGTTGTTAAGACATTGGACTACTGTTCAGAACATCATGAGTTCAAATCCCAGCATCACCAGGCTGCCACTGTTGGGCCCTTGAACAAACCCTCAGCTGCTCAGTTGTATGTATGAGATAAATGTACGTCAGTCTGGATAATTGTGTCTATAAAATTGCATAAATTAACGGATGAATTAATCACAAACTGGCAAAATACTTGACCCTGAACTGTGATTTTATGATTGCAGTCTATAGGCTACAGTAGTTTCATGTTCAGTCAAGTCAGAAATAGTTTGTTTCTCTCTCCAAGTACAATGGCTATGCTCTAACAATAAACATCTTTGGATAAAACAGGCATCAGAAAATGTCTTACTAAAACTGGGATTTATTCAGATTTTGGAGTATGCATCCATGTCTATCAGCATTTGATTGGATTCCATAATAAGGAATTATTTTAACAAAACAGTTTTTTCAGTACAGGGAAATATATCCATGGTAATGCAAAATTGGTAAATGCACATTAAATGCACATCTGAAAAGTATTTTTCTTTTTAGATTTTTTTTAAAGAAGTTTAAAAGAAGAAAAAAACACTTTGTTCAATGTTCCGATACTGTACTCAGGCCAGAGATGCCAGTGACCTTGAATACAAGACTTTTGTTTAGTGCAGCTGAGAGCATACATCAAAGAAGTGTGGGATAATGACTTCGTTTGGGTGTGCGAATGCAGATTTCTGACATATATATATCTTTATAGGTCTGACAGCAGCAGCTATGGCAGAGACAATGAAACTGCAAAAGATGAAGCTGCTGGCAATGAACAGCATTCATGGAGCAAGCAGTCAGAATGGCACAGAGTCTGAAAATGAAGAGCTCAACTCCAACCCAGGTCAGAGTCCTGAACACACACAAGCATGCATGCATATTTGTAGTAGTGTTTTTGTGAGAATCTTCTTAAATCGTCTTAATCTTGCTTTGAGGGCCTCAGCAATCCTGAATCTAATCCCTCACTTTGACCTGCTATGACCTTGACCTGAAGCTGAACTAAAATCATGCCTAAAGCTGCATTTGGAGCCACTAAAAACCACCACAAATGTCCCCCTCAAACTGCAATTAACTAGCCTGTTGCTACACTGCTCATTATTGTCCACTGGCTAGCTTCTTGGTTAGCTACTCTTGTTGTCTTGTAGTGAGAACTGCTACTTAATCTGCTGAATTCATAAATGACCTAAGGAGATTTGAGTTTCCTCTCTTTTTGAAAGAATATACACTTTGACCTCTCTCATTCCCCCTCAACTGGACAGCTGGTGATAAGAAACTTTCAGAGCAACAGAGCCTGATATTTTGCATCTTAAAGAAAATTAAAATGACAAAAGGGTGATTTTTTTACATCCTGAGAGCCCTTTTCAAACAATAGCTTACTTCCCTCAACCATCAAGTAGCCCCTCTTATCAGAAGAAGACAACCCCCTTTAGTGCACATACACTGCAAGAATCTCTTTCCCGGGACAACATAATTTTTGACGTAATACCAAAGTTTGTCAAAATTCAGTATATATAACTACATTAAAGTACTCCCTTTTAGTATGTGGTACAAATACGGTGAAAATTGGATGAAGATTGAGGAAGTTGCTGCTTAATAATATCTTATGGGATATTGGTCACCTATCAACCAAAAAAGAGAAGTGTTGCTCACTGTGAGTTGTTGATGAAAGAACTGAAAAAGGACAATTTGTATAATGTAAACTTACCATAATCAATGAACATATATGTCCCTTCTGACTAATGGGATTTCAGTTCTACTTAGGACCATGCTAAACATTAGATGTCGCTGGTTAAAATTCCTTTCAATCATTCTACTTTGGATTTGTGCTGTTGTATTGCATTTGCATTGATAATAATCTATAATAAACATTTGCCTTAGAACTGCATGCATGATGTTATTTCTATGATATGAAGACACCTGCAAAAGTGTTTATATACTTAATAAAAATTCGAACATCGTGGAAAAAGTTCATTTTTTTCATAGTTTAATTTGAAAATAGTAAACCATCATATATTTTATATTCGTTGCATGGCAAGACATATTTCAAGCATTTTTTTTTTCATTTTGATCATTTTGGCAAATTTTTCTTGGGTACAACCCATATTGTCAGCTCTACTGCTCATCCCACAAATGTGGCACCATTTAAAAGGGAAATTAACAGGCTTTCCAATAGTATACAATTGCCAAGAAGTATTGTTACAACAAAGAAATAGTCTACCAAACACAAATTTTCCTTACTTTTTGTGCTATGTTTAGATGCATAAATAGTCATTTAAAAAATTAATATAAATTTAAAGGTAATTTATTATATTCATTATATTTTATGTGGAATGCTAGCTACCAGGAAAACCTGTTAAAATAACAATGATGTAAACTATTAATAAGATAAAGTATTAATTTAGCAAACTAGTTTTGGACCAGAACAACTTGTCCCATATTATCACAGTTCTGGGTAGCTATGAAGTTTGATCTGGAACAAGTATATTGTATATTATATATTGTAAATTGAGCATGTGAACAGTGTTGTAAAGACCAAGTGTAGCATGGTAATAGAGGACACCATTCTGCACAATGGCATCACACATATTCATGTCTCCCCCACACTATCCAGAGACATTGATAATGGTGCCTGTTTAGGATTTAGTGCAGTATGTGGTTTTAGTGACTCTGGTTCTCTGTCTGCAAGCTTGACATACTGGATGTAAGGTCAGAAACATCCACATAATCACATTGTAGATCTTTGACTGTCAGTTTCGTTCTCAGGTATTGATGCTGGAGGCATTGTTGGACAAAACCATATTTAAGATAGACTCTTGTTCCACTGTGAATATGCAACCTCATCCTCCATGAAATATTTGCCTTTCAACTGTTAGAAAATTCAAAAACAGCATGTGTGCACTCTAGTACAAGTTTTTTTTTTTTGTTTTTTTTTTTACAGTTGAATGTATTATAGTACAGTATGATAACTGACTACACTGTGGCTAGTGCAATGCAATACAGTAAATGGGTGGCTAAGAGCTGCAAATGTTTATGTTCTAAAGGTTTGAATTACGGATTGCATAGTGTGCATAGAGTGAGGATAAAAAGGGAGGAGGAAGAAGAAGAAGATGCTGCAAAAGTGAAAAGTCATAAAAAGGCTTAAATCAGATTTTGTTTCTGTTTGCAGATGTCAGCATCTTCTTGGCATGTTGGGTTCCCACTAAATTATAAAACATGCTCATGGACACACGCACACAGACTCTCTCTCTCTCTGTCCCTTCTTGCAATTCATTATACTCCCATGCTTCCATGCTTCATACTGGACATACAGTGTATCACAAAAGTGAGTCCACCCCTCAAATTTCTGCAGACATTTAAGTATATCTTTTCATGGAACAACACTAATAAAATGACACTATTCATTATACAGATATATACATTGTAATGACTACAAACAACAAAGGATTTCATTCATATTAATACATTCAATGAGAACTGTGGATCTTTTGATGCAAGTAAACGGATTCACTCTGACGTTTTCTCCTAGACACACAAGTAGCTAGACACACACAGAATCATCAAATTCGGTAACAAAACAGAAAAGTTAAATGTGGATGCATTGATAATTATAAAAACCTCTCAGGGTTATTGTGTTAATTTTAATAAGATTTTGCCACAGTCATGGCAAACAGACATGTCTCTCTGCATTGTGAACCAAATAGGAAATGTGGCCGCTCATCATGGACTAATGTTGTAGACTAAAATAACTTGAAAAACATAAAATAACATGAACTGACTCCTAACTGTGATTGGCAGAAGCATTCTCACTGGCCACTAACAGGCCAATCAACTTACCCAACAAACTTTTTTGCTGGCCCTGGGCCGTTGGGCCATTGCTTGTACCTTGCTCAAACCCTGTCTACTTTTTTCATTCCCCTTTTATGCTCCTAAATACTGCCTTCATTACACACACATACACAAACATTACACATATGTCTGTTCGCCTCACTCCTTTGTGACAATTTATTCAGTGTTTATTCAAGTGTTCAGTGTTAACCTGTCATTTTTTGTGATTTTGCCATTATGTATTTTGAACCTTACTGTAAGGATCCCACACTAAACATAAAACAAAAGCTAGAAGCAAAAGCAGGAACAAAAACTTGGTAGAGGGGAGGTGAAGTTCTTGAAGATGGCGTAGAATTGGGGTAAATTCGTATGTTGCTCCACCCTGAGGAGTCCTTACTTTATACTCCTCAGGGCGACTTGATTAGTAATCAAAGATGGCCGCCAGCAGGTGCCCTATGGGAAATGTAGTCAGGAAGTAGTCTCCCACAGGGCGAATCTGGCACCCTCTGGCAGCCGTGGTCCAGGCCTGTGGGGATACCTTGCTTGGTATTCTTGCATGGTATACTCATGATATGAATTGCGGGCCGCGGTCACTCACGATGTCCTCAGGGAGTCCATAGACACTAAAGACAAGTTGAAAATGTGCCTCCATAGTATCCATAGCTGTGGGCAGGCCTGGCAACAGGATAAATCGGACACCCTTTAAAAACCGTCAACAATGGTTAGTATGGCAGTGAACCCTTAAGGTTCTATGGCTAGGTGAGACCAGGGTCTCTCCGTAATGGGAGTAGCTTATCCGCAGGTAATGTACGAAGTGTTTTCTCAATTTCTGATTTTGCCTAATTTATGCTGTTTGCTCTTTGCCTGTTTTTGACCATGATTACTGCTTGGACTACAGTTGCATCCACTCATGTCTTTTGAGTATGACATGGCTTTTTAAATGTTTTTTTATTTTTGTTTGATACAATTTGAATTTCATCATGGCAACTCATAATGTGACTCAGTAGGGTATATGGCTCTTATATGCCTGTATGCACTCTCGACAATGTCTGTAAAATAACCTGAAAAGGCTGCAGTTACCTCCTCATGCTACCAGTAGTGACAAGGACACTAGCAAAATGCGAAACTAGAGAAGAATCAGTTAGGAAGGATAATGAGTAACTGAGTAACTGGATAAGGAATAACTGTCTGTGGCCACCACCTGCAAAATTATTCCCTTTTTGGGGGTTCTCTAGCTGTTGTCCCTCCAGTGCACCTGTTGTAATTTTTTGTGCTAATGCAGGTGAAAATGATTCACAGTTGCTTATTGCTTATCTACCAAATCAACTAAACTTCAATGTATATGTGTGTTTATATACACCGATCAGCCATAACATTAAAACCTCCTCCTGTTGTCTACAATCTTTTTATCAGCTCCACTGACCAAACAGGTACAATGTGTAATTTTACAGATAGAGATGGTAATACATCTGTTTTTCTGCAGAATTTGTTAGCCCCCTTTTATGCTGTTCTTCAGTGGTCAGGACACCCACAAGACCACCACAAACCAGGTATTATTTGGGTGGTGGATAATTGCCAGCACTGCAGTGACCCTGATGTGGTGATGGTGTGTTAGTGTGTCTTGTGCTAGTATGATTGGATCAGACACTGCAGATCTGTTGATGTTTCTAAACACTCTGGCCACTCACTGTCCACTCTATTAGACACACCTACCTAGTTGCTTCACCTACTGTAATTGTGGAACCTCAAAGTGCACTATATGGTAAGTGGAACTGAAATTCAGATGTATTTCCTTATAGCATACTAAGGTATAATTTAAAATGTATTACTTTGAAATATGCTTTTTAAATAATACACTTAATTTGAAATGACAGTAAAGTGCACTTTTGTCCAAACATGTTTTAGTATGTTTAGAAATATATTTATTAAAATGTATTCCCTTATAGTATACTAAAATACAGCTTGAAATTTTTACTTCAAAGTATATTTTTGGTAAAATACAGTGTATGTAAGATGCATTTGAATAAAATACTTAAAATGAAAAATTAACTTTGCGTACTTTAAATACATTATTAATACACTTAATACTATCTTAATATGCTGGAAAATTATATTTCTGTCAAATGGCTGTCGATTAACATCAACATCTGCTATGTAAATAATTTATATACATCCACTTGTACAAACCATTACAGCAGCAACTGGTTATAAATTGTAATGAAGCACTCAGTACACACATACACTTATACCCCTTTTCCACCAAGGCACTTTCAGGGCCAGTTTAGAGCCAGTGCCCAGTCTCAAACCAGTTCCTCGAATTTAGATAAACAAAGAACCCGTTCTCCACCAGGAAGACTGTTCCAGAGTGGAGTCAACACTTTATACTGGTCTAGAGCCAAGAACAGCTTACATCCGGGGCTGAGAGGAGGATTCTCTTGAGCAACTAAATTTTTGACCACCATTAAAACATAGCTACTATAGCATCTAGTCTGCCTAACCGTAATACAAAGAATAGGAATGGATTTGAAATCAAAACAGAAGCTAGTACTTAGAGATGTTACATTTTTGGACGATCTGAGTCTTTTCACTTTCCTTGCTTGCACTAAAGATTGAAAGCAGCAGCAGGAGAGTGAGCTAGAAACTAAATAAAGAGACAGGTGGTGTTAGGGAAAACACTATTTTCTGATTGTTTCATGTCAGGTATGGTTTAAAGCACAAATA
Source organism: Hassar affinis (assembly GCA_025674545.1). Lineage (NCBI taxonomy): Eukaryota > Metazoa > Chordata > Actinopteri > Siluriformes > Doradidae > Hassar > Hassar affinis. Next base: position 8,593,520 of record JAOVYV010000019.1, read on the forward strand.
AACTTAATAAAAATAAACCACACCTCTGCATTACCCTGCAGGAATACCTCAGAAGTCCCTGCCTTCTGTGGCCTCTCTGCTCCGATGTTTGTGTGTGTGTGTGTGGCTCAGCCTTCCCTTCAGACAAATAGACCTAACCATAGACATGTTTGTGAAATAAAATCTCAAAAATGCAACAGCTTTTGAATATGTCATTGGGATGTTTGAATCTGATCCATACCCCTATTTATTTATTAGTTTACAGATAAACCTAGTAAACCTGAAGCTGTTGGCCTATATCTGCATGATCTGCTACCACATGATTTGCTGATTAGATAACTGCATGAATGAGTAGGTATACAGATGTTCCTAATAATTTATTCAGTGAGTGTGTATTCTTCATAGTTGAGCAGTATTGATTTTGTCACTCAGTGTGTTGGTGCAGTGTGTATGATAAGCAGATAACCCATGAGGCCAGATGAGCATTTGAAGACCCACCTGTCATTGGCGAGTTTGTTAGTTTTTTGCCTATATGTTACTCATTGAATTTCTTGCCAAAATAAAGTGTGTAGATCCTAGAGCATCAGGTGAGGCTTATAAACTGTTGGAGAACACCAGAGAGTGTTTTTTAATTATTTCTACAAGATGAGATTGGAACAAAATTGGTTGTTGGGGTTGAATAAAACAAAATGTCCAGTGTGAAACAGTATGTATCCTTGTTTAGTCCCAACCTTTGATCCAGCTAATGAAAATACATCCCATGTAATGATCCATAGTTCTTGTTGGTAATGAGATTTGGGAATTGCTTGTCTGTTTGACCAGATAATAGTGTATTAACAGAGAAGGATGGATGGATTTGTCCACCTGGAGCCCCTATGTCCTGCCTCATTTGTCATCCACCTGACAATGGAGCTGCCACAAGGGTCCAAGGGGGGATTTATTTCAAATGAGCCTCAAAATATCATGTAATGAAAATATTTTGTAGCCTCAAAATATCATGTAATGAGTCCGGCTCCCAGACTCAGGCTCCCAATCTAGCTGAATTAGCCACAGACTGCAGAGAAACAGTAAAAACTTGGTAAGTTCCTTGTATCTGCGCAGCTAAGCACTGATGATAATGAGTCTTTAGCAAATTTCCATATTTACTTATTTGACATGTACAGCGGTTAGACAATGAAACTGAAATACCTGTCATTTTAGACCACAATAATTTATTAGTATGGTGTAGGGCCTCCTTTTGC
>JAOVYV010000019.1:8675006-8689801 GCA_025674545.1 Hassar affinis
GATCAGTGATGGTTTGGGCTGCCATATCATGGCATTCCCTTGGCCCAATACTTGTGCTAGATGGGTGCGTCACTGCCTGGGACTACCGAACCATTCTGGAGGACCATGTTGGAGGGGCGAGTCAGGAAACCTGGCCACTATCCTGCAAGAAAATAGGGCTTAAAATCCCTCTGACCACTGTGCAGGACTTGTATATGTCATTCCCAAGACGAACTGACGCTGTATTGGCTGCAAAAGGAGGCCCTACACCATTCTAATAAATTATTGTGGTCTAAAACCAGGTGTTTCAGTTTCATTGTCTAACCCTTGTAGCAGTCAATTTCAGATTGCTTGTGTTCACTGATGGTGCCACTGGTTTGTGCAATTTAACAAATTTTTAATCTGCGTTTTTTTTATTGGCATTAATTTATTTTTTAATTGTGGTGAATTCTTTTAACTCTGTGTTAACATGTTCATTTGACTGTGCTAGTTTTAACTAAACAATTGTAATTGATAGAGATTTGGCTGCAAGGAATACATCTTCATTAGTTGGAACATAAATATATTACCTTAAAATTATGATGAAAAATTTTCATGATACACTGACTTGTACCTCAACAGTACCTCTGTCATCACTAAACACACAGATCTCTTTTTTGACCCAGAAATGATTTCCGGCAAGATGTTTGTCACTTTATAGAACTACATCACGGACAACTGCCAACTAGTCAGTCTTCAGCTTCTATAAGATGATAGTTCAGTATTCTCAGTATGGAAATCATTGCAGAGGCAGAGAGATCAAAGAGGACATTGATGGAGGAAGTGAGGAAGAAGGAGGAGAATACCTGAGCAAGACATGGGACAAGAGTAAACACAATTTCCTGATATGGATGTTGCACATGAACACCACCTCAAGTTGTATTTCATGTGGGCAATTCAGAGAACATACTATTTTCATTTTCACACTACTATTTCCCCAAGAGGCAGTTGAAAACAAACCTTGTATTTGCCATTTTTCATTTTGCTCTGACAGCAAAGCACTTGAATGTAATTCTGACCTCAGAAGAGGGAAGTAGGATCTTCTGACAAGCATTTGCAGGGGCAGCATAAAGCTTAGACTGGCTTTTACTTGTTGGTGAGAGATACACTATATTGCCAAAAGTATTCATTCACCCATCCAAATCATTGAATTCAGGTGTTCCAATCACTTCCATGGCCACAGATATATAAAATATACAGACCTCTGAACTTTATGTGGCCTTCAGATTAGCTCAAGAACAGTGCATAGAGAGCTTCAGGGAATGGATTTCCATGGCTAAGTAGCCTTACATCACCAAGTGCAATGCAAAGTGTCAGATGCAGTGGTGTAAAGCACACCACCACTGGACTCTAGAGCAGTGGAGTCGTGTACTGCCAAATCACGCTTCCCCATCTGGCAAGCTGATGGATGAGTCTGGGTTTGGCAGTTGAATGGTACTTGTCTGACTGCATTGTGCCAAGTGTAAAGTTTGGTGGAGGGGGGATTATGGTGTGAAGTTGGTTTGCAGGGGTTTGGCCACTTAGTTCCAGTGAAAGGAACTTTTAATGATTCAGCATACCAAGAGATTTTGGACAATTTCATGCTCCCAACTTTGTGGGAATAGTTTGGGGATGGCCCCTTCCTGTTCCAACATGACTGAGCACCAGCACACATAGCAAGGTCCATAAAGACATGGTGAGTGAGTTTGGTGTGGATGAACTTCACTGGCCTGCACAGAGTCCTGACCTCAACCCGATAGAACCCCTTTGGGATGAATTAGAGTGAAGATTATGAGCCAGGACTTCTTGTCCTACATCAGTGTCTGACCTCGGGTGGGTCGACATCATATTAAACCCTATGGATTAAGAATGGGATGTCACTCAAGGTCATATGCGTGTGAAGGCAGGCGAGCTAATACTTTTGGCAATATAGTGTACATTCTCAAGACATTCTCAACTTGATGTTTAACAAGAAAGCAAGCAGGCTTGCTAGATAAAACAATCAGTTGCTGTCTAGGTACATTGGCTGGCTTGCAACCCATGTCTCAATTTGTCATTGGAATCTAAGTTTTGTAAGCTTAATTAGTTTGACTGTTAGCATCCCCCAGCATTCATATGTCATATTTGGTGTTCAGCAGCAGGTGTTAGTTTCTGGTCCAGGTTTTGTTAGCTTTGCGTGCTATGAGGTTGTGTGCAGTGAGTTTGTACACTTTGCAAAATAAATAAATAAAGTTTTCAATAAACAATGTTATTTCTATAAGATTTCAATGTAGGCTGTAGCCCTATTATTGATGTCTTCCCTGTCTCATCTAATCTCAGTCCTGTTTCAGCCTAACACATCAAGAAATAAATTCATCTTGTGCCAGAACTATTGGTCAGTATCTCACAACAAATAAGCACTGAAAGTTTACAACCTTGCAAACTTTGCAGCTGGCTTGTAATAATGTACATTGGACAATAATTTATGTGCAATATAGCTTATGTATTATATTTTATTATTTTTTATTATAGCCTTAATCTCTTTCACAAAAAATAAATTACGTAGAGTCAAACTTCTGTAAAAACCTTTCATTTCTGATGTTTTGTATCATTAACCTTGTCAACTTGTATGTTTACAGCTGTGTAAACCCCTATGCTCCCTATACAAGTTCACATCACAGACTATGAAATAATGGTTTGTACACCCTATGTAGGCCACATAGATTGGACCTGGTAATTATGAGTGTAAATAAGTAATAACAGGTGAATTAAACTCTGCAGCCTGTAGGGGGACCCCAAGAGCAAAAACATAAATTATTGCCTAATATTGCAATAATTTTGAATTACCTAACTAAATTAACCAGTATGCATTGGAAATTTGTATTATTGAGAATCACTTTGGTTTTGCTTTATATGTTCAATTCTATTAAATATTTAAAATAAGTCGGTATGTCTGGGAGCCATCTTCAGTATGTGCACTAAAGAACAACCAAAAACAGCATTTTTGTGTTTTGAATGATTATATTTCAATGTTCTAAAGCAGAATGTGGGAAACAGTGACAATAGCAAAATTTTCATAATGACGAACAATTCTAAAAATTTTCATAATGTTGTCCATGCAAATTATGATTGTTATAAACCTATTTTACCTCGCTAAATGTACAGCCTTGTTAACTTTGAATCCATAACCAATTTCTATACAGTTTTTCATTATAATATTGGGAAATTATAGGAAGTCAAAACAAAGCAAGTTTTCTGTAAATCAAGGTTATCAAATCCCTTGCCATGAGAATAAACATAACAAAACCGGTTTTATCTATGCAAAATGTAGAAAAATAATTTCATACAAAACTGAAAGTTTCAAAAAAAGTTATGTTTACTTATTGGCATAAATTAGAATTATTACTGAACTACAACAGGGTAGATAATATTGAATTTTTGGTTGCAACATCTAAAGAAATTAAAAATAAAAAACAATTATGAAGAATATTTTTGTTAATACACTTTACAGTTCTATACATGAATAAATTTTTCTCATCAGGGTATTTGCTCCCTCTTATACTGTTGTGTTTATTTTGGATTCACAAAAGCTCAGATCTGAAAATGTGACTCACTTCCAGAGCCATTTACTGGAAAGAAACTACTTTTATTCATAGCAGACATGCTTACTTCTTTTCTAAACAAGAAGTACATGCACAAGTCATTATTGTTCAGATGCGTATTTCCAAATGTGGCATTTTGCTTGAAATGTCTCCCTCCAATCAGAAATTTGGCCTCTGCCCCTGTGTTTTCTGCGTGGCTCTTTTCCTGCATAGTGACAAATGGATAGTCTTTTACTATAAGGGAAGATAAAAGTCTCTAAACTTGGAGTGTGCTATACTTCTGAAGGCTCAAAGGGAAAATTTGCATAAGGGCACTTTGGCACTGTTAGTAATGTTACTAATGCCTAATATGTTGCCAGATTATCAGAAGATGAGAAGTTTAGTCATAGCCTTGTAATTGATTTCTTTTCCTACTTTCCAAATGCTAAGCTTGTTAAATTTATAGTTCTTTCAAGCTCATAAATGCACATATCTTGCAACTTGTTAGAAGCCAGGGAAGCATTATTAAATAAATATCATGAGTGATGTGTTGATGGCTTTATGTAGCTGTTGAAAGTATATGTGCAAATGACATTTGGTGTATACTTGTAACAAAAAAAGCATTGCATTAGAGGAGTCATTGATTCAAATGCACTCCTGTATTGCTGAAACTGAATCATTAACATTCTCAATACATTATTTAAAGACTACTTATTTTCTAATTATAGGTTGATGTAATAAAAGCAAATCAAATATATGTACATATTCTGCCCATTGCCTGTATTGATATGAATAGTCATGGCAGTCCTGTCTTGCACATCACAGCATACTTTTTGTTAAGCCAGAGAGAGTTTAGAGCTGTGTGGTGATTGACTCCTCTTGTTCCCAACAGGAGGAGTCAAGGCTTTCGCAGGGCCCTGGCAAACCCTCACACAGGTCCTCACTGGAGGAGAGCAAAAGAGAACTGGAGGCAGTCAGGCTGGAAGCACAGTGTAGTCCAGGGGGCCTTAGCAGGAGGTTCCCTGAGTCATTTGCTTGCTGGGACACTGACTGTGTTTGATTCTTGTCTCTTGCACCATATTCTCCTCTGAGTGTGTGCAGGTGCATGCTGCTTCTTATCATCCAGTTCTCTGTCTGTGCTTGGGGTTCCTGCCAGGATGTTGGTGTTTGCAAAACTCCATCTGATATGCTGTAGGTTTGTTGCTGTTGGGGACTCTTCAAGCGTGATTCGGCAATGTGTCCATTCACACGACGAAACAGTGATCCCAAACGGCGGAGCGAGTCTTTCTTTGAGCGTGAGAAGTGCCGCAAACGGCCACTTGTTCTCACAAAGGATGAAGGGGACCACCTGTTTTTCTTCAAGCCATTGCTTTTTGGTCCATCATCCACATCCTCCAGACCTGCCATAGAGCGGAAAAGAGCTGAAACAGTAAACTGGCCTTCATGCTTTCTCTTATCTGCTTGGGCAATTGAGATGGAACTTGACTGTGCTTGTCCTCCAGGAGTTGCTCCTCTGTTCCTCTTCTCTGTATCTTCCTCATCTTGCTCAGCCTCAGGTTGTGTGGCCTCACTGCTTGAGGAGTAGGTGCGGCGTGGTGGCTTGCGGTTTCCCAGCAGGTCGAGGACTTCATAACGGAAACTTGAAATGTCCTGTTTGAGCTCCTTAATTGACCACAGGGAAGATGCAAATTAAATTAAAGGGAGAGCAAGCCACATAAAAAAACTGAAAGTTTTGACTTATAAATTTGAATTTTTGGTTGCAACATCTAAAGAAATTAAAAATATTTTTTTTTAAACAAAAAAATTTTTTGTTAATACACTTTACAGTTCTATACATGAATTCATTTTTCTTATCAGGGTATTTGCTCCCTCTTATACTATTGTGTTTATTGTGGATGCACAAAAGCTCAGATATTAAAATGTGACTCCCTTCCAGAGCCATTCACTGGAAAGAAACTACTTCTATTCATAGCAATGAATTTATATTATCTAGGTTATAACTGTAGAAATTAAACAAATGGCACACCTTGAAGTTTTCCTCAGTCAGACCTTCATTGGTTTTGGTTCTACGGATCATAGCTGCCACATATCGTTTCACCAGATTTTTGATCACTTCCTAGAACATATGTCCATGAAAAAAAGAAGCATTACCGCTAATAGTAACATTAACATAATCATGTACAGGGTGTCCAACAAGTCAGGAACCAATGAGAGTACAGCACTGTGCAAAAGTCTTATCCTGTTGTTTTTGTGTACAACTTTCATTACTAATGTTTTTGATTCAGTACAAAAAGATTTTATATTTCCAAACATTACTTGTATAACAATAAAATTTTACACAAAAATGTTTGTAAGTAATGAAAGCAACACATGGGACTAAAAACATAATGAAGCTTGCTGGGTTTTGCATTCTAAAAATGACATAGTAGAAGTACTGTGGCAGCTTGTCCAAGACTGCACAGTACTATGAAGAGGTCTTACACATATGCAAATATGCCTTTGGGAATAATGTTCCTACACAAAAGAAAAGACTATAAAGTGCAGTAATGGACAACCCTACCCACTGTGCTTCCAGACTGCACTATGTTCATTCATTCATTAATTTTCTTGACCGCTTATTCCTTTTCAGGGTCACAGGAGAGCCGGTGCCTAGCCGGCAGCATAGGGCGCAAGGCAGGAACAATCCATCGTAGGGCACACACACGCGCACACACACGCACACTAAGGCCACTTTAGAGACACCAATCAACCTAACGTGCATATCTTTGGACTGTGGGAGGAAACCGGAGTAAACCCACGCGAACACGGGGAGGACCCAGACCGCCCCACCCGGGGACCTTCTTGCTGTGAGGTGACAGTGCTACCTTGTCGCCCCCCCTGCCCTATGTTGTAAATAATAAATACAAAAATAAGTATATGTAGTTTCACTCTCTTTAGTTCCTCAATTTTTGGACATCCTGATTTTTTCTCATGGTTTCTACACCATAAAAGAAGCAGTAGGATTGTTCTTTGTGGTGGTTGTTATGAGTAATACATGTTTGCATATCAATTTTATTTCCAGTTAACAGAGAAGAAAATCAATTTGAAGCATGTTTATACTATGTATGTGAGCTGGAGGAGAAAGTCTAGAAACAAATATATAAAATATGAAAGAGGCATACATTTATTAGCATACATTTACACAAAGAACAAAAAGTGGTGCTACCTAAAAGTCATGTTGAACACTGGTTTAGAGACAACTAGACTATCTGCAGTACTTCCAAGTGGTACCCTATCTGTCCACATGTGGGAACAGACATGAATTAAGGTCATCATCAAAGATACCTAGTACTAGCAGCATCAAAGATGTTTGCACAAGAAAAAGACAGAGTTGTATAACAGGAGCAAGGCATCAGTGGTTCTGTTCAAGTGAGTTCATTTACATTATCCGCTGCAGGGATATCACTCATGCCATCCTGAATGGCACTACCAGGTTCAAGATCAGTTTTTACCCTGCTGTCAGCACAGGTGGAAGATCAGCAGAAAGCATAAATCACTCTAATGGTCATAACCATGAGCACAGTGGGGCACCAAACCTCTGCAGAGTGGGACTAATTTATTTTCTCAAAAATTTCCCAAATAAGTGTGGCTATAATTGCTACAACTTGTTAAAAGTATGAACTGGTGACTTTATTTTCTTCTCCTTGGTGATATTGGTGGTTGGAAACAAATTGTTCTTCACTGTGGTCTGCTTCCCTTCATTTCCAGTCATGGAGAAAACATACAGCTCCCTGTTTTGTTTAATTGTTTTCCATTCTGGTTTTAAGAGAAAAGGAAAAAGAAATATTATTAAGCAAACACTGTAGCCCGTCCTTCTTGCTCGGTGTTTACATCCCACCTCAGGCCAGTGTGGATGATACACAACAAAACTTGATCAATCCGATAGCTGGCTTGAAACAAAAACATACAGACACATTTTTTATTATCCCTGGGGATAGAGCAAAATTTAATCACAAAGTACCAAAATACAGACAACATATTAATTGTCACACCAGGAAAATAACACATCCCATCTCTGCTACAAAGTTCTTAAAGATGCATGTGGCTCAGCTTTGGGACACTCTGATCACTGCTTGGTTCACCTTATTCCAACCTACAGGTAGAAACTGAAATCTACAAAGCCTGTGGTCAAAATAGTGAAGAAAGAGATGAGCAAGGCAAAGCAGGAACTGCAAGACTTTTGACTGGACCAATTGGAGTGTCTTTATAGCTGCAACTGCTAACCTGGATGAACTGATTGACACTGTGACATATTGCTTCAGCTTTTGTGAAAACACATACCAACCAAGAACTTCTGTACATGCAATTCATATTCACAGCCAGACTGACAATATCAGGGCAAGGACAATGCCCACCCATTAGGGATAGAGCCCTGTACAAGCAGACCAGAAAGGATAGGCTACTGTGCCTTGAAAAAGTATTCATACCCCTTGAACTTTTCCACATTTTTTCACATTACACCCACAAACTTAAATGTATTTTATTTGGATTTTATGTGATAGACCAACACAAAGTAGCAAGAAATTGTGAAGTGAAAAGTTCCCTCCTCCGCCCCAGTGTCAAGTCTTTTGCGGCCTCTAATAGTTTTTCCTACAGGATTGCATTGTATTTAGCTCAAGACATCTTCCCATCAACTCTGACCAGCTTCCCTGTCCCTGCTGAAGAAGTGTATCCCTGCAGCATGATGCTTGACGATGTTTCACAGTGGGGATGGTTTGTTCAGGGCGATGTGCTGTTAGTTTTCTGTCTTACATAAAGTTTTGCATTTAGGCCAAAAAGTTCAGCTTTGGCCTCATTTGACCAGAGCACCTTCTTCCATATCTTTGCTGTGTCCCCTACATGGCTTGTGGCAAACTGCAAATGAGAATGGCTTTCTTCTTGCCACTCTTCCATAAAGGCCAGATTTGTGGAGTACATGACTAATAGTTGTCCTGTGGAATGATTCTCCCACTGAGATGTGGAGCTCTATAGTTCTTCCAGAGTGACCAAGGCCTCTTGGCTGATTCTCTAATTAGTGCTCTCCTTGCCTGTCAGTTTAAGTGGGTGGCCATATCTTGGTAGGGTTGCAACTGTGCCATACTGAGACGTTCACCTAACAGCTGTAGTTATACTGAGAATAAACTACACACTACACATTTACTAATTAGGTGATTTCTAAAGGCAATTGATTATACTGGATTTTATTTAAGGCTATCCCCTACAGGGGGCTGAATACAAATGCATGCCACACTTTTCAGATTTTTATTTATTAAACATTTTAAAAACTATGCATCATTTTATTCACTTCAGGATTACTTGCTACTTTGTATTGGTCTATCACAAAAAATCCCAATAAAATACATTTAAGTTTGTGGGTGTAATGTGACAAAATGTGGAAAAGTTCAAGGGGTATGAATATTTTTGCAACACACTGTATGTCTATACCAATATATTTTCATTTTAAAACAGCATTTAAAACAAAAATGATCTCTGTCCAGCTCTGTTTCAGCTCTGTATCAGAAATAATTGTCTATACTAACATACCTGAAAACATGTTTGTTTTCTTCAGGGAAAGGGTGTAACCAAACATGGTTACTGGTGCATTTTAGGTGCAATACTGTTTTCCTTCAGTAGGGAGGTAGGTTACTCTACATATAAGTAGGTGAAGAAAATATAACGGAGGCATCCTGTGTTTGTAAAACACCTGAGCTTGGCATTCACTTCAACTCCTCTCAGCGAAACTATTGTTTGTAAGGCTGATGTAAGTATAAGTATAGTTTATTTCATACATGTTTTCTTTGAGCTGTATGTTTGAAGTTAGGTGTACCTTTCTTGGTCTTTGCACTTAGCCTTTTGTTGGTTTTAATGATTGTTGCAGCCTAGATGCTGGCATCATAGATTATTATACTGTGGGTGACTCTTTGGCATGTTCACACAGGAGGAGTTTTTCTTTTTGGAAATACATTCTCCTGGATTTAATCACCCCACAGTAATGGACTTTGGATACCCATTTTTTGCGGTGCTTTAACTTTGCAACCTTTTTTATCTGGGGTCTTCCACCATGTACAAACCAACTTCCAGTAACAAGGACAGATGGTGAGACTGAACCATATCTTTTCCTGTTGGCATGGATCTGGACCAAACAAACATGTAAATAGTGTTGTCACTGTAAATATATTTGAACCAATTTCAATGTATTCTGCCATCTATACTGCTTTCTTTAAAGTTCTCTCTGTTTTAGCAAATATACAACAAATGGTAGGTAGGCCTCACCCCAAACAATTTTCTGTGTAGCATCTAAGCTGAGAGTTACAAGGGTCACATGATAAGAGTGAGACAAAATAGGGAAGGATATGCTGTGACTGATCACACCCAGGAAGTGAACGTGGGTGTCTGCACCATCTGTTCCAAAAGCCCCTATTTACAATGCAATGCAACAATGCAAACAGTTTAAAATGCAAAATGGGGCCAGTATTTCCAGAGGTCTAAGTTAAAGGGGCTAGAATACTGTGGAGTGGTATGGACACCAGGTGTTAAAGTATCAAAAGTAATTTTAAAACTAAAATGTATTAGTGAGGATATAGCCTAAAATAAAGTCTAAAAAGCCTAAAAGTCACACTAAAAGACACATCTGTCATCAAGATCTTAGGGTGACTGGTGTTGGCCCAACTAAAGAACATCATAGGACACTTGCTGGACCCCCTACTGCACCTTGATTACACAGGAACATATGCAAGAATGCTGTTTGTGGACTTCAGCTTTGTGTTCAACACCAACAATCTAGAAATCGTCTTTTCCAAACTCACTGTATCCCCTGCCAGCAAATGGAAGATGAGGCTGGGGGAACTCACTTCTGGCACAGTCAGCCAGCATCGGTGCTCCCCAATATTGTGAAAATTAGCTTGACAGATTTTTTTTTCACAACACTTACTAAATTAATTCTGACAGTTCATTTAAACTTCTGCTTTTGTAATGTACAATTTAATGGTTTTTGTAGGATTCATGTGTAAAATGGTCTTAGATTTATAGTACTTCTAATAACAAGAACAACATTTAAGAAATGGTTAAGGATGCAGCCTTGTGTGTAGGACAGCATCGGTTTGAGCACCATGAAGGGTTAGACTGAAGCACTGTTGAGTAACACGAGATCGCCCCCTAATTATTTCATGTTAATTTCTGGTGCCCGGACTGCCAGAAATGTACTGTTTCTTTACAGCTTTTATTTACAGCTTATGTTACAGATATTTACTGGGTTTTTATTACAGATGTTTTTGTGGCCCATTCCTCCACACAGATCTTCTCCAGATCAGCCAGGTTTCTGGGCTGTCACTGAGAAACATGGAGTTTGAGCTCCCTCCAAAGATTTTCTATAGGGTTTCTATAGGGTTTAGAGCCACTCCTTGGTTATCCTGGCTGTGTGCTTTGGGTCATTGTCATGTTGGAAGACCCAGACACGACCCATCTTCAATGCTTTAATCTCACAATACATGGCCTCGGTCATCCTCTCCTTAATACAGTGCAGTCGTCCTGTCCCATGTGCAGAAAAACAGCCCTAAAGCATGATGCTTCCACCCCCATGCTTCACAGTAGGGATGGTGTTTTTGGGATGGTACTCATCATTCTTCTTCCTCCAAACACGGCGAGTGGAATTAAGACCAAAAAGTTCAATATTGGTCTCATCTGACCACAGAACGTTCTCCTACGACTCCTCTGGATCATCCAAATCATCATGGGCAAACTTAAGACGGGCCTGGACGTGTGCTGATTTAAGCAGGGGAACCTTCCTTGCGATGCATGACTTTAACCATGATGTCTTAGTGTATTACCCACAGTAACCTTGGAAACGGTGGTGCCAGCTCTCTTCAGGTCATTGACCAGCTCCTCCTGTGTAGTTCTGGGCTGATTCCTCACCTTTCTTAGGATCATTGATACACCACGAGGTGAGATCTTGCATGGAGCCCCAGTCCGAGGGAGACTGACAGTCATGTTTAGCTTCTTCCATTTTCTAATAATTGCTCCAACAGTTGATCTTTTTTCACCAAGCTGCTTGGCAATTGCCCCATAGCCCTTTCCAGCCTTGTGGAGGTTTACAATCTTGTCTCTGGTGTCTTTGGACAGCTCTTTGGTCTTAGCCATGTTAGTAGTTGGAGTCTTACTGATTGTGTGGGGTAGGCAGGTGTCTTTATGCAGCTAATGACCTCAAACAGGTGCTTCTTTAGAGTAATAAATGGAGTGGAGGTGGACCTTTTAGAGGCACACTAACAGGTCTTTGAGGGCCAGAATTTTTGCTGATTGGCAGGTGTTCAAATACTTATTTGCTGCAGTAACGCACAAATAAATGATTAAAAAATCATACATTGTGATACAGTGGGATTTTTTCTTTTAGATTATGTCTCTCACAATGGACATGCACCTAAGATGAAAATTTCAGACCCCTCCATGATTTCTAAGTGGGAGAACTTGCAAATTTCAAGTTCAAATATTTATTTTCCTCACTGTATATGTACGTATATCTGTATATTGTTTGTATTGGTAGAGAGACACCAGCAACTGGAACTGGAAAAGTTCCTTGTGGCCAATAAATCTAATTCTGAGTTTGATATGATAAGAGAGACATTAACTTACCTGATAATGCTGGTTCTGAATGAGGCTGTCAGCATGGCGTTCCTGCAAAAAAGCACAGCATTACTACAATCCAACAGTATTCATTAGGATTATGCCTTGAAAGTTCAATTCCATTCAGTTATCAGTACAGACTTGTGTTCTATCCTGCTGTTCTTTGCTGTATTAAGGCTGGTGATAGTGATGTGTAGATGCAAACAGATAGATGTGTTGACCAATAAATGATATTTTAATTATATAGGAGTTTGTGTGCTTGCTATTCATGCCTAGAAAATTTGAGCAAGTTTACATTTATCCATCTGGCATATGACTTCTCTCTAAGTTATGTGAAACTAAGGCAGAATTCAGTGCATGTAGCTGAGCAGTTAAGGCTTAAGAACCTTGGTCAAGGGTCTGCTAATAGCCCTCTGCAGACCTCACTGCATAAAAGAGGTACAGTACTGTGCAAAAGTCTCTGTGCAAAAATAACCCTGTTGTTATTAGGTACAACTTTTGTTATTGATGTTTTTTCTGCTTTATTGAGTCCACACATAAGTAATTTTTGATCACAACAATACTTTGTTATTCCTCCTTGGGCTTTTTTGAAAGCCTGAAGTCATCCTCAAGCTAACTCTATCCAACTTTCTCAAATAGCTGCTGACTGATCAGCTTTATAGGATGAAGCCTTGTCATGAACTAATTTTTCAAATTTCCACCAAAGATTTTCAAATAGACTGTTTGCTGGCCATGTCATTACAATGAAATACCTTTCCTAAAAGCTTTAACACGCTTTAACATCCCAACACTGAATGTGATGTAAAAGTTTTTGAGATGGATCTTGAGCTTCTTTGACAGCTCACATCAGACTGCATTAATAATTGCAATGTACTAAGTGTTAAAGTTAATGGCATTATATAGCTCTCAACATAAGTAAGTACAATAACACACTGTTTTGTCCTCTGTGAGGCATCACACACCAGGTAATGTGGTCATAACTACAACACACACAGAGATTTACACATCTGATCATGTACAGCAGAGTACAAATCCAAGTTTGTTTGTGTTAGAAATCCATGAAAGTGATGCATGAATATCTGCTTTCCTTCATTTTATTAAACTTATCATATGTGGTTATGAAACCACATATTGTCTCACCAGATTTTTGATCACTTGCTAAAACAAGTGTCCATGAAAGAAATACAATCATGTACGTCCTACAAGTCAGGAGTCAATGGGAATACAGTAATGTGCAAAAGTCTTAGGCATCCTGTTGCTTTTAGGTACAAACGAATTTTGCACAGTACTGTATTTGGACCAGTCCTGGGATTTGAACCAGCAACATTTACTGACTAGCACAGAGCTATAACCACTTAGCAATCACTGTACCACAAACATCATTTAGTAAAAGAGGAGGAAAATGTCATTTCTTTTCATTTTAAAAGCATCTTTCACTTTCTGCTTTTTCCAAATATAAATTTCAGCTGCTTTACATAACGCATTATTTTAAAAAACTGCATTCTGTGTGTGGGAGTCTGTGGGTGAGTTTACAGGGGAGGGGCATAAAATATATTCAGGAAAACAAGGTACAGAATTCAGCAGCTGATGGAAGACATCATATTAAAAGCACTGGCATGGTTGAGACATGGTTGCCTAGAAACTGCCTCTGGCCTACAGTGACTCAAGGCTGGATATACAATAGCCAGACTCTGTTTAACCTTTTTTTAAGGATTTGTTCATCTGGATTATTGTGCTAAAACATACAAAAACACCTAATATGAGAGAGGTTTCTCAGCATGTTTAGTAGAAAAAATGTTAATTGCATGCTTTAACTGCACAGCAATCCATTACATTTTAAGTAGGTGTCATTTGACAAATTGTTGCTTCTCCAGATTGCACAAGAAAGATGTGTGGACACAATTCTTTCTTTTGAAAAATAGGCAAAAAGTAGTGTATGCAGCAATAATTCTCTAAAGACCATTTCTTTTAGAAAGCAAAGAGTGGCTGGTATTCTTTTGATCACAGCTGCTGTCTTTAATGCACTATGCAAAATGCACTGCTCAAAAAATAAAGGGAACACTTAACACAATGTTACTCCAAATCAACCACACTTCTGTAAAATCAACCTGTCCAGTTAGGAAGCAACACTGATTGTGAATAAATTTCACCTGCTGTTGTGCAAATGGAACAGACAACATAGAAATGAGAGGCAATTAGCAAGACAACCCCTATAAAGGAGTGGTTCTGCAGGTGGTGACAAGACCTTTTCTCTGTTCTCATCCTTTCTGGCTGATGTTTTGGTCACTTTTGCATTTTGTCAGTTCTTACCATAGAGGTAGCATGAGGCGGTGTCTACAACCCACAGAAGTTGCTCAGGTAGTGCAGCACATCCAGGATGGCACATCAATGCGAGCTGTGGCATGAAGGTTTGCTGTGTCTGTCGGCACAGTGTCCAGAGCATGGAGCAGATACAGGAGACAGGTCAGTAAACCAGTAGACATGAAGGGGGCCGTAGGAGGGCAACAACCCAGCAGCAGGACCGCTACCTTTGTGCAAGGAGGAACAGGAGGAGCAGTGCAAGAGCCCTGCAAAATGACCTCCAGCAGGCCACTAATATCCATG
>JAOVYV010000019.1:8717072-8728843 GCA_025674545.1 Hassar affinis
CCCATAGAAAATCTATGGAGAGAGCTGAAGCTTCGCGTTTCCAAATGCATGCCTAAAAACCTTAAGGATTTGGAGATTATTTGCAGAGAGGAGTGTGCCATGTTTGACACCTGTTGCACTTACATTCTAGATGAAGGGAATCTAAATTAAGTAATTGAGATGCTAGATGCTGATAAAAGACTATGACCTTGAAATCCAATTGGTGTGACTTGAATCCTATCTGGGTGGATGCCATGTCATGCTAATGATTGCTCCAGTTGCCATCACAGGGCTGGTGATCGTGTTTGCTGCCATGTGTTCCTGTGTCCAATTATAGCATGTATATAGTACATAGTGGTCTTATAGTACAGAATTACAGCATGATCCTTGCTCTGAACCAAAAACGGAAATTGCCGGGTATGGAAGATGGAACTAAATTGAGAATACCCGAGTAAGAACAGTGGAAGTGGCAAGAAGGATTTGTCAGTTTATGCTGACCCCAGGTGATTATCATCCACAAAAATAGAGGCAAGATGGAAATTTTCTCCTCACTTTGGCTTATGAACTGATTGAGCTGACTGTAAGACTTCTGAAGAATTAATGTAGCTGTAACTTTAGAAGCATACTTAAATGAAGTACTAAAATCAAATATTGCATTAATGTTGACCACTTTATTCCCATAAATATTCACATACCAGCAACAAAATTAAACATGACATTATGAATCCAAAACAATCACATGAAACATTACATAAAAATAAACTCACAATTCCTAGAACTTCCTACAACGTCATTTTAAATAAGTTTCACCTATGCATAAAAAACAGCACAAATAAGGGCTTTAACCAGATATTGTTTGTGACCATGTTAAACCGGTTAAAGCCAGAAAACATTCTGCAAATGGTTCAGTGCATTTACCCAAAAATCATAACTGGGGGAAAACCCTACATATTGTGGCTGAGCATAAAACAACTTCCAAGGTTTGCCAAAAAAAAAATTGTACTTTGCTACATTGTTCTGCAAACTTAAACTGTACAACTTGAAGCTGGGAGAATATAAAAATAAAATGTATGATCTAAGATGAGTCAACAAAACTTTAAAACATGCATGTATCCTTGTGCTACCAGAGGTTTATGGCTAAACAGCAAACATATTTTGTCCCTCTTCTTTGAGAAACTTTGGGGTAGCATGAACAAAAGCATACTGCAAGTCCAAACCTTCAGTAAGATAAAACATTTTGTCTTAGCTTACAGAAGTTGAGCTTCTCCATGGGTGCCAAATACACTGACTTATTTCAATTCACACAGGCAGTGATGACTGCAACGCCCCTAGTGTCAGATTAAGGATATAATGTCCTTTAATCATCTTCCTCATCACCTTCACCATCCTCATCATCATCGTCGTCTTCATCGTCTTCGTCATCATCGTCGTCGTCGTCATCATCCCTGGATTTAGCTTTGCCTGCGGACACCCCACCACCCACTTTCCCCTTGCTCTTGTAGTCTGCCATGTCCTGACAGGAGGAAATAAGAGTGTCAACTTTTAATCACTGGCTGGAAATAAAAGCTGAATATTCTGTACATAGGTGATCTTGACATTAATAGTGAAGATCTTTCCCAGTTCCCACTGAATACTATTAAACACACCAACCTTTCTCTTCTAACCAAAACATGGTAATACAACTTCAAATACAGCATGCAATTTGAAGCTGATGGTTACACTAAAGCACACGTCATTTTGCCAGCATTTTCAAAAGACACAACTGAATAAAAATCTCAATATCATCTGGGAAATGTTGGTTTCTGAACGGTAGCCATATTGCTTAGTTTTTCCTAATAAACAAGATGTTTAAACGTACCTTCTGGTATTTGTCCTTGAGCTTATTGGCCTTTGAAAGGAAGGGTTGCTTCTCAGAGTCAGACAGATTGTTCCACATCTCACCAAGCTTCTTTGCCACATCACCAATGCCCATGCTGGGATTCTGAGCTTTAATACTGGGCCTGTGTTCAGAGCAGAATAGGAAAAATCCCGACCTACAAAATACAAGAATAGCTCAATTAAATATTGTAATGCCATAAATGAATTTGCATATCCAAAAGGTCACTTTTAAATGAGTACACATACGGTGGCCTCCTTGGTGCACTGGGGTCTTTCTTCATTTTTCTGCCCCTTTTGCCTGGGTTGTAGTTCATCATTTCTTGGTCATAGCGAGCTTTATCCTGCTTGGCCATGTCCTCAAACTTCGTCTTCTCTTTTGGAGACATAACCTGAAAAGGACAGCAATGAGAAATATCTTTTAAGGAAAGAAAAATATAGTTGGTCCTTAAAAGTAATTTCAGTAATTATACACTTAAGTGTCCTAGAATGATATTTGCCTTCATGGAAAGTATTTATCAAAGACAAACTCGATGAGAGAGAACAAACATTAAAAAACACCTATACTTGAATAACACCTCCAAAAACTCATCCACCTTAGTTCCCGTGGCGAGGCCTTGAGAGGCCCCAGGCAAAGAGACGAGTCCTCTACAGGGTTGAAGTGATGTTTCTGAAGATTTTAGTGGGCAGAAGTGTGCTGTGAAAAAGTATTTGCCTGTTCCAATATCTTTCATGTCACACTTAAATGTTTCAGATCATGCAACTAATTCTAATCCAAGATAAAGACAGGAATAAACACAAAATGCAGCTTTTAAGAAATCATTCCATTTAAAAGTTTACATCAACACCTTTCATCCATGCGAAAAAGTAATTTGCCCTAAACATTATAAATGGTTGCAACACCTTTGGCAGTAACAACTGCTATTAAATGTTTGTGATCACTTGGAATGATCCTTTTATCACTGGGGAGGAAATTTGGCCTACTATTACTTGCAGAATTGTTTTAATTCTGCTACACAAGAGGAGATTCAAGCAGGAACTACCACAGCAACTCAATGGGATTCCAGATTCCAGGACTGCACTTGAGCTTTAGGTCATAGACTGACCACCACACTGCCACCACCCTCTGTTGGTATGCTATTCCAATTGAGGTCTGCAGGACTTTAGATGTCCTTGGGTTCTTTATGACCTCCAGGATGTGGTGTTGCACTCTTGGCAAAAATTTGGTAGGCAACTGTTCCAAATTTTCTCCATTTGTGGATAGCAGCTTTCATTGTGGTTCACTAGAGTGCCAGAGCCTTAGCAATGACTTTGTAACCCTTTGCAGAAGGGTAGATTTCAATTACTTTGTTTGGGCATCTGTATCCAACTCCCTTTAGAATGTGGTATCAACCATGCTGTGTTTTGTGAGCTTTTAGTCTGCTTCTCCTCCCAGGATCCCGCCCGGACGGGTGCTAAAGACCAGATCTCCGAGGTCCTGGCGGACATTTTCAACACCTCTCTCTTACAGGCAGCTGTTCCCAACTGCATGAAGACTTCCACCATCATACCGGTCTCCAAGTGTTCTGCAGTGACAGGTCTGAATGACTACCGGCCAATAGCCCTCACGCAGATAGTCACAAAATGCTTTGAAAGACTGGTCATGACCCACATCAAAGCCACCATCGACGTCACTGTGGATCCACACCAATATGCATATAGGAAGGAACTGATCCACAGAAGATGCCATTTCCTCTGTGGTCCACACTGCCCTCACCCACCTGGAGCCAGTCCAGGTGGACTCCTATGTCCGCATGCTTTTTGTGGACTTCACATCCGCCTTCAACACCATAATACCCCAGACACCAACAGACAAACTCCACTCACTGGGTCGGTGCTTGTCGCTCTGCAACTGGGTCCTGGACTTCCTGACCAACAGGCTGCAGACTGAGGATCCACAACCTCTCTTCCTCCACCACAATCCTCAGCACCGACTCCCCTCAGGGTGTTGAGGGGTCTGTGTGTTGAGCCCCCTCCTGTTCACACTGCTCACATATGACCACTCACCTACCCATTCAGGCTGTCATATTGTGAAGTTTGAGGATGACACGGCAGTGGTCGGATGCATCACAAATGGTGATGAGTCCGGTTACAGGCAGGAGGTGGAACACCTGGAGGGTTGGTGCAGAAAAAACAACCTCTGCATCAACGTAAACAAGACAAAGGAGATGATTGTGGACTTCAGAAGGGGCAGACATGCCCATCTCCCCCTACACATCGGAGGGTCTGCGGTGGTAGTGGGCTCCAACTAGAGTTACTTGGGTGCGCACCAACCTCAACTGGAGCAGCAACACTTCCAGTCTGGTCAGGAAGGCTCAAAGACTACTTCCTCA
This sequence comes from Hassar affinis, assembly GCA_025674545.1. Lineage (NCBI taxonomy): Eukaryota > Metazoa > Chordata > Actinopteri > Siluriformes > Doradidae > Hassar > Hassar affinis. The sequence goes on from JAOVYV010000019.1 coordinate 8,721,299, forward strand.
GGTGGCTGAGGCGAGCTGGACTCGGGAGCCAAGTCCTCACCTCGTTTTACAGATGTGTGGTGGAGAGTGTCCTGTGCTCCAGCATCAACGTGTGGCATGGAAGCTACTCTGCTGCAGACAGGAAAGCTCTGCAGAGGGTGGTGAAGGCAGCACAAAGATCGGTTGGAGTCAGCCTCCCCACCACCACAGACATCTACACCTCCAGATGCAGGAAGAGGGCCACCTGCATTATGAAGGACCCCACCCACCCAGCACGCTCACTTTCTGTCCCGCTCCCCTCAGGCAGGAAGCTGCGGAGCATTAAGTGTAAAACAAACAGACTGAGAAACAGCTTAATTTCAGAAGCTGCAAGACTCAAACTCTACCACCTTACAACACTGAAAGGACACTTTCTGAGGACACTGTGACTGTAAATATCCAATTCCTAACCATTTTATTTTATTTTACTAATTTGCACTGCTCTTTGGGTGAAACTGGGACCTTGAGATTGTAATTTCGTTCCACCACATGTACCACGTGATGCGAATGACAAAGTCTCCTTGAATCCATCACATGGTCAGACAGCCTCTATTTAAGTGATGTTCAACAGGCCAAAAGTTTGGACACACCTTCTCATTCAAAGCGTTTTCTTTATTTTCATGACTATTTACATTGTAGATTCTCACTGAAGGCATCAATACTATGAATGAACACATGGAGTTATGTACTTAACAAAAAAAGGTGAAACAACTGAAAACATTTTTTATATGTTTTATATTCTAGTTTCTTCAAAATAGCCACCCATTGCTCTGATTAGTGCTTTGCACACACTTGCCATTCTCTCAATGAGCTTCAAGAGGTAGTCACCTGAAATGGTTTTCAGGTGTGCCTCATCAAAACGCATTGAATGAGAAGGTGTCCAAACTTTTGGCCTGTACTGTATAGCTAGTGAAATTGAACCCAATTGTCAACTGAATTTTGTTAACTGATTGATTTACTTGCCAAGTTTTCCCATCAATAAAGAAATAATTTAAAAACGGCATTTTCGGTTTACTTTAGTTATGTAGTTTGATGAAAATAGGAAGAAATTTTGAAGGGGCAAGTACTTTGACAGCAGTACAATGTAAAACTTGTGAAAATTTTTAAAGTACTTGCAAAGTATTTTTACGTTGTGCTAGCATTCCTCAAACGATGAAAAATTTAAAATACCAGTTGTGTCACATCTTCACATAACCCTCTCATTCATCAGTAAATGTGAGCAAAAGGAGATTACATTATCCAGTCCAAGCTTTTGATACGATTGTGCTCCTATATCATTTATTTTAATAATTATTAAAATAAAATAAGATTTATTTTAATAAATCTTAGTTCTGAATGGACCTCTTCACCACAGCCCATAAATGCTTGATTGAAGCAAAAATGCAGACCATTCATCAGAACTCTCCAGAATGCTCCATGAAGGTCTGCAAATGCCCAACAAGCAATGAAACGTACCTGGCACCAGTCAGTGACATTTAGGCCGACCAGTGGACCCAACCCTGCCATTAAAACACCCCCCACCAGTACAGATCCACCATCAGCCTGCACAGTAACTTGTTGACAACAGGGATCCATGGGTTCACAGGGTCTGTACCACACCCCCACTACCATCAGCCCAAAGCAACTGGTACTGTGATTCACATGACCACACCACACGTTGCCAGTCCTCAAGAGTCCAGTTGAATACTATTTCAGTATTGAATTAGCTGTAGTATAAATGGTTGAGTAGACAACTGCGCTAGAAAGAGTGTGACAATAGTTTGTACACCCTAAGCAGAGCACACAGGTTTGGAATTCAGCCGATGAGGGGCACATACAAAAGTTTGTATTTAAGACAGTGTTGTAAAAGTGAATTACAGTCCACAACCTGTAGAGGGATCCCAAGACAAAAAGAAAATCCAAATTTGGTTCAATGTTGCTTTAAGGCTGTGTTCACATACGCATTGCATTAATGCTTGTTGACGGGCATGCCTAATTGAGAAATGTCAGCAACGTTATTTCTTTAAACTAGTCATGCCACTATACTTTTACTGCTGTTAATCTTCACAAGCAAGCTGTCTACATTGTGGCTAGTTAATATACAAACATGCTAAGTCACAAATCACATCTTTTTTGGTTATAATAAAAGGGGTTATTGTAATCAGATTGTATAGTGTTTCTCTAATGTTTTAAGAATCAAACAAAAAAAAGCCAAACAAATTTAATAAACCATGTTGGTTTAATTTCCCCACTTGAGTGTTCTCAGGATATTTGCATAAATGCGACTTGATTTGATGCTGCTTAAAAGATTCTCAATTTCTACTGCAATGTGAGCAAAGCGAGATGACAGAGCCACAATTCAGTACTTCACCACACAGAAAGTGAATGAGATGCACTGAAGGCTCCACTGAAACCTCTGATGCATACAAGTGAATACAGAATGTGACTGTAAAATCTATGTGCTATGATATGCAGGTACTATAAAGGTGCACACATTCACACGAGCGCAGCCTCATATTACAACCCTGTTGGTGTCAGAGTCCATCAAATATTATGCATGTTAAATAGTGCACAGTGCATACATAATGGGATAAATCCTGGCTGGCTCAGAAATTTCTCATGAATTTCCCTCTGGGATTAATAAAATCATCCATCAATCTAAATGTACAAAATTAGAACTTGGATTTACATTTTTTTCTAAATTACTATTTCAGTATTTAAATCACTTGATTACTTTTCACAGGAAATTCACATCAACTCTGCAACACATTTGACTTTTGTAAAATGTGCTTTAATATATGCTGTTCTCCAATGCTTTAATCCAAATTATAGTGTAATACAACAAAAAGCACCAAATCAGATTACTGGCTGCTTTTTGTATAGCTGTCCTATAATATATACGATTAGGGCTGCAGTGGCATAGAAATGTTACCATGGTATTCACAGAATGCCACCTTGTTGTAATACCACAACCACACCATACAAAATGCTAAACATTTAGTTGACCAACTTAAACCAAACACTTAAAAGCATGTTACGCAAGTTTTGCTACACATTATAATTAATAAAGATTGGTATAGTGTCATGCTTAGTGTCACTCATTTGAAAACTTTGAAACCCAGACAGCAGTTTACTTTTATAGAGGCAAAGCTGGATGAGGCTTGTGTGTTAGTGGTGTAGGATTAAACAGGGATCCCGATACTTGCGGATAGTATCCCAACTAGTTTATTCATTAGCCACACAAGCCTTTAAATCCAAGTCTCATGTTTTAGAAACATTCTCAGCTTACATGACAGGGATTCACCTAAAAGTACTGTGGTTGTGTTACTTATAAACAGGAAAATACAATAAAGTGCCCTTCATCCTGTCACATACAGAATCCACCTTCTTACAAGGACTGCTGGAGTTACACAAATGCACACTAATGTTTCTCTTAAGGAAACTATGCACCTTTTGGCCCTTAACGATAGATACATCAAATGTTTTCTACCATAACATTTTTGTTGACAGTTGCAATTGCTAGTTTTCAGCTACCAGACTTGCAAGATGCTTTTCCTCAGCAGCAGACCTCTCGATTGATTTCAATTCCGCAGTTGACCAGAAAGTCACAATCACATGATGTGCTTGTTCAGTTTTGGGTATGTTTAGTGCAGAGGATGTTTTAGAATTATTTTCTCATTCCTAGGTATACAGTGGAAGAAAGGAGAGTACCATGGACATGAACCTTTTCAAAACAGAAAAAAAAACCCTGAGTTTTCAGAGATATCCAGATACATGCAGACAAGGCCAAAAGCAACACGCGGATGGCTGCACTCGCATATAAAGGGGAAAAAAATAGCTGTTATGATTGATAATGGTGGTGATGGGTGCAACACCACAGTATTTAACACCACCGTATAGCAGAGAGTTATTTTTGCAGCCCTATTAGGCTGTATTAGACTTATTAAGCTTTAGATTTTTAAAGACAGATTTCACCAAGGTCATAGCCCACTCACTTTCCATCTCTCTGAACACTTCTTGGAGAATTCTGAAAAATTAACAGAAACCCCAGGGTTCTTCTTGTTGTGCTCCTCACGACAGGTCTTCACAAAGTAGGCATAAGCAGACATTTTGCCCTTTGGCTTTGCTGGGTCACCTTTTGCCATCCTGGAGGCTGGATGACTTTCACTTATGCAATAAAGTGTGCACTCCTAAAAGGACAAGCAATAATACAATAAATATTAAAATCTTAGCAAAAATGACATTTACCACCCCCCCCCCCCCCCAAATAAAAAAAACTGAAAATAAGCCATAACAGTTTACTCTATAAAAATGTAGGCTACAACACAGTGAGAAAGAAATGCCTTAAAACTAGCCAGCTACACGTCCAAGACACTTCAGGTATCTACAGGGAATTATTCATCTTCCATTTTGTGAAATACAAACTCATTACAAAAAAAGGCATTAAAATATGCTTGGATTTTCTTTTTTCCAACTTCTGGGATAAACCTGGTTGAAAGGGGAACAGAAAAAAATAAGCTCGACCATGTAAACACATTTACAACACTTAAAACCCCTCTTCCAGCCCTCCTTCCCTGTAGCACAGGAGCGACGCTACAATAGGACACCATTCATTAAAATGGCCTCTCGGCTAAAGAAGGCGGCTTAAGCTAACAAAGCCTTCCTCACACAGGAATCATACACAAAGGTCTTCGGGGATTTTTTTGAGTACATTTCAGTAAATTAATAAACGTTGAAAATGTCAAAACTAGCCATATGCAAGTTAAAGATAGAGTAAAGTTCTGAGCACCGCGGTCTGTAACAAAAGCAGAGGAAACCAGCCATGACCGGTAAAAAGGCTTTCGGATGCGATTTACCGAATATCTCGAGTTTTTTTTTTTCCCCCAAGAAGTAACAAAAAAATACAGCGCATTATTCTGTACATGAACAATGAGAATACGACAAGAACATATGGATTTTTTTTTATGATTATTACCGTGTCTACCGCTGTTACTTAGCGCGAGGCAAATGTTTTACACGCCCGGCCATTTTAAAAACCACGCCGGACACGATGCAGTTTCACGGAGTGTCACGGAAAGCGATGCGTCTAACTCACTGGAGGCGAATGAAATAGTATAAAAGCATACAGGTGGTCCACTGAATACTTATTTTTAATTTTGATACAAAAGCTACAAATAAATGCACGTTTGACAATTTATGCTTTAAATACACAGAATAAACCACTAGACATTAAATAAAATTCACAAAAGCTTATAAGAGCTTCGAGTAAGCACTTTTAGATGCTGAATCCTGTTAATACTCACAGAAGTATCTCACTGAACGGTATGGACTCTCAGCTCGCACTATGGCTAAGCGCTTCTTCTCAACAGAAGACGACACACAAGCCTCGCGCTAGCTCACCACGAGAGCGTGTTGATTGGTCAGCTCCGGCATACATTTAAAACCACCTCTGCAGATGACGATTGGCTCATTGCCTTATACTTATTCATGACGTATTTCGGCTATTGGTCGGAGAGGCGAAAGCCGCTTACTTATCCTTTGAATACAGTGCGGGAAGCCAGAAGTGCCAAAACGTCTTAAAAGCAATCACATGCACGCGTAAAAGCATAACGTTTGCACACGCAAAAAATACGCCTGCAGGGGCCGTAACATCTTACCGCCAATCATTAAACTGATTTGTGAATACATCTGCATGTCCAGAGCGACTTACAAGAGTGCTTAGTCATTAACTTGGAATATCCAATGCTAAGGCTGGTAGACCTGAATTCAAGTTACTTTCAGCTATAATACTGCTAGAATTTTAGCCATGTACTACCTATTAGAAGTCCCAGAACTCAAGTATTCCTAAACTACAGAAAATCAGGGAAGAACAAGACATAGGGAATACAATAACTGCTATAACTGCGGTAACAGCTTTGAGTTAGTGCTCATTCAAGTGCTCTTGAAAGAGGTGGGTGTTCAGTTGGTGTTTAAAGACAGCGAACGACTCCGCTGTTCGGACACTGGGGGAGTTCATTCCACCACCTTGGTGCCAGGACAGAGAAAAGTCTGGATGCTTGCCTCCCATGTGTCCTGGATGACGGTGGGTCGAGTCGAGCCGTACTTGAGGCACGAAGGGCTTTGGGTACACATGGAGCTTTGACCATTGCCATCAGGTAGGGAGGGGCTTTTTGAGAGATCCAATGAAGACCTGTAGCTCTTGGGATGTAAAGCAGCTCTGTCTTGCTTGGATTAAGCTTGAGGTGGTGGGATGAATGAGCTGAGTGAGAGATAAGAGAGCTTGAGGTGGTGGGATGAATGAGCTGAGTAAGAGATAAGAGATCAATAAGAGATCATGACAAATCCTGACAAGTCTAATATATGATATTCCATATTCATTAGATATTTACATTTATGGCATTTAGCAGACGGTCTTATTCAGAGCGACTTATAAAAAGTGCTTAGTCGTTATCTTGGACTATCCAAAGCTACTGCTGGTAGACCTGAATTCACGGTACTTGAGATGATAGTGCTAGAAATGAGCCTAATATAAATTACAGGCAAAACAAGTCCTGTGACCCAAGAGTACTCCTAAACTACACAAAATCAGTGAACCTATTTAATAAAATAACTGCAGTACAATTGACATAAATTGCAGTAAGCTTTGAGTTAGTGCACATTCAAATGCTCTCGAAAGAGGTGGGTCTTCAGTTGGCATTTGAACACAGCAAGTGACTCCACTGTTCAGACATTCAGGGGGGAGTTCATTCCACCACCTTGGTGCCAGGACAGAGAAAAGTCTGGATGGTTGCCTCCCATGCATCTTGGATGACAGTGGGTCAAGTCAAGTCTTACTTGAGGCACAAAGGACTCTGAGGGTGCATTAGGTGCTTACCTGTGTTGTGTTACCTGTGTAACACGTGTTCATGTAATGTGACATAGTCTGTACAGTATATGCAGCCATACATCACCATCACCATAGACCACCAGAATGTATTAAAAGCAATCACTTGCAGGTGTAAAAATATTACACGTTCACATGTTATTTTTTAATCTGTACAGGCCCTGTAATCTACAGGCACCATTACATCTTACAGCCAATCATTAATCTGGTATAAGGATATATGTGCATGTCAAGAAGGGATCATTACAAACCCTGACATTCCATATTTGTAAGGTGCTTACGTGTGTTAAAATATCATATCCATGTACTGTGACATACCAGTACATGTAGCCATACATAGTGTGGATATGTTATTATAATAACACGTTCTTGTTTTTTTAACCAAACCTGTGCGAGCATGTGACCATGATGTAACCTTGGGCGTGCCATCTATTTCCCACTTAATCAATACATCGTCACATGACCAGTGTACATATTTTAAATAGGGTCTTGAGAAGCTGTAGATGTAGTATAGACAACATAATGGCGTTTCAACATTTCCTTTCGAGTTTCAGTAGAACATTAGCAAATCTGCATTTACACAAGCCTCTTACAGGGGTTAGACAATGAAACTGAAACACCTGTCATTTTAGTGTGGGAGGTTTCATGGCTAAATTGGACCAGCC
>JAOVYV010000019.1:9448631-9460871 GCA_025674545.1 Hassar affinis
AATGTGTGTGTGTATGAACCCTATGATGGATTAGCGCCCTGTCTAGGGTTGGTTCCTGCCCTTGCGCTCAGAGTTGCTGGCTGGGCACCGGATCCCCCGTGACCCCGTAACTGGGAATAAGCGGTACAGAAAATGACTGACTGATATGATCTGTAAAAATATCCAAAATTCATCCCTGTGACCCTGTTGATGTAAAAGAGAACTGCAGTTTAGACCAGTGTGAAATGCATTTAAATCTGCTTATAAAGTGTTATAAAGTGTTATAAAGTGTGATTGTACGTGTAAAACTTATGACATTTCTTTATATTTTATATATTTTATTTACTTGTTGACCATTTATGTTTCTTAAAAGTTATTTTACTGTAATATGTGACTCCACGGCAGAAATCATGATGCTCCTTAAAATGATTTGTAAGTGCATTAGTTGATTTGTTGTAAATACCTTAGCGAATTTCCTCGGATTTGTTGTAAATACATCAGCGGACCCCGAGAGCTCGCCTCACTCCGACTGGGACATCTTGTACAGTGTGCTAGTCTGGACTGGCGTAAAAAATGCGCATGAAGAGCGTAACAGATGATGCAGCAGCCACACTGACCAATGAGCGACCGCCGTCAATGCGCTGTTCGTTTTGATTGTCCAATCAGAACTTGTTTTATTCAGCGTGTCTACATCCGGCAGTATAAAAGCTGCCACGAGTCGGCGCTGTGAGCGGGAGTCCATCTTGAACAGTGGTCGCAGGCTCGCGGAGCTAAACAGTAAGCCGGTAATATTTTTTATTTTAGGTTGTTTTGTCATGTTGCACAAACATACTGAAGAAAAACAACAAATCAACATGTTTTAAAATAGACTTCGGTATATTTCTAAAACGTCGCTATAGTAACAGGATATAGGGGGAAGTGTAGCATCTCTGCTGCGCTAATTAGCATTAGCGTATGCATGCTAGTTACGTCCGCCATTGTTAATGTGTAACGCCGGGCGGAACGCATCAGTTATACGGAGTAATTTATAATGAGACACCGACATGCTTGACCCATAATGTCTCTGATTTAATGTGCTTCATTTTGTTAGAATGGTGTGTCTTTGTGCACTCGTGTAAGTGAAGGTGCATTGTCGGTTAAATTGTTAGCCGCTCATGTTGTATGCGCCTTCAGTGAGGAGTACATTGCAGGTCTTGTCATATGTTGTGTTGTAACTTGGTTTTTAAAGGAGGCTGAACAATTAAGTCGCAATGGCCGACGACAGTGAGCAGCAGTTCATGGAGACCTCGGAGAACGGAAACGGAGAGGAGGCGCTGAACGGAGCGGAGGGTGCGGACACACAGCTCGAGGCGGGAGGAGAGGCCGCTCAGGCCGAGTCTCAGAACGGAGCGGCGGATGGAGGGCAGATCGAAGCCACCAAGGCGGAGGAGGACGCCGGGTGAGACGAGCTGTCGTGCTGCTGCACTCATCTGTTAGCTGTTTAGGGCTTTTGTTCATCCGCTCTTTGTTAGCCCTGTGATGGGGGATGGGCCCCGGGATGCCGGGCTGTCTGCCTCTCTGAGCCGCCAGCGTCGCCGCTGCTGATGCTGTAAACGTGCGCCAGGTGTCGGATGGTGATTTGCATCTTATTATAAAGATCATTGGCATGTCGAATTACAGATCGGCTAACTGAAGAACTCAGAACGTTCCCTTGGACTGGAATAGCTTTACCATGATAAAAAAAAATTGTGCAGAACTGGTTCAGTGGGTAGCGCCGTCTCCTCACAGCGAGAAGGTCCTGGGTTCAGATCCCCGGGTGGGGCGGTCCGGCTCCTCTCTGTGAGGAGTCTGCATGTCCTCCTCGTGTCCGTGTGGGTTTACGCCGGGTACTCCGGTTTCCTCCCACAGTCCAAAGGCATGCACGTTAGGTTGATTGGTGTCTCTAAAGTGGCCCTAGTGTGTGTGTGAGTGTATGCGTGAGTGTGTGTGCACTACGATGGATTGGCGCCCTGTCTAGGGTTGTTCCTGCCTTGCACCCTATGCGGCCGGCTAGGTACCGGCTCTCCCGTGACCCTGAATAGGAATAAGCCGTTAAGATAATGGATGGATGGATGGTTATGTGCCGAACTGAAACTTTTATGCATTTACAGAAGTACAGGTGAGTAGTAGAGAAAATCGAGCAGTTAAGAAAAACTGCTACTCACTTATTATCTCACCCCATAAGAGAGTTAACAGTGCAATGGTTAGACGGACGGCAGGCAGTGATTGGTTGCCAGTGCAATAGTCAGACGTTACTCGCCGATGGAGGTTTGAGTAAACTTGCTCTCTTGGCTCATGTAGCAGCAGCAGCGATTTGAGCTGAAGAGTCGTATCGTTGATGTCTGCTCAGAGGTCTAAAATTCTCAAATCATGCAAAGTCTCTAAACTCTTAATGTTGCCGGATACGTGATTTGCATTTTAATTTATTCCTCAGGATCGTCGGTGCATCCGATTACAAATTAGGGCGCATGAGGAAAGATTGTCTTGCAGTGTAATAAATCATTGTTCGTGGCACCATGCAGAAAATTCACATTTAATGCTTTTACAAAGCACTACATGTTCTGTCAAGACCACAGACAAAAAGAAGCAGTGATGAGGGAGGCGTAGAGACGGTTGAATAATCAAGAAGGAAATAGTTACTTGCTTTTATTAGTAAATATCTTCAAGAAGAGTGTTTAGAGCAGGGAAGAAAGAAGCGTGAGGGTGGGAGAAATGGGGAAGATCAGTGATTTATTGCAGCTTGTTGCATGTATTTTGTTGTGTAGTGTTTCTGGTTACAGCTTATTACACGGTAGTCAAAGGCTTTAGGTATTGCAGGTCTGGAAAAGCTTTTAACTTGGGATTTATTGCACTTTATTAAGCCTTTGCTTAGCCTGCTAAAAGCTCTGCATTTGGTTCACATCCTAGTAAATTAATGTGGTCTAATTTTTTATTTATTTTTTTAATTGCAGGAAAATGTTTGTTGGTGGTCTTAGCTGGGACACGAGCAAAAAAGATCTTAAGGACTACTTCTCAAAGTTCGGTGAGGTGACAGACTGTACCATCAAAATGGACTCGAACACGGGCCGGTCACGTGGTTTTGGGTTCGTCCTCTTCAAAGAGGCAGCAAGTGTGGAAAAGGTATTTTATAATTCTGTAAAGGGGTAAAGGGGAAGGTCCTGGTAGATGGGGCTGAAAATGTGTATGACCTAAGATGTGGTTGTAAATGTTGTGTTGCAGGTGTTGCAGCAAAAGGAACACCGGCTAGATGGAAGACAGATCGATCCCAAGAAGGCGATGGCAATGAAGAAGGACCCTGTTAAGAAAATATTTGTTGGCGGGCTAAATCCTGAAACTACGGAAGAAAAGGTTCAGGAATATTTTGGAGCCTTTGGCGAGGTGAGGACTTGACAAGTAAATTACCTATACGGCTTAACGTTTTGTGTTTTGAATTTATACATTTCATTTTTCTTTTTCTTTTTTTTTTTTTTTAAGATTGAGTGTATTGAACTTCCCACGGATCCAAAAACAAGCAAGAGAAGGGGTTTCGTCTTCATTACTTATAAGGAAGAGTCGTCTGTCAAGAAAGTCCTAGAAAAGAAATACCATACTGTTAACGGAAGCAAGGTAATAAAAGATTGTGTGTGTGTGTGTGTGTGTGTGTGTGTGTGTGTGTGTGTGTGTGTGTGTGTGTGTGTGTGTGTGGATGATGCTGCATGTGTAAATGCTGAAACGTCACATTAAACCTCGTAGTGCTCAGAGCTTTTAGAGACGTCGTTTGCCAGCGTGGAATGTCTGTGTTCGTAGTAGGAGGTGTAAAGTTTCGGCTGTCCTGAGCTTCCCTGGTAATGGAGCTGCTTGAGTGTTATTAATTATTCTTGTCCATTTCAGTGTGAAATTAAAGTTGCCCAGCCGAAGGAGGTCTACCAGCAGCAGCAGTACGGTGGCCGTGGTGGCGGATACGGAGCTCGTGGCAGGGGTCGTGGTGGTAAGTCCAATCCTGTTATCAGTGTGTAGATATTTTAAAATGTGCGCTTAAGAGGTAGTCACATTCACCGAAGGAGTTGAAGTACTGCAGAGATTAGTCACTGGTCAGTGTGGACATGATGGCTGTGTACACTATGACTAAGGCTTGTGCAATGCGAGTGCTACTTGGCGCATTGTATATGCATGCTTGTGATGAATTTGGCCATGTGTATAAATTGCTTCACAGGCCAACATCAGAATTGGAACCAGGGTTACAGCAACTACTGGAACCAAGGCTACGGCAATCAGGGCTATGGATACGGTGGACAACAAGGCTACGGAAACTACGGGGGTTATGGCAACTATGACTACTCTTCTGGCTACTATGGCTATGGTGGTGGATATGACTACAGTAAGTGCCCAGGCTGTTTGCTTCCGCTTGCCTGATCACCATGGTTCACGTATCTTTGCACGGAGGTGCTCAGAATCCTCTCTCTCGTCTTTCAGATCAGGGCAATACGAGCTATGGGAAAACTCCAAGACGTGGAGGCCACCAGGGTAGCTACAAGCCATACTGATCACGTGTAGTGCAGGTATGCGTTTTTTTCCCCCCCATTATTAACTCTCCTATTGTTAAGCGTAGATCCTTTTTTTATATATATATATATAGCATTATTTGGAATTTATTAACGCCCCAGAAGTCCATTTTATACACTATATTATGAAACGGTATTAAATTATAAACCGCTATAGATGAGAAGGGCTAAAAGAAGCCACTGACTCTTAGTAGTGTTTATAAAATATGCATCTGAACTACACTACTTGATCAATAAGGGTTGAGGTGGTGGTGGTGGACTGCTCAGTTTGCATGTTGGAGATTGTAATATTCTTCTATGATTAAATATTCGGTAGAATATTCCGCTTTGCTTAATGCTTTAATGCTTTGGTGCCTTTTTCTGTTGGAATATAAAACGCTCTTATTCTGCTCTGTACTGCTTATTCTTTTAGGAGCATGTCTTTTCTCTTTTACTTCCAATTTTGTTTTGCCACTCGGTCATTCCTGCGCCTTTTCCTCTCTTCAGGCCATAAGTATTTTCAATCCAAGAACCCGTAACAGCAGCAAGAGGTGATACAAGATGGGACTCTCTCCTTTTTTTGCTACGATGGGACTCGTGCTCCATTTGTACAGGACAGCGGATGAATGGGGACGCTGTGTCTCGTTCCACACTTTTTATTTCTTATTTTATTTTCTTTGTCCACATTTCCAGTTTTGGAAGTGTAATTTTTACTGTACTTTTTGGTACCTTTTTTGAATCTAATGTATTGTATGGTTGTATTTTACATGTCAACTGAATTTACAGCGTATGAGGATCGTGAGCTACCAGAGCTTTTGAAATAAAATGTTTGAGTAATTTTTTTTCCGGTGTTTCCAAGATTTACCATTTCTTTTGTTGATGCAAATTCACATGCACAGAGCAAGGAAGGGAGGGAGGGAGGGAGGTGGGGGGGGGGGAAACGAGGGGAATGATTGGTTTAGAGATGCCAAGTAAAATATCAGCAGTCGGATTATGTGTTTATTTTTTTTTTATTTCTTCCAGTAGTTGGCACTTTTCATTTTGACTTTTGCGTTTTTAACTTGGTAAAGCCTTTAAGTGGTAATCAGTAAAATTAAGCTTAATGCCTGTAACAAGGTGGCTTTTCCACCTTTATTGAGCTCTCATTCCTAGAGTGTAATTGATAAATTGTTAGAAATAAACCTTTTGTTTAATATTTGTCTTATCTATTTGTCCTATATTGTTTTGTAATGCTAGTGTTTAAATGTTGAGATTTTTTAAAATAATTTACTTTTATATTTTCATATTGCTTTTATGGATGCTAAACCTGCTGTTGCATAGGACTTTTATATATCCAGTTAGCTGGATGTTCTGTGAGCAAATTTATCCACGTTTCTTGAGTCTTGAAATAACCCACACCTTGTTGCATTCAAAATCAGCATGAGTAGTCAAAGAAAACTGTCTGAACTTATGGTCTCCCCAAAGCTAACCCAAGTTGCAGACCTGATACAAGAGCTTGGGGCACTGACCCTTTGAGTTTCAACTGTTTTAATTTCAGGAAAGTCTTAAGGATGCTTATGTGTACTCATGGGGCAGTTGCACAAATGCGCATGCACCTATTTCTTCAGCATGTTCCTATTCCAGTAACGATGCAGCACTCCACGTGATTAGAATCCAAGGGATGGAAAAACAAATGATAACTGCCACACTATTAATTAATTTGAGTGTGGTTTGACTGTATGACATGGTTTAATTTTTATAAAATCGAAGATTCAGCCTTGAGTGTCAGGGGCCTCATTTATAAGGTTGTATAGAAACATTCCTATATTGGATCCAAGAATGTTTTTTAAAATTTGTGTTGGAAAAAGAGCACCAATTTCCTAAATGTGATCTCTGTGGCACAAATGAAATTGCACAGCTGAATCTTCATAGATCTTCACCTTTGTAACCTCCTCTGTGTAAATCTGTTATCCGTTAGCATATAAAGGATTTTGAATCGGACCTAATTGGAAGAATGTGGTTATATTTTAACATTCCCAAGTGTTGGAATAACTGGAATCAATTGCTGTCAGGTCATGCACACAGAGGCATGTGCATTCCAGGCAGTCGTGGAGGATCTTCCATCTTCTTGCATCCCAAAGGGCAAATATTGTGAAGTACATAACAGGCCAAGATAATTGGGCACACCTTGTGCCCATCCAGATACCGCCACCTTCTCTTTAACATCATGCATGCTCCAATATGGACCATGTGTGAGCATGAGCTGGTTAAAGGTGGGCTTTGAAAAAAAGCCATGGCTTGAGAGGTGAACTGGTCATCTGATTGTGAAGGAGTTGTGCATTAGAGTACAATCTTTTGCACCTGTAAGTTAGATTAGTTATAGTTATTACTTATATGTGTATGCCAGGTTGAAATCTGACGTAGAGTTCAAGTGCTTTTCCATGCCAAAGACTTGAACTGTGGTGTGGAATTGAGGGTATGTACCTTCTAAGATCAGATCTGTTCATGTAACATTTTATAAATGTGACAAAATGTTTGTGTTTAAATGGCTCTGTTCTAAACACTGATCCAACAATAACTCGAGCAAATTTATCAATATGCACTGAAGTACCATACTTACTTGGTAGGTCCCCCATGGATTCTTTGCGGGAACGTTGCACAGTCCTCACGCTGATGTTTGTTGAGGCCCCAGTATTGAATTCCAATGTTACTTGAGGCAGTGTTACACACCTATCGTGTGAAACGATTCTTACCAGCTCATGCTGGTCACGTTTACACAGAGTCTTTTAATGGCCATGCTGCTGTCATAAGTTTGAGGTTTTGCCAGAATTCTTGTAGTCATGGAACACCCTTGAAATGCTCATATGTGAAAATCCAAACCCAACTGACCAGCTCCAACTATTAAACCAAGTTGAAAATTGCACATTTGTGATAACTTGCCATTCTCATGTCTCATATTTATCGCTTTATATACACACTGGCAGATGCAACCAATGATGTGCATAGGTAGGGTTGTTATGTATTTTGCATAGGCTCCTGTACCAGTTTTTCTGGTACTTCTGAGTACATAGAATTGCCAGTTGATTAGGTACGTTTGTATCATCTGCACTTGTTGGCAATTATAGTAAGTATTCTTACCAACCACTTTTTATAAACGACTACATTATTAGTCCACAGTGTTAACGTACAATTAGAGACTGATTAAGATGAACAGACCAAAAAAGGAAGAAAAAAAATCTTATCTCTGGCTTTAGAGGCTTTAGGGACAATGTATGACCCTTGGCAAAAAATATGGAATCATCACAGTTACAGGATGTTCACCCAACATGGCACAAAACATTTTTGCTGAACATTCTAGCTTCATGAAACATACCTCAAACAAACTGAATTTTTTAATTTTAATTTTTTTTTTTTTTACCCCATATCATAAATGAGTGAGGAAATTTTCTTCAGGTAGTCATTTTTATGTTTCCTTAGAACAGCACCAAACGAAAGTTCCAGCTTCATCACCTCGGCCAATGCAGATCACTGAATATCACTTTCATGCAATCATACGCACTCCGTGATTGCGTCTCTTTAGCCCACTGTAACCTTATTTTCTGTGCAAGCATTACTGTTGGGTTTCATTTGACTTTTCTGTCTGTAAATCCCATTTCATTCAGCTGATTTCTTATAGTTCTGTCACAGACATCGACTCTTGTTTCTGCCCTGTTGTTTTGTTAGCATTTTCTGTTTTCAAGGCTCATTGCTTTGAATTTTCTATCCTGACACTAGGTTGTCTTCCTTGGTCTACCCATATTTTCCCTTTTATAACTTTCCCATTTTAGCTTCACCAGACTGGGAACGGCCAGCATCCTTTTGGCACTTTGTGCTGGATTTCTTTGTACCAGTGTTTGTTTTAAAAATGCAAATTACAAGGTGATTCCATCAAGATTGAGTGATTACATATTTTGTCCCCTGTACTTGATTTGGGAAAAAATATGGAATTTTATTTGTTATGTCAAAAAAAAGGTTTATTGTTGTAAGTCAAAAGCTGGTTGAACATCCTGGTAGTGCGATGATTTCATAATTTTTGCCAGGGGTTGTGTTATACCACCAAATGTAATTATTAGGACATTAATTTGGTGTGTCACTGTGAGGTGACTCCATATCTGCTGCTGATGCACCCACATGGACACAACTTTCACTCCAGAGAAAAAGTTTATCCCTAAGTCTTCTGTGGGTTATTTCACATGGGTACTGTAGACTCTTAACTAAGGACTGCTGCTGTAATCATAAAGACGAAGACACAAAGGTGTCATCCGGATGAGGGCGGATCTGATCTCTTCTGAGTCTGGTTCCTCACCACTGTAGCCTCAGACTCTGATTTTAATGAACATCTATATTTGTGTAAAACTGCTTTGACACATTGTTTGGTAAAATGCGATATAATATGGCAATCAATTGAAGTATTGTCCATCTGAAATGTTCCATATATAAATGAAAACTGAGCACTTGCTTTCTGTGTGAAAATATGCATATGTCAAGTCAGATTTTTTTGTAATGGGGTCATTTCATTAATATGGTTATACATATTAAAGTGACTGAAAGATGAGTCTGTGCCAAGGTTGAAGAAGTTTATAGAATTTAATACAACTTTCGTCTATATTACACCATTGTAACTGTTGATAGAGTTTGTATTAACAGTAGTCAGAGTTATTTCTGAGGATTTCTGGAAGGCATTTTTGCACCACAGTTTCCGTAGTGTAGTGGTTATCACGTTCGCCTCACACGCGAAAGGTCCCCGGTTCGAAACCGGGCGGAAACACTGGCTAAATCTTTTCAGTTAATAAATATAAATTTATCTATGATAAGAATTAATCCGACTCTTTTCAACACTAGCAAAGTGTGTATCACTATTCAAACGTTACAATAAATAGATACACCTTTACACAAATAAGACATTTTATTTACTGCAGCATTACTCTAGCGTTTGCTAGAAGTTTTCTGCAGTCAAAATCACCGTGAGTACACGCTCGAATCGGATCTTTAATTCAGTTTGTAATTCAGTCTAATATTTAATGATTAAAAATAATAAATTTAGTAGTTATAAGCCACAGTTCGTTCCCACCAATTACTAATCATGCTTGCTGCTTTTCAAGTTTCCGTAGTGTAGTGGTTATCACGTTCGCCTAACACGCGAAAGGTCCCCGGTTCGAAACCGGGCGGAAACATGAGCCAATTTTTTTCTAGCAGTTAGTGTAAAAAGCTAGAAAGCTGAAAAGAACTGCACTTTATTTGTGAGATTTTACAGCACTTTTCTAATAGAGTTCGCCATAAAACCACCTTGATTTTAAGTTGCATAATATAAAAACCTCCACTATTATTACTGCTCCGTCTGTACTCAAGGGTCCTAGAGTCCCACAATGCCTTGCGTTGCTGGCTTCGACTGACGTCACGACCCCATTCATTCATTCATTCATTCATTCATTCATTCACGGCATCTTAAACACTGAGCGGATGAAACTTACTTCCGGGACATTTTGCAGGATAAATGTGTAGTTCAGACAGAAAGCGCTGCTCAGCTCTGCCGGGACTTGGATTTGCTGATTCGGAGGTAAAGCTCCAGTTCAGTTGTGTCCTGCTGTGCGATTAAACGACTGATGCATACAGCAGCCAGTTGTTATTACATTGGTCCATGATATTTATTATTTTGTGTCGAGACATTCCGAATTCCAGCACTACTCCTGATTATCCATGATATATTCAGATAATGCAGTGAACTGCTCGCTTCTTTGTGTGCGCTCCTGTAAACAGCTCCAGCCTATTCCTTATTCTGTTGTTTATAACTGTGGTGCTGCTCCACGATGCTACCGGAAACGGAATGCCCGATTGCATCAGTATTATTGGGTTCATTCACCTGAACAGGATGCATGCACGCTGCACTTAAACCTACACAAACCTACACAAGCTGCGTAGTAATTCTGTCCGGCTTTTACCTGCGCTGTGTGATGACGAGTCACGTGACTTTAATGCCTGTTATTCAGTGCATTAGGAGGCGCAAAGTCGCTAGGAGTCTTCGGGTGACACCACACCGGTTATTTTGCCGATTCTTTGCATTATCATCAGTGGTGGCTGGGGCTAAATGTTTTTGTGGTGCATAAATCAGCTGAAAGTCACACCGTCAGGATTGCAGGATTGAATGTAATTGTTGAATAGCCATTTGACAGGTGATTTGTCAGGTACATTCAAGTGTGAAAGCATGTGATTGTCTGTTTGGTATAAATGCGATATAATATGGCAAGAAATGAAAGTATTGTCCATCTGAAATGTTCCATATATAAATTAAAACTGAACACTTGCTTTTTGTGTGAAAATGTGCACATGTCAAGTCAGATTGTTTGTCACGGGGTCATTTCATTAATATGGTTATACATATTAAAGTGACAAATATTTTTGCAGTAGTTATGTGTAGATTTTAAGACAACTTTCTCAAAAATCGGTTTTGTATTGACACCAGTCTGGGTTCTTACTGAGGATTTCTAGCAGCTTATTTTGCACCGTAGTTTCCGTAGTGTAGTGGTTATCACGTTTAATTCATTACACAATGTCTTATAACTAACCTATGAATAAGAATTAATCCGATACATGCAGCCCTCAATACTGTAGATACCAGGGGGTTTTATTTCGTTCTACACAGTCCACTACTTTGTGAACTGCACTCACATGGATAGATGCACCTATCATTATTTCCATTCAACAGACAAACAGCTATATAACATTCAAGTATTAAAGCATGTGATTGTCTGTTTGGTATAAATGCGATATAATATGGCAATAAATGAAAGTATTGTCCATCTGAAATGTTCCATATATAAATGAAAACTGAACACTTGCTTTTTGTGTGAAAATGTGCACATGTCAAGTCAGATTGTTTGTCACGGGGTCATTTCATTAATATGGTTATACATATTAAAATTACATTAAAATGTTTGTAGATTTCAAGACAACTTTCTCAAAAATCGGTTTTGTATTGACGCCAGTTTGGGTCCTTACTGAGGTTTTGTAGCAGCTTTTAATTTAATTCATTACACAATGTCTTATAACTAACTATGAATAAGAATTAATCCGATACATGCAGCCCTCAATACTGTAGGTACCAGGGGGTTTTATTTCGTTCTACACAGCCCACTACTTTGTGAACTGCACTCACATGGATAGATGCACCTAGCATTATTTCCATTCAACAGACAAACAGCTATATAACAGAGGGATTAAATATAAATACTCGGTGTATTTAAAAATTCTCGGTACTACTACTTACATTACTACTTAAATACAATGTTTATTATTTGAATTCATTGACATTCTTAAACAAAGTGTTAACTCTTTTTACCACTAGCAAAACGTGTGTTATGATGCTTCAAAAGTTACAATAAACAGATAAACCTTTACACAAATAAGACATTTTATTTACTGCAACGTGCAGAATATTCCCTCTGTCTTAATGGCCAGCGCTCCTAAAACTGTAGGCGTGTCCCCACCTAGCGTTTACTAGAAGAACTGCAGTCAAAATTACCGGTAGTACACGCTCGAACCTGATCTTTAATTCAGTTTGTAATTCAGTCTAATATTTAATGGTTAATTCTAAATAATAAATGTTGTAGCTATAAGCCACAGTCCGTTCCCACCAATTACTAATTATGCTTGCTGCTTTTCAAGTTTCCGTAGTGTAGTGGTTATCACGTTCGCCTAACACGCGAAA
>JAOVYV010000019.1:9470821-9481653 GCA_025674545.1 Hassar affinis
TCTGTGACCAAGACAGCAAGTCTTTGTGATGTATCAAGAGCCACAGTATCCAGGGTAATGTCAGTATACCAGGAAACATTTTCCACCACCAGCATCACGTAGTGACCTAGTCACTATCCTGCAAGAAGAATGGCTTAAAAGAAGAATGGTATATATTAAGTTTCACATTTCACCTGATAGGTTACACGGGCCTGGGAATGTGACGCCATGTCGTAGTGTCTTCTTGGCGATCCGCCATGATGGCAGCAGGGTTCTTCAGTTAGCTATTCAGCCTCATGATCTGGAGTCTGAGGAAATTTGGTGGAAGCCATTGTTGCGTTATTACGTGCTGTGGCAATAACATGTTAACCCTGTTAAAAATCTGCAACGGAGCGTCGTCTTACTGTGACATCATCCCTCATTGTATCCATACACTGCTGCTCAGCATCTCATAGGAGTTCACTGCCCACAGCCCCTTCTTTCATTTGTTCTCCTCCAAAGGCATTAACAGGTGTATAAAATTGCATTTACCAATAATTATATTATACGCACACAGCTAACACATGTAATCACACACCCAATACGGCACACAGACATTCTGACATTGTCTGCTTCTTTAATTGGATGTAATTAAGAACACAAACTTACAAAATACATTTATTTGGCTCTGATGTGAGGAAAAAAAAATCACAATTAAAGTGTAAAAATGGAATGGTTTATTTTCGGTTTCCGAAAAGACTCTCTGTCCCATATTGTCCGAGTGCGTTTTTTTTTTTACACTAGCCGTACATTTTGACATCCACTACGGTGTTTTACAGGCAGAAAGAAAGACAGAAAAAAGAAAAACAACTAAAATAAATCTCTACAATGTCACATGACCTGTTTATCATGGATTTTCCTTGACATGGATTTTTGCCAAACATAAAAGCACTTCCTTAAATAAATGTACACACTGTGTTTTAATGCAGTCCTCCTACTCACTGACAGTTTTACATATAGTATAAGATTAATATGTATTTCACAGTTTCAAAGACATAATTTAAAGTATAAACAAAAGACACAATATATTACCTTTCTATAACTTCTTTGCTTGGGTGCAAATTAAAATAAAAGAAAAAATCTTAATGGTGTTTTACATATTATACAAAGGGTAAATAAAAAGATCAATCTTTATGGAGATTTGTGGTCAGTAGCGAACATCTCCTCGTGATTGTCTTATAGTGCAAATGTAAAAGGACAGAGATCTTCAGAGCCACGTTTGATGTGTACTCCATTGAAGTTCCCGTCATCACAACTCTCTTCTAGTACAAGTCAAATCCTGTGGGTAAGTTGTGGGGGACAAGAGACTGAAATGAAACACATCAAAAGTCTTTTTGCAGAAATCTTTCAAAGGAATCCTGTGGGGTTTATTATCCACAGATTTAATACGTATACTGGCAAGTGACGGCTTAAGAGACAATCATATTTTGAGGCCTGAGACAGTGACCAGCGTTCAGCATGTTTGTTATCTGCTTCCTGTTTTAAAAGGTGCCTTGTTATGGATGCCAGGCTTGCCATCACTAAGACCAAAATGGTCTAAAAACGTCTTGACATCTTTCAAAAAGTCTAACATTTTCTTACAAAAAATTCAGCGTAGTTACATGTCTTTGTTGGATCCAGGTTAGATTGGCTGCTTGTGATAGTTTCTGCAAGATGGATGAAGTCTTTGTCGAAACTGCTGACAGCTCTTTCTGGATTTAGTTCTTCTTTAGTTCTGTGGGAGATGAGGCAATGATGGCTGCAGCAGCCTGGCTCTGTTACCTCTTTCCCATCTCATTCTGTTTGAGGAACTGGATGTTAGCTCTGCTGTCTGCCAGTTCAGGATACTGCTCCACAGGGAGTATGTAGTAGCCCTCATATCCTGGGACTTTCCCCACTGCTAGGAGCTGCTGCTTCTCGCTCTCGCTCCACGCTCGGCTCACATCTCTTCCTTCCTGTACCTGCTGCTGCTCCATGGCCCAGGCCCGAGCCACCGCCCTTTGCTGGGCTTGCTCCAGCACACGAGCTCGCTCTTTTTCCAGCAACTCATTACCAAGCCCGTAACGCACACTAAACACTAATTCTGGCGTATGAATTTCCACAATGACCCCACGGCGCGATCGACCGCTCACTGTCACGTTGACGTCACTTTCCAGCGTCCGGTGCCCACCGCTGATCCCCAGGGCCAAGAGGTCACCATCGGGTACCCCGAGTTTCACAAAGAAGTGCCAGTCATGCCTGTCTATTGTGTAGTGCATGCCTTCAAGGTAGATGGCCCCGGTGAGCACCTGTGCAATCTTGCGGCTGCCCTCGCTGGCCGAACTGGTCACGGATGCCAAAACATGGCCCTCTCTAATAGCCAGCATCATGCCTTTTCCCACAACAGGTGTGCTGGTGCCGAACCAGTAGCCAGGCCTGTCTCGTTTAACACGCCAATGTTTGTTGAGCTGCCTTCCCTCCAGAGCCATGAAAGCCTTGTTGTGTCGCTCCACTGAATGCTGTACTCCTGTAAACAGCTGTAAATGTCAAAGGGCAAATGTTACAAAGAAAATAGACTCGGCTCAACGTTCACTTCATTTCTGCAAAATCAACACGAGTGCATGGTATTTACACTGGAGTGGTAAACATACCTGGGCACCGTCACAGTCCTGACTGGCAAGCAATTCATATGGAGGGTCAACAAAATATAATGGATGCCTAGGAAACCCAGGTATAATGTTGCTGAGCTGGAAACCAAACATGACCAGCCAGCTCTTCACATCTGCAGACCACAGGAACAGAAAAAATAATCTATGCAGCATCCTGATTACCTGATGTCAGAACGTTTATAGAATGCAGTATGCCAGACTTTCCATAATACATCACATTCACACCATTTAGGTTTGAAGCTAATACTGTGCTACTGAAGTGTTAAATGTTACGGAACTGATGATCCCTGAAAATCTTTCAGTATACAGTTTTATGTAATTTATCATAATATCAATATCACAACACTGTCCTAGTTTGTCAGGTATTTTGGGAAACTCTTACCTGTCACATAGTTTTTAACATCAATCATGTCGCTGAGAGGATTATTGTTCTTGAACATGTACAGGTTGAACGGTGCTGGCTCTTTGCTGATCCTTGCCCAGAGTGTGTGGTCTGGTGAGGTCCAGCGACCTGCTAGTACGTCGTAATCTCTTTGGGTAAAGTGCACCAGCTTGGTGAGAGGGTCATACAGCCCTCCATGAAAGCCAAATGCAAGCAGAAATTCTGGGTTGGAGTCATGGTATATCTCACCATATGCTGTGTATTGCAACTGCTTAACCATTTGCCCATTGCTGCTAAAGACAGCCAATGGAGTGCCTGTGTTGTCCGAAGCAATATAGTACTCCTCGCCGCCATTAACCTCCATGGCAAACAAGTGGCCTTGGAGGTCGTAGTAAAAGGAAGTGATCTCAGCCCTGGAATGGTTATAGATGTGGCTTACCCGGTTTGGGTGATTGAGGTCTGCATAGAAATACTGCTGGTGCTCACCACTAGACGTGCGACGTGACACACGGCGTCCAAGGCCATCATAGCGATACTGAACGCTCCAACCATCTGCTGTGCGGCTGTAAGCCTGCTCTAGCAGGCCTTTGGAGTTGTACCCAAAGAAGTCTGAGCCCCTCTGGCTGAGGAAACCGTCTTCATCCAGCTTGTATTGCACATCACCGAGGCGTGTGATGCGGTCGCGCAGGTCGTAGCGCAGTGGTAGCAGCCGGGCACTGTTTCCAGGGTTCAGCAAATGCAAGTTGCCATTCAGGTCATAGCTATAGCGCCACATGGACCAATCATTGACCTTGACGCCAACAAGCTGGCCATCACCGTCATACTCGTAACGGTACTGTGTAGTGTTGGCGTAGGGGCCGATTTTAAGCTCACGCTTAATCACACGACCCATGCTGTCATACTGCACTGTC
Source organism: Hassar affinis (assembly GCA_025674545.1). Taxonomy (NCBI): domain Eukaryota; kingdom Metazoa; phylum Chordata; class Actinopteri; order Siluriformes; family Doradidae; genus Hassar; species Hassar affinis. The sequence goes on from JAOVYV010000019.1 coordinate 9,474,760, forward strand.
ATCCAGTACATAAGAGAGCGGAAGATCTCATACTGCACCTCTTTAATGCGCCCATGAGCATCAAAGTGTTTGCTGAGCGTCATCACGGCTGTAGTGATGATTTGGTTAATATCGTAGTAGATGATGCCGAATTTGCCAAAGTGCTCCACCTTGCCAGAAATCTCATCATAGCGGTAAAGATCCACAGGAAGTGGAGTCTCTCCGATCACCGGCTTTATGCTGGCCACGCGGAAACTGTTGTCATGGTAGGTATAATCGAAGCGTGCATTGACCATTCCTTCCTCTGAGAAGCGGTACATCTGCTTGTCCACCAGGGGGCCGAGCTTGCGGTAGCGTATGGTACAGGAGAAGCCACCACTTTGCAAATTTACCATCTTGAGGACCCCAGCTGTATCGTCGAAGCCGAAGGTAACTGCGGTCGAATCATATAGTACTTCAGACAGCTTTGCTAGCTTCCCATACTTGTAGAGCACACGGCGACCCGTTCCCAGGTAAAAAGTGGCTCGGGGGCGGCCATCCTCACTAAAGTCATGGATAACGCTGGCGTTGCTTTCCGGAGGGTTGTAGGTGTTGCGGATGTATCCCACAGAGACATGGGTGGACATGGTGTGTCTGGCCATGCTGGGCATGGTGACCGCTGTAAGCCGTCCAGAGCTATCGAAATCAAACACATACTGCTTCTGACTCTGCTGCAGCATCAGCACCATGGACTGTGCACAGGGAAACAGAGCAAGAAATGGTACTGTAATTAATATCTGATGTAGGAGGCCACTAGAGACCCTATCACTGCATCTTATGTAAATAATGATTTGCTTTCTGTTACTCGTTATTAGGTTCCTACTCCCATGGTATACAAATCCTGTATCTATAACCACACCAATTTAGTCAAAGCGTAAATCACCTTATCAAGGTAGCTGAAGCTCCACACTTTCCCGTCCACAAAGGTGCGGGATAGGATACGGCCAAAAGCGTCAAACTCGCTCTTCTCGCTCATGCTACCCCTCTGCAAGCCCACCAGACGGCCCGTGGGTGAGTAGGACACGTTGACTAGTGCCAGACTGCTGCTGGGGAGCCAGGTGGCAGGCCGGCCCTGGGCGTCGTAAATGATGCGAAGGGTGAACTTGCGGTGATCGTCGTACACCTTCTCGGTTCTCGTGTTGCGGTCGTAATCAATGGAAAGAAGATTCCTGCCATGAGCCTGGGGAATTTGTGAAGAATTGCACCAATTTAGTGTGATTATTATAATGAAGGTACTGTTATCTCAGAGCTGTGGTTATCAGCTTACGCCCAACTCTAATATTCACTATAAGGACATTAAGCACATGCTTACGCGCAGCTTTCGTCCAAACACAGTGACTTTGCCTTTGGTCAGCTCTTTCCTCATCCTCCACTCAATAGAGTTGAGGCCACTGTCTGTTGGTAGAGATATGTTGCGCCTCCCGATGGTTGGTGTGACTGAGCCTGCCAGGATGTGAGGTTCAGTATGAAAGCTGAGTCCCATGCCATTGGCATAGGAGACCCTCAGGGTGCCATTGTAGTACATCTGATAGCTATTCTGAACTTGATCTGTGATGAGGCAACAGGGAGATATTAGAGAAGGATTTAGAGTTGATCTGATTCTACACCCTGCTGGAAAATATATCATTCTGGCCAGGTTGTGTGTGCATAGGAGAAAAACTGGTCTGATGTTATTGCTGGGAATAAAGTGATTTAGTTTGGGCTAAAAGCAGCACAAATGCCGCCGGTTCCATTTACACGGTGTAATTGCATCAGCTGGCACTCTCTACAGACATGTACGCTCAAAATGCAATCATTTACACATTGAAAAGTCATCAGAAACTTTGGAGTACACTCCAGAACATAGTTAACAAGCACTTGGTATCCAAAGACAGCTCAGAAAAGCCTTCAAACTCATTTATCTCGCGTAAACAGCAGATACAGACGTAGGAAGTATGGCACAACTACAAAGCTGAGGATATTACTGTAAGCTCCGGGTGGTTTCGTTGTAGTTCATCAAAAGGACATAACACACTACCTGTTGCGTTAACACGGATATGTCCTACAACATAAAATTTGTATACGTTTTTGGGTGCCGTGTCACAAGACCTATAGTGCTGTATACTCTTCTTACCTTGAAGCACAGTATAAGATGCCTCCACTGAGGACAGGTTGGTGATAATAGTGACATCATCATCCCTGTTCGAGCTCTCCATATTGATGTTAATGGACTGTTCTATCTCACGGCGCAGACTGATCACCATACCAGTGGGGTAGGAGACGTTCCTTAATCGACCCTCACTGTCATAGCTGCAAATAGGGGGGAAAAGAAAATCTGGAATCTGAACTAATAGAGCAAATTGTAGAAATACTCAGGTTTCAGAGTCTTATTCTTATTAGTCTTATTCCTATTACACAGAAATATTATCACAGCTTATTTTGTAAGAGTCCTTTTTTTTCTTTGAATGTTAAACACAGCTTCAGGAAAAATATTTGGAACATCTCCGAGCATGCAGACCTGCATTCCTGCAGCTAGATGGCACTAACACTGTTCAGAAGGAGCGATTTATACCGTACAGAAGAGGAAAAAAAATCTCATTCCAAATTAAAGAACAGACTCTGCTGCGTGTGCTGCCATAATAATAATTAATGACGTGGGGATATATGACATTTATAAAAAACAATACAGCATGGGTCATTTGTAAAACAGTGTTTGAGATAATAAATAATGTCCTTATTACTGTCATTATCCTTCATTACTAAATAAGACTGTCACTGTTTGAACACGATTAGAATTTTCATAGCATTTATGAATGGGTTGGATGTCATGATTGACTTGCTCTTTAACTAACATATGGCAGTTGATGCATGTGTTCAATTTTTCTTGCTGTTGTTGGTGCAGTCAACCTTGTCCTCGATGTAGGAAAAGGGTTTCGCATATATATATATATACATGTATGCGTGCTGATTATGGGATCATTTATGTACAGATTTTAAAAAAAAGGTTATAATCTATAAAGTATATCTACAGAAGAGTATGTATAAGTGCTTAATTTCCAGCAGATGCTTTATTGGAGTCATTTTTTCTCTGGTTGAATTTCAGATTATATGGCATATAGTGTATATAGAGCATATAGTGTGTGTGTGTGTGTGTGTGAAGGGCTGGGAATGGGAATAATGCATCTGGTTGTGAATGGAAGAAACTCACTGCTGTAACAACTAGAAATCCTTCAGCGACTGAATACCAAATTTCGACATTTTCAACATCACTGTGAATTTTAAATACGATTTCACTGAAATGTTTGACTTCGAAAACCACCTTCCTGAATTGATCTGGTCTGGTCTCCAAACTCAGGTTCGAGTTGTTCATTTCCAAAAACTTAATTTCAGTCTGCTTTCTGTCTGTCTGTATTCCCTTGGCCTCTTTTCCTTTTTTACCAGAATTTGTGCACACACACACTTGCCCACATAGAATATTCTTCACTAGGTCCGCTTGATACCAATTAATCAATGCATGCTCCAGTTGGCTGAGTGGAATTATACACAGAATAGTAGCTAACATAATGGAGTGTCATGAGTGTGAAGCTGTATCGGTTTTAGGAGGTTGAGGGTGGTCAGATTTCTGTCTTTTGTACATTGCGGGGACGTGTCCCCTGTCCTCCATCCCCTGTCCCCGGTGGCAATTATGTACATGAGCTTATGTATGTTCAGTAATTTCAGGTTGCATTTGAATACTAAGTAATTTAAAACCATTTGCAATTTGTTACTCACTCATAGAAGTTGGTCCACCCAGACTCGTCAGCCTTGGAGGCGAGCAGCTCGGTGTTGGTGGTATAAGTGAGCAGAGCTACCTCCTGGTTGAGGGCGGAAACAGAGCGCAGGTTTCCGGTTGCATCCATTCCCAGGGTCACCACCTGGTTCTCAGGCAGCAGTAAGAGCCGTACCACGCCACCTGCTTCTCTCCTGATCTTCACGGTATTGTTGGAGCTGTCAGTGATCGAGACAAGTTCTCTGTCCAATCCGTAGGTGAAGTTATATAGCGCAAGGCCTGTGACGAGACTGAGAGTCTGTCTGTGCAGACCGTCCTCACTGAACACGTACAGCTCCTGCTCCAACGCTGATCCCAGCTCGTACTGACCGGCAGCGTTCATACCCGGCCGGTTGACGCACACTGCTCGCACACGGATGTTGTTAAGGTCAGCGATGTACAGCGTGCCGTCGGGCGAGGCTGCCAGTGACACCGGCGCATTGAGGTTGGCGTCGGCAGCATAGCTGTCGTCCCCGGAATAGCAGTTGCAGTTCACGTCGTTCTTGCAGTCGCACTCTGATGTAGTGCCAGCCAGCAGTGAGATTTCACCGTCAGCGCTGACCTGCCGCACGCGGTTGATTTTCTTCTCATCGCTCTCTGCGATGTAGAGCACGCCCGAATGGGAGACAGCAATGGCTGTGGCACTCTCCAGTGCCGAGTGGATGGCCAGCCTGCTGAGCGAGTAGTCGATACCAGGAACCTGGCAGTGCATGGGCCGGCCAGCCACAATGCTTACCTGCTGGTTCTCAGTGATACGCAGGACAACATTGTTCTCTAGAACGTACAACGAGTTGTCCATGGGGTTGATGGCCAGGTCAGTGGGCCACTCCAGACGCACCTGCACATACACACACACACGCACACACAACTGTCTATCAGATGGAAGGGTCAATTCTAAATCTAAATACAGATTACCGGCCTAGTTCTTTTCTTTGCAAGCTTGGTTGTCAAACAAACAATCCAAGGATCTGATTTATGAGTAATGTCCCTTCTGTGTGTCACATGGAAACTATGGAGAAGGGAGTAGTCATACAGAGATGCAAAAGATGATGGAGGCAGTGAGGAGGCAGAGATTTGAGAGACAGCAAGGTGGAAAGAGAGAGAGAGAGAGGGAGAGAGAGGAAGAGAGAGTGTGCATGAGCAGAAGAGAGGCCATTTTCCACACCATAAACCAATACAATACATACAATTGGGCCCCAATTCAGTACCAAATGTTCCACTTTTATGTCTTTTGGCACAAATGGTATTCGCCGGTAGTGCCAGAAGCACTGTTAATTGCTCTGCATACCACAAACACCAATGTCAAATAATAAAACATATGTATAATAGTAATAAAACTCATCCTTAGTTCTGTTCTGATATTTCTACACCAATCTCAAGGCGCAAAAAGATTTTTTTTTTTTACGTATTTGTAGGGTACTGATGAGTACCGTAGTACATCATTTTAATATCATTATGATCCTGATTTTATCTCTTACTCTTATCATACTTCAGTGGCATCTAATATAAGCCAAATGGCAGAACTTTCAAAACATTTCCTTCATATTAAACCATAATGACGTTGATGTCATCAGCAGTCACCATGTGGGAAATAAACTCTAACTAGAAACCTCAGGTTTGGTTATTTCCAGTATGGGATAGCTCTTGTTCTGGAAATTGCAGTGACAAATATACGGGTAAACACACCGACCTGGCTGACGTCCATGCTGGTGTCACAGCTGAGAGGCCTGACTGCGGTCAAATCGTTGGTTTTTATCAGAGTGGAGATGACGCCGTTCTGATCCACCTTACGGATCATGGTGGCGTCCACGAAGTACATGAGCCCGTTCTTATCCACGGCAATGCCTGTAGGAGAGCGTCACAGATAACAATTAAAAGATGTGCTTTTTGATTCGACGTGCCTTGCGCGACATTTGCCGCTACCGGGCTTGCAAACAAATTCGTGTTCTGTTTACTGCGAAAGGAAGGTTGCTGACAGTCTTCATAAGTTAAACACCTGAGCTGACAGCTCTGCTGAAATACAGATTAGCATTCTCAGGCTGTCTCAGGATGTCTAAACATGCTGATGAGCTGTCCTCCAAAGACTAGCAAGACTGATTTGAAATGTCTCTGATCCTCCTGGCAGAGCAAAATCTGTGCACTGAATGTATACAGCATGACTAAAAATGCAACATCAAATCAAACGTCTCTAAATGCAAGAGTAAAAGTAAAGAAACAGATATTTGTGTCTACGAATACCATGTACCACTCGAAGGTACTGCTAAAAAAAAGCAGTAAAATATATTTACATTATATATATATATATATATATGTGTGTGTGTGTGTGTGTTTGAACAGGTTGCTTAAGAAATCTACTGGTATACTAGTATATCTTTATCTCTTTGTCCCCATTTTCAGACAGTAGGACAGAGACTGGAGTTCACCTCTAGGGCTCATCAGCGTGGCCTCCACGGCTTTGCCCCCATCCCCACACCGTGCCTCGTCGAAGGGCACACACTGCTCGCCTGTGCCTGCCACCACCTGAGCGTTATCCATGAGTGGGTGGCCACCGCTCAGCGAGCGCACACGGTAGATCTGTCTGGAGTTGGTGTCTGACAGGAACAGAGCGCCTGAGACTGGATCCACTGCCAGGTAGTACTTATGGCTCGGGCTGTTGCTATGGAAATATGGGAAACGGAAAGGAATTTGTCGTAATGGTCTTGGGCCAAGAGCACCGTCACCTTGGTGAGCATGATAAAATGTTAAAAGCTCATCTGAGCAGAGTAATGAGACTTCTAAAATAAGCTATAAAAAAGACATCACTTTGATAGGAATGCAAAATTGAAAGAAAGTGCACGAAATACAGGGGATTAATAGAGAAGAGAAATGGGAAATGGGAATGTGAAAATCCCTGCTACGGGAAACTTTTCCAGTATTAAAGGTACAGTTCACCAGGATTATTAAAACTGATCTATAATGAGCACATAATTCCATAAATACTCTAAATACTTGTACTGCAATTATATATAGATATTTATACAGTACAGGCCAAAAGTTTGGACACACCTTCTCATTCAATGCGTTTTCTTTATTTTCATGACTATTTACAT
>JAOVYV010000019.1:10375481-10386561 GCA_025674545.1 Hassar affinis
GTTCAGTAGATGATCAGTGTGTCTCACTCAGTTTAAAACATTCATGCCCTGCAACATCTGGGCTGATTTCTCCACAGTGTTCTCATTTTTTGGAATGGGTCTTTATACTAGGCAGGGTAGACCGAGTGGTGGACTTTACTGGGGAGACCTGAACTACACGGACAGGGCATAATGCTGCTCTGGAGCCATAGAAAATGACATCATGTGGCTATTATTATCTACAGTACGTATGGATTGAGAAGGATCCCACAGATTCTGTTACATCTATGAAACATTTGTGTGTCATCTATCAAACTACTAAAGACATTTGGCTACCTCTGAAGAAGCAAATATCATTAGCTTATCCTCTGTGATCCGCCGAATTGTGAATATTGTTAATATAAAAAAAAAGACAAATGGTGCCCCCCCCAGTTTACTCCCTTTAATTTAGTCATATCCAAGTCCTACTCATCAGGATTCACCCATTTACACCGACGCCTGCCAGTCAGAGAAGCCGAGTTATCGCGAGTTTCCTCTGAGACATGTCACCCCAGCCTCCACTGCTTGAACTTTTCGAACTGCTGCTCGTGCAGCGCCCGGGAGCGGTGGAAGACACTCGGAGGAAAGCGCTCCCACCCACTTCCTTCTGTATAGATGAGCTCACAGACACCGATTGACATGGGACAGAGCGTATGCTGCCCCTCCCACGCTGATAACATGGCCAATGTTGCTCTCTCGACTCCCGGCTGTGGAAAGCTATAGCACCACCCGGCCTTTGACCAATGTTTGCTCACCTGTTTGCTTGTTGCGGTCAGCGTGGCCGGGACGTAGTTGCCTCCTTTTAGCTAAACTCATTGACTGGACAGTGATGAAAATCACTTCCCAGAATTGTTGCCTTTGGTTTTAACTTCGTTGTTGAGGAGAGTACAAAACCAGTGAGTAGAGTGGGCAGTGCGAAAGAGACGATGAGCTCGGGTGTAGTATTTGCAAGCTGTGCAACAAGCGCAAGTGCTACTCCTACTACTAAGTTACTGTTACTACTGTAATAATAATAGTAATTAGTGCACCTTTCATCTAGGCTTGATCTGGGTGTGAAACCTTTTTTTGTCCCCTCATGCGTCTCCCAGTATAATCCCTGCTAATTATCCAGCAGAAAAGCCTCCATCTATGGTACACCCTCACAGTTGCTTCTGGTTTTCTCAACTGCTCATTTGCAACCTTTCTGCAGGCTTGTTTCAAATCCGCCGGTGTACGTACACAGCCGTTCACACGTTTTTGACAGTGTTGACCCAGTGTGTAGTGTTGAAGTTTTTCTGTAATTGCTCTTATTACGTACTGTAGGACTGAAGATATATACGGTACGTGAGATCTTCATTTCTCGAGTGTGCCATTTACGGAGGTAGCATTGGGAAAGTGTTGTGCAGTCGTCCTCGCGCTTTGGGAGAACACCGCCTGGTCCTGTCCTACCTGAAGGATTCTGGTAGAGACTTTGAAGACAGGATTCATGACTTAAACGATTTCAAAATGTGTGACCGGCTTTTAAAAGAGAGGCTTTGAGAGGAGGCTGTGGATGGGTGTTCAAGTCTGGATTTGCAGTAAGTCACTTTTGAAATCCCAAAAGTAGTCCATCTCAAGAAAAAAAAAAAAAGACAGCGAGAGCTTTGTCTCCTCACAGCTCCCTGATGAAGAGTGATGAGCAGTTTAATAAAGGCGTGAATATTTTCTTATCTTTGGTTCAGTTTTGCCTGCTTCAAAGGCTCAAGCTGTTTTGGCTGCACATTGCAGGGATCTGAGGGATTCCATGCCTGAGCCGCTTATTGCTGCAATAGTCATCTCAGGTTTCTGCTTGCGCTCTCTCTCTGTCTCTGTCTCTCTCTCTTTCTCTCTCTCTGATATGCGCTTGTTCTTTTTCACCACATTTCAGACATCCCTTTTGTCCAAAATGGAAGCTGTTATTGCAAGATACCAAGTTGTTGCACATCACTGTCAGGAAAGTGCGTTATGATGTGTGCCCAGTGGCCATATTGGAATTAAACTGGATGAAAACTATGGGAATGGAAAAGAAGACAGACCAAGAAGGGAATCTCTGGTGCAGAAAGAGGATCCAGACAGTGATGGAGAAGCAGCTCAGACAGATCATCATCTACCCCAGAAAAAGGGTGGAAGCATAAAGGAAAAAGAGCGGAGGAAAAATAACCCAATCACCCTCTGAAGTGAATATCTGAAACCGAATAAAGACCCCGACTTAAATATGCCATCTTATTGCCCTAGGGAGGTTTGGAATTTTTCTACTGTAAGAGGAATTGCTCCCTTAGCAGTCATCTGGAGGCCTACTCCATTTCTGCTCCCATTGCAGCCCTTGAGTGTCAAATACTCTCTCATAAATGTTATATTCCCACGGAGGTGCAAGGTTGTGTTTGTCTGCATTGCTGCTGTTTTCTAGTGCATGCCAGAAGCTTCCTGCTGAGGATGGCTGAGTGTAACTCAGCCTCTCTCTTCAGTCAGGCTGACCTCATTAAACAAGAATGAGCTTCTCAATCGATACATCTCTTTCCTGGAAAGCAGGCAGACACAGATTTGGGGTCCGTTTGGACTTTATTGCTGCTGTACTGCACATACGAATGTGGAGGAGCACTTTGACTTTCAATTGCATCGATTTAGCTTTGGTTCTGGGGGTGGTTTTGTTCTCCAGGCACCTGACCCTGTGGTCTGTGTGGTCAATAGTATCTTCTGTGAGCTGGAGGCTTTTATCAGTACTCTGATATGAGCCTTTGCAAAGACTTCTGTCCCCTCGAGTACGAGATCTCAGCTGTCCTTACTGCCGGAAAGGAAAACGAGGCCGTGGGAAACGATAGCATCGCTGTATTGCAAACACTTGTCTTAGTAGTAGGAGGAAGCTGACCCAGCTAACCTCAGAGATAAACAGAGGAGTTGAAAGGAGTTGAGAGGAGGTATGAAAACCAAAGCAAAGGTTATTGGATAATTCTCATCCGGCTTGGGAGGCTTACCGCATGAACGTGATTTGCTTCTTAAAGATCTCTTGTGCTCCTTTCGTCTTGTACACTTCACCTCCTTTCTGTTCTCACTCAGCGTAAATTGGAGGAAGGAAAGGTACATCATGACCCTTTTGCCTGGAACACATCTGTTCAGCCTGCCTTCCTCGATCAGGATGACTGAGACACAGGAAGATGAAAGTGAAGAAGGTGAAAAAGGGATGTGGACAGGACAAGAGCCCTATCTACTTTATTACATCCTTTTTTATTTAATTCTGGACCCTACATTAATCTTATGTGAACAATGTGCTCCAGGTGTCCCAATTATCCCAGCATGCTCTTCACTCGAATCTCTCGAGTCTACCGAAGAGCAGCGTGCAAGATCTTTATCTTTTCTCAGAGATGTGTCGGGTATGGCGTGTCGTCTGACATCTGAAAGGCACAAATTGACCCTTTTGTGCGTGGTGTCATTGCGTTCATTGCATGAAGAACGCACGTCGGAGGAGGGAGGTATGCTCGTTTGTATGGGAGCCAGTATGTGGAGTAGGTCTGGAGATTGAGCGGGAAAGCACAGTTAGAGATGTTTAAGCTGAGGGTGGATTTGAAGAGCTAGCTAGAGCTCCGTCAATAACCAGAATAAGAGACGGTGGTGTAGTGGGTGCAGCTGCAGCAGACTTCTCACAGCCTGAGAGAGAGAGAGGGAGAAGGAGAGAGAGAGAGAGGGAGAGAACAAGCTGTCTCTGTCTATATAGCTGGTGCCTGTTGTCCTGCATACATGATCCACTCACTGAGCACATCACATGCCTGTCAGCCGAGCTTAAAGTTATAGCTGGCTATTTTGACAGAATTCTGTGTTCATTCCAACATCCTTCTCCAATATAGATTCAGCTGCTTGTTTGTGATTGACAGGGGATTGATGTGATTTACGCTGCATCTGTAGCACGAGCATTCATGCTTGCTTTCACGCTTTCCTGTCCTCATTGCCTTCAGACTAGGCTTTGTGCAATATATATATACAGTATATAAGGATTTAACAATTTCTACATGATCTTGCAATGCCATGAAATCCAGTAAAAAAAAATTTCACTCCACATTGGTAGATTTCCAGTATACACCCATCATCCAGCTCTCCCTTATCATACCACAGCTACCAACCAGAGAGCGTGGAGGCTAGTGTGCTTCAGTTCAGACCCATGAAGCCAGCCAAATGCATAATTTCGAACTGCTGCTTTACAGGGCATTGTAACACACTTGCACATACACTGAAGTACCAGAAAAACTGGTAATCCTTGGTAGATCCTCCACGGGATCTTGGACAGAACGTTGCGCGCTGATTCCTCACGCCGATGTTACTTGAGGCAGTGTTGCACGCCTATCTTGTGAAAAAGGGGCAGGGGTGGCTCAGTGGTTAAGATGTTGGGTTACTGACTAGAAGGTTGGGGGTTCAAGCCCCAGCACCACCAAGCTGCCCCTACTGGGCCCCTGAGCAAGACCCTTAACCCTCAACTGCTCAGTTGTATAAATGAGGTAAATGCAACTTGTGTCTGCCACTCGTTGTCCCAGAATTCTTGTGGTCGTGCTACACACTTGAAATGTTCATAAGGGAAAATCCAAACTTTGCCAAATTTCTACCTCTGAAATGCATTGAAAATCACAAAATTGTGATAACTTGGCATTCTCACGGCAGAAACAGCTCCATAGATGGCTGTCGCTTTATATACACGCTGGCGGACGCACCCGATGACGTGCCTAAGTGGCCTTGCTATGTGTTGTACCAGTTTTTCTGACACTGCAGTGTATATCAGCTCACAGTTGGCCGTGATTGGGTAGTTTCACTTTGATTGACAGTGAAGCGTACGCCATTCCTTTGATTCAGAGAGCAGAGAGGGGGCAGTGTAGCTTAGTGGTTAAGACGTTGGACTACTGACCAGATGGTCGTGAGTTCAAATCCCGCCACTGCTGGGCCCTTAAGCAGGGCCCTTAACCCTGACTGCTCAGCTGTGTAAAATGAAATGAATGTAAGTCGCTCTGGATAAGGGCATCCGCCAAATGCCGTGAAATGTAAAATGTAATTTCACTTCCTTGGCTCCTGGCCACTGATTTTGGGATTTGAACTCAGGATCACCTGATGATGGTGTAAATGGAAATGTTTTGCCACTTAACGGATGAGCTTGTGAAAATCCATGAGATTTTACTCTCAGTTTAGGATTTTCTTGTTAACTTTACATTTACTATTAAATATCCTGTTAAGGTTCTCCTCACAGCATCCAAACTCCGTATGATCCAGAGGAGACGGAGATGTTTTTTGTAATTCCATGTGAAGACTCGAGCTTTTGAGGCGGGATTCACATTACGATTCTGGTTGCCATTACAACTGCCAGCCAGTCAGATCATGTTTATGCAAATACTTCCATACAGGCCCTAACCAATCACTGCAGCACCAACCACCAACCTTTATACCTCCCTCCCTTGTTCATGCCATCCATCTCTAAACCTTTCTCAGACCCTTTCTTCTTTCCAACAAGCGGTTTCACCACAGGCCTGTTTTCTTCTGTCAGAAACCATATTCTTTATCTGCCCAATGGGGGAGTGGTGAAATATGGCTGGAAATAACAAAGACTTGGCAATAAAGCCATGAGTGATGACTGAAGCGGCTTTGTGTGGACTTTTAATGAGGCATTTGTTCTTTCACTTTGACATTTGTGCTTCCCTGGCTGGTCAGTTTTAGCACCAATAAAGAATTTGCAGCAACACTCTGGGAGGTGACACAAGCATTCATAACGCTCTACATGAACCTGACTTTTAGAGCCATCGCAATTACAGGGCAAATTGATGTTTTTGAGTGTTTTGGGAGAGGAAAAATGATCATTACACTGTAAATGCAAAATGGCCTACGATAAAAGCACACATCATCGACCATCATTGACAGCTCTTCTTTTATTCTTTCATTTGCTCAATCCAGGCCAGGGTTGAGGTGGACCCAGAGACAATATCAGGAATAATGGCAAGGCGCAAGGCACTAGGCAATACACATTCTCACCTAGCGGCTAATTTGTAATAACCATTCTACCTCTATCTGGAGATACGAGGCTACTATTGACAGATGACGTAAAACCAAATTGCCTTTTGGATTAACCGGCATTTGGGGGTTAAGGCCATTCCATGGAAGCCCCAAGGTGCTATAAATTAACGTTTAGTTTAGATTCCTGGTTCATAGGAACATGTTATCTCGGTTTTCTCAAGTTCTCGACTTCTTTGTGTCATCACAAAATAACGAAGCTTTGCATTCTTTACAAATATAATGAATGCATAATTAAAATAAGGAAATGCTTAATCCTTGGTTGGTCCTCCACGGTCCTTTGTTGAGGCCCCAGCATTGTTACTTGAGGCAATGTTGCTCACCTATCACCTGAAATGATTCTTCTTCACCCGGAGTCTTTTTACGGCCACGCTGCTGTCCTAAGTTTGAGTTTTTGCCATAATTCCTGTAGTCATGCTACACCTTTGAAATGCTCATACATGACGTGTACCTCTGACATGCCCATCACCCGTCTTACGAGCTCCGACTATTAAACCGTGTTATAAACCACAAATTCGTTCTAACTTGCCATTCTTACAGTGGAAACGGCTCTAGAAGCTTCCATAGATGTCTACTGTTTCATATACAACCAACGGCGTGCACAGGTGGCATTGCTATGGATTTTGCATAGGCTGGTGTACCAGTTTTTCTGGTACTTCCATGCATATCAAAAGAAAGTTTCATTATTTCATGATGCTGGCATAAATAGGTTGGAATCTTGAGAAAACAATATAAAAAAGATTTTTTATGTAAATTCATGGCATATTAGAGCTTCCATGAAAGAGTGTAAAGCTTTTTGGTGCTACTTTCAGTCTAGCGCTCAGTAACAGTACCTCCAAAATGGTGCCTCGTTGACGTACGTGACCGATTACATCAAAAGCCTCCATTTTTGCTGAATTTTTATGCCTCACGTAGAATATCTAATACGGGAAAATGAGATGCACAGTTTTATCACAACTGACATTCCGAATAAACGAAGGCGCGTCGACAAACCGCGCAATATTCCAGCGACTGATATGAAGTCTCCACGTAAAATGCTACAGAATGTCCTCATTTCCCTGAAGCCCCCGCCGTGTTTGTCTTCGCTTCCACTCCTCTTTGAGATCTTAAGACTTTTTATTACTTTGTAGATGATTAAAGCAGTGTCAGCATGAATTCTACAAAATAAATTTGCCTCCAGTGTAATTATGTTGGCACATTAGCAGCGGAAAGTTTATAACCGTTATAACAATAACCAGCTGTCAAGTATTCCTGCGAGACGGGTGTCGTGTGGGGTATTTTCCACTTCATTAAGGGTATAAAGCTCGTTTTAGCAAAGTTATAGGATATATAGGATTCAGCTTCTCAAATGCTTTATTCCTTAATTCAGAATGTCAGTTAGACATAATATTATTTTTTATTATTATTTTGGAGGGAAAGACTAGATGGAAAGACAATCTGGGTGTAAGTCAGAGCAGTGGATCTACTGATGCATGATGGCAGACGAATAAACAAAAACGTCCCGTTTAAGTGTGTGTACTGATCGTACTGCGTTTCTATAAAAATTCTATATTAACAAGGTGATAAAAAGAAATGAAATGCTTATGTTCATTTACAACCCGCTCACTCGGTATAGAACGTTTTACTGCATGTTATTCGTTACTGCGTATTTCTCTCTAACTTTGATTTCTTGTATTTCTGATATTTTTCCTGTAGCTCTTTATTTGCATTCTGAAGCTTTGGCGCAGTTTTGAATAGTGTATTAATTGGTTCATTAATCTCGTCAGAACAGAAGCTCCAGGTTGTAATCCCATATGCTCGGGGCCTGCCGACCAATTTTCTAAATTCTGCTTCCTCTGTCTTCATGTAATACGATTTGCCCTAGCACCCAACAAAGAGAACAGGCTTTGTGTAACATACAGAACTCCTCCTTACACCATTCTTTCCTGACATTTTATTTTTTTATTATCATTTAAAAAAAAATGTTTTTCCCCCTTGCTTCCATTGTATGAAAACATCGACTTCCTTTGTGTTTTTTTTTTTTTGAGTGGCACATTTATTAGCTTGGCACATGCTGAACATGGTTTTCCACAAGCTTAATATTTCAGTCTTGATTTGCATCATTTGCATCAGTTACTACACCACACTTTCCTCCAGGTCTCCAGGATTGGCATCCATGCTACAGTTTGAATTGGAGTTTGTGTTTGAGTTGCTGGAGGCATAGGCGTGCAGATATCCATGCACCAGTACGTGGCTGTACTGCTCGCTCGCTGTGCTGGACGTGCTGGTGGTGGAGGCGCAGTGGACCAGCATGCTGTGCAGTGACTGACTCCGGCGGGTCCAGATGACGCTCAGGTGCTTGGCGTAGCTGTAACACGTGGTGGTCGTGATATCACCTGCATCAAATGAGCAGCTGCGCTTGGCCCCTAGGACGCAGCTCTCTCTAGGCCAGTTTGAACTCCTTTCCCTTCCTACCTGCCCTGTCTGAGTCAGAGCCAATGAGGCTAAAGATTGCTGTACAGCTTGCGCCCTTGCGTCTTTGCCTTTTTCTCCTTCTGGCCTGCGCAGCTTCAGCTTGCAGTCACGCGTCGTAGCTTTGTGTGCCGGGTGAGGCAAGGTCTGTGCGCCTTTGGCTGGGGAGTAGTAGAATGTCACTTTATCACTCTCTGGTGTGAAACAGGCGTTGGATTTCTGCCTCACAAGGTCCATGTCTGAGCCCTGACTGCAGTGGGGCTCGTTGCTCAGTTTGACCATGTTCTCCTTATGCTTGGTTTTGGCCTGGACCGCTCTTGTTTGTTGAACCAGCAACCTGTTTGGCAAGGCCACCATCATCATGCTGTCATTTCCATTAGTCTGGGCGTAAACATCCACCCCTTTGGCTGGCAGGAACTCGCCTGACAGACCGACATGGTCTTGACAGCCCCCACACACTCTGTGTCGCATCATCATAGCCACGGTGAAGACCAGCAACGTTACCACCACCACCCCACCTACCATCACTGTCAGCGTGCCACCGAGGAAGTGAGCCTGCAGAGAGCGGCATTCTGGATAATCCTCTTTAGTGCTGAACTGGGTGCAGCCTAGCACTTTGGTGGTGGCCAAGGTGGAGATGCCGTTGTCAAAGATGGCCAAAACACACAGGCTATAGTCGGCACCTGAGACTAGATTTTTCAGCATGAAAGTGTTGCTGGTTGGTGGCAGAATTCTGCGAAGAAGAATGAAGAGAAGATATAATCAGTGCCTTGTATACATGACAGAGAATTAAGGCCATGTCAAGCTCATCAAACATGAATTATACAATATACGATAACGAGTAACACAGGTGTGTGCTGATGATGAGTGGACATTGTCTGAGAGAGACAGTAATTACTAGGGCTGCTCTTTTGTAATGGAAATTCAAAGTTAATATACTGAAACAGCGTGAAAATAAAGAAGTTCACAGAGCATCGCCAGTGCCTGAAAACAGGTAGTATGACAAGCAGTGATGTATTTCTGCAATAAAGCTGAACCTTTGTTCTCTTTCCCTCTCTCTCATGCATTAATTAGCATTTTGAAATGGGCAGTTTCTCTGATCCTCCTAAAACCTTAATGTAAAGCTCTTTAATGCATCACTTCATCAGCGGCTATGCAATGCCATTAAGAATATGCTCTGCGTGGCTAAACAAGACTAAGGCATTTGCCATTGAGAGGTAATTTTCAGCTATTGCAGAAAGGCCTTCAGCAATCTTTAATCTCCTCTATCCTAGCTTCAATCTGCTCTCACCTTTTTTCTATCTCACCCTTCTTCCTTAGTTATTCCAAACTGCTTTTGTTGGATTAATTGCATTCGCGGCTGTTTCTTTGATCCCCGGTAAGAAGGATTGTACGATCAGTGAATAAATTCAGTGTTTATATGCGCAGTCATGATTCGTTTTGTTTATTATGTGCCCTCTGGTTCTGTTCTTATGGGAATTCAAGGAACTGAAGGTACTGGAGGCACGAGCGCCGTTCTTCCAAAAGATATTCCCTTAGCTGGCCAAGTCACCCTGGGAGCGTCATGTCAGACCTGCCATCGAGACCTTGTTTCATTTCAAATTCATTTTAACAAGCATTTCAGTCTATAGTGGCTGCATCAGAACCAGCGGCATGTCACAACCTAACATTGAGACACAAACTGGAAGTAATGAGCAACAGCAGACGGGAGAGATCACGTGACGACGTGGTCGTCTGTCTGTGAGGGATTCGGTAGCTCTCCTCTCAAGCTGGGCTTATTCCATTAATTATTAAGCATCTCTGTCAAAATGAAAAATAGCCTGACGTGTTTTTTTTTTTTTTTTTTTTTACCTACTCATAACTGATGATCGAGCGCTGGAGATTAAAACGGATTAAAATCGAACACGCCTATTCTCTTGCCGCTGGTGTTGAAAGAGACGTCTGATTGTATGGATGATCTTTATGAAAAGCTTAAGCAAGGGTTCTGGTGTGAATTCGCTATAACAGCAAGTCAGAAATCTCCCATAAGCGTTGAGTGGTTTCCAGATCCGGTGACTGTGAAGGCCATTGCACTAGATTACATCATTCCTACTCGTCAAAGCGTTACTTTTCCCTCGTGCCCTCGCGCGGACGGGGAAATCGTCATCCTGGAGGCGGCCACTCCCGTAAGCATGGGAATATTTCATCCTAGCATAAAAGGCGTAATAATCCGGAAGAAGAATGTTGTTTGTTGTTCATTTTTAGTCACCCTTCCCTCTAAGGTCGGGCAGACGTCGGTCAGTCCGACATCTCTATGACGAGCGCTTGGCTGTCCAAATACTTTTGAATAATACCACACGCAGGTAGTGTCATTCCAGATGTTTCTGCTTGCTCAGATGGCTGTTTAGACTTGAACGTGTTTGCATGTTGATAATATATATTAGTAGTCTATTATACGCGTGCCATTATCCTGCCTTCCCACTCATCCTTTCATCAGTCCGCCTTTCATCACTGAGCGACTGATGGAAAACGGAGAAACCTCTGGGATTCATCTCATCTCATTTCTACTCTTTCGTTTCTGCATTCAAACACCCCCCCT
>JAOVYV010000019.1:11257930-11272826 GCA_025674545.1 Hassar affinis
GAGTGTGCGTGAGTGTGTGTGCCCTACGATGGATTGGCGCCCTGTCTAGGGTTGTTCCTGCCTTGCGCCCTATGTGGCAGGCTAGACACCGGCTCTCCCGTGACCCTGAAAAGGAATAAGCGGTCAAGAAGATGAATGAATGAATGAATGAATGAATGATTCATTTGTTTTGTGCTTCACATTCCTGGTATTCCAGATGTCACTGTTAACACTTAATGTATGCTTTGCATTTAATTGGCAGGAGGTAAAATGCTCAGTGGTCTGATACTAGACAGAGCTGATACATTTATCTGCAATTTGGTGAATGAGTAAGAAAACTTTCTGTTGTGAGCCAACACATAACCTTAGTGTCAGGGTGGAGTTTCACATGTTCAGCCCCATGCCTGTTGCCTACAATAAATTGTCACTAGGTGTGAATGAGTGTGTGAAAGTGTGTGCGCAGGTGACGGTGGACTGGCATCAGATCCCAGTGTATTCCCACCTGTCATCCGGATTCACTTCAACCCTGCCCAGGATAAAGCACTTACTGAAGATAAATCACTAAATGAACATATTATTTGTCTGCAGAACTTTGAGACACCTAAAAAACTGGTTCAAATAGCCCCTGAGCATTTATTCAGTAGTAACGTGTGAGCAGGTGGGACAAATAGAAACTGCAAAGTCATTTACAGCAGGCTTTCATGTGCTCTTAATCCAGCATATTTTATCCATAACCTACGTGTACCTTGAAACCTGGACTACACATTGTAATACGCTTTGTAATATTTCCAGGATGGCTTAACAGTATTTGAATACACCTCTCTAGTTTAGAATAATGAAGACTACGTGAGTCTGTCAGTCAGACTTTAAGAGAAGAAAGAAAGAGCGATCACATGTAGCACCCTGGACAGCGAAAACCGGGAGGTCCAGGGGAATTGTCCAGACCTATACATAGATAAAGAGTGCATGGCCCAGAAAGCCTTTCTGCAGAGGACCCGGCCCACCATCTGGGCAGGTGAGACCACTGCAATGGAGGAAACTGCAGCTGTTTTTCCCCGGCAGTGCAAGCAATGTATATGAACTAAGCGAAATCTTAAAGTTGAAATGCGACCTGCTAATCATCATCAGCAGCAAAACTGAAACAACGGCAGTCTTTACTTAACAAAGGACGTGGTAATGTTTGTAGAAATCTGAATAGCCCAGATAACAGGCAGACTGGCTCAAATAATTACGAAATCCACCTCATTTATATTTATTTCCACAGTTCTCGTCTGGAGAGCTGTGATATTAAAGATTACAGCTATGACACTGATGGCTGAGATTTTGTTCAACTCCGACTTTAAATTCACGTTACCAACAGTGTGAGATTTTAGATCTTCCCTTACAGATATCATATCATATAATCTCTATCTATCTATCTATCTATCTATCTATCTATCTATCTATCTGTAATACTTGCAGTGCGCAAGTGTATGGACACTGCATGTATATTTGCCTAAAGGTTCTACGCGTCCAGCAATGCAGCAAAGACACTTCAGCACCCATCCTCTAGTTAAGCCAGATATTTTGCCCAAACATAACCATACAAAGACAAGGTACATGGGCAGAGATGACAACGAAACCGATCTCAACCTTATATATATGTATATATATGTATATATATAGACTAATTAATCTGGTTGGCTGGAACCAAACGTACCGCAGTCCTCGCACAAGATCTTCCCGACGTCTTTCTTCAGATCCTTGCCGTTGGCTTCGAGGGGCGCGTACGACGCCCTGAACACCAGGGGCTCGTCGGTGGGGTCCATGAAGAAGATGTACCGGTGGTCGTTGAGCACTCGCGCGCAAGGCCCGCTTGTCGGGCCCAGCTCACGCACGGTGACGAGCTGCTCGCGCTCCAGGCCACCGCTGTGCCGCGGCCACACGTCCAGCACCTTGACGTCCACCCGGTAGGGCTCGGCGCCCGAAGCGTTGTAGGGTGCCGACTGCACACGGCCCTCGATCACCACGGCGGAGTGGCGGGCGCGCTCCCGCAGCGAGCTTGGGCTTGGGGAGTGGCACGCGAACGCGACCCCGATGACCAGCATGGAGAAGGGCACCGGCTCGAGCCTCATGCCGCCTGCTTTGGCTCGGCGCGGGCTCGGGCGGGCTGCGAACGGGCTCCGGTAGCACGGCGGCGCGGCAGACCCTGCGGAAGTGTCCATGCCATCGGGGATGCTCTGCTGGGTTTTTTTTCCCCTCCCGATAATCTTGCAATTGGAGAGGAGACGGCGGATAGTGGAACGGCCAAAAGACTCTGGGCTAAAAATCTCCCAAGCGCATTCGGATGAAACGCATTGGGAGAAATAATGCAACAAAATGAGGGGATTGGCCCTCCTCCATGAAAGCTACACAGCCATATATAGCAAGTATCCGCAGTCTATCTTTGCCCCAAAAATGCAGTAGTGTAGTGAGCGCCCTTATCGGCGCTGATGCCTCTGTATCTCTGACTGCAGGAAGAAACGAACGTGAAATGCTGCGGTGCACGATCGATGTCCACTCAAAGTAAAACCATTAAATCCACTTCCTGAGCGACAAAGCCCGGGTTGTTAATCCCTCCAGTGGTGAACTGTTCCCGTCGTGTCCCTCGTGGCCCGTCCCTGTCCGTTTCTCCGATGTGGCGGGGACGGACGGAGCGGGGGAAACGTGAAGTAATCCTCCCCGCACCAACGACACATTCACCGCACACCGAGCCCCGACACACCGCTGTGTGTGTCTATAGTCTCTCAGTGCCGCGGAAAAGACTGTCAATCCATGATCTCTGGCATCACAAATCCATACGGAAAATAAACGGGAAACCAAAATGTCTGGTGTCAGAGGACGCGATCGTCCCTCCACTAATATTCCGTTTCTGTATTGATGCGCGCCGACATGATCGTTTCCAGCAGCTTGCGGCTTATCAGGCGATGAAACGCGTCACGGATTCTTCAGCAGTTCTCAATGAGTTTTCGTCTCGTTCCATCGCTAAATCATGTGCTGCATTCAGGTCACATTCGCCGCTCGGCCTCAGAGAAAAAAAAGATCGTGAGGCGTTGCATCAAATCCATACATCTGACATCCGCTGCATTGCTACAAGAAGGCAAGAAATGCATTATCCCAATGTTTCGAAGAGGATTAAACATACACACTGCGTGATATATGGGGGGGAGGAATACGCACAGGATGGTAAAAGAGGATATGATGTAAAGGATGAAAGAGGCTTGTGCAACCATGCGGCAGAGTTTATACAGTGAACAGCTGAAAAGCAAAAAAAAGCAATAAATGCAGATAACAATGCTGTATATTCTATGGATGTTCACTTACAAGGAACGATATGAAGACAGAGTACGAGGCAGCTGAACCTGTGGAGCCGCATCAGAAGATGGAGCTAAATATTCACAAAGAGCGACCTCTGCTGTCCTTTATGTGTTTAACATCATACAGCAAAACTTGTTCATAACTTGGTAACTAGGTTGAAAATATGAAGGAAAGACTATTATACATGCTGGGCTACTACTGATAATAATAATAATAATAATAATAATAATAATAATAATAATAATAATAATAATAATCTGGTAGGAGAGTGAGCGAGAACAAAGTGTCAGTTCATTTTTCAGTTCAACACAATACAGAAATGAATATTTAGAGCTTTATCTCTTTTTTCCTTTTTACACTCTGTAAACGGTTCTCATGCAGCATTGATCCATGAAGTTTATTCATTATTTTTATGCAAAATGAACAACTTATCCAAACAGAGCCGACCTGGACCATTTAGCAAGCACTGTCCATGGTTCTGAATCGAATGCTTTTTAATTAATTCATGAATTATTCAGGTGATCTACTAGATTTACAACATTGCACAACGTGCTTCAGACCCGTACCTGTCATGTAAGCTTTCCAGAAATCAGAAGAATCTGGGCAAAAAAAATATATCTCAGTCTCAGGGACCATAGCAAGTGTATTGTAGGCCAAAAGTGGCTCAGTGCTGAGCAACCACATTTCAAGTTAACGGGATTTGGAGTGTATGCTGAAAATGCGTGTGCGGCATTTCAATTTAGGCCCGAAAGTGGTCTGGCTGCAAACATACCGTTTCTAAGCTAAGTTCATTGTCGTCATTGTAAGGCCATATGCGGGCCTGCTTAAGTGGTATCTCATTCTGATATTTCTAATATATGAGACGTATCATTTAATTAGTATTTTAAACTAGGAGCACAGATATTGCACGGTCGCTTCTGACGTCAATCTCATAGCTCTGGGGTCGAGTTCTGGAAAACCTGAGTCCTCAATGGGGATGGGTGATTAGTGTCTGAACATCAGTGTGTCCTTACTGGCCTTTTTTTGTTCCTGTATGACAGATGACAGCCCACCATAGCCCACCTACTACACACATATATATATTTATATATATATATATATATATATATATATATACACACACACATACACACATATACACACACTGACAGACACTTTTCCCTATTTGCCTCATAGCATTCCTTTTCTGTAGTTTTATTCCTTCCACAGACTTTTCAAGCCGTGCCGTGAAGCCCTGACGGTGACGATGCATGCGCACAACCCATTCCAACAGAGACGCAGGCTCCAATAATAGCACCGATGCGACGGTAGGGGGCGCACGTTGCTTTTTTTTTTTTTTTGCTGTCTCTCCCCGGTAGCGTGCTGACATCAGACGGCCGCCGTACAAAACTCGCGTGCGTCCGTCTCCTTGCCACGACTCGCTCTTTCGTTCCATCTTGTGGAGCGGGGAAAGGGAGACGCGCTAGTTTTCACGGTAGGCCTTCGCAGCTTGCTTTCTGCGTCTTTTTCCCTCGTTAGTGCACAGGCGCTAAAACGCAGACTAAGCGGGGTCAAAATAAAAAAAAAAACAAACGTACTGCGTAGCTGCTTATAGCTTCGCACTTTTTTAGAAATGCAGTGTAATCGCTTCTTTATAAACATAATGGCATGAGAAGGAATTTGTCAGAAGGAACTCTTTAGGTGTGTGTAGGGTTACTCTATAGGATTACTTTGTGGAAGCAAACTCCATAAATAGTTGCAGAACGTTACACAGGGCTGCAGTAAATAAAAGGTGCATTTTGAGTCATTTTACTCCGGATTTTATGTGATAATATTTTAAAACCTCATTTGAGACTCATGATCTGAAACACAACTCCTTGTCATCCTCTCCGTTACACACTCTGCTGTTTTCGGGCCAGTTTGAAGGGCGACCAGGTTTGCGACTGTTGGCAGAATTTCACGGTTTCATGTGATCAATTCTTGATGGAAAGATCCCTTTAGTGGGCCTAGATCAGGACCCTTCACGTAACAATATTCACTGAGTTCATGGGTTAGTTCACAACTTAATGCTAATTACACGAAATTGACAAAACTACAGTGAAAAACTCGGGAGTGGTAAAGTAACTCTCACAGTGTTCATATGGGTTCAACTTGAATTCTAACCATTTTTCGGCTATTTTTATATTTATGTCTATAAAATTGTATAATCACCAGTTAACAATTGCTGATATATGATATATATTTTTGGAATCCTATATTTTATGTTCCGCCTTGGGTCAGTTATAATCACGGGGGAGTTGCATGAATTTAATTGCAGTAAAATAGAATTTAAAAGATAATAATATAGAAAAATAAGTTACAAAAGTATTTAATAAAATTGTTCTATTGAAAAACACGCCTGGTCTGTCCGTCGGTAACTGATATTGTTCGGCTATTCAAATTGTACAAGTTATTGTTTAATTCTTTTATAAATTACATGAACGCGTTTATACATTTTTATATTATTATAAAAAGCCTATTTTGTTTGTTTCACAACCCCAAAAATGAGTTCCATGAATCCTTAAGAGGATTTTTATTACCAGGTAAAACCTGAGTCGCTATCCGAGCCCTGAACGCCGTCGTGATGACTCTAAAATCAGGGTACCGGCTCTGCCTCGCCCGAATCATGAATCATCAAGAAAACAGCATTGATTTGGGTAGAGAATAAAACACAAACCTGTATAAAATTGTACGTTAGGTCTTGATAGTTTTGACTGTCCGTGAATCAAGAGTCTGGGGCATTTCGGAAACTTTCCGACTTACTCTTACTCCAAAGAACAAATGTGGATCTGTGCTATCATTTTATGACCTATTCTTTAAGCTTCATATTTTAATTACAAATTTGTGAACAGTACAATTTTAATTAAGTCAGTGCTTTGTGTTCATCTGCCTTTTTATTTATTTGCCTCATGTTATATTCCTGTTCACCTAGCCAATACATAAGTACAGAATAATTACTTAACCCTGTACTTATAAAACGATATCAGAAAACTGTTTCATCAATTTGAGCGCAATTATACCCAGTTAGGCTCTATACAAAGTTCAGGCCTACTGTTTGTTCATATTAAGGGTTTTAATACTTATGGCTTTATTTCAGCTGACCTGAATGAAATGTGTGAGTTCTGAAATTCAATAAGATAAATCAGAAAAATGAACAGATAAAAAAGATCCATGTAGTTGATAGCAGTTATTATTATAGAAGACGTGACTAAAAGGTCAGAATTCATTAAATGTCGAGCCCTGGAGCTTTCTCAGAGTCTGCAACCCAGATCTCTAATAAGAACAATTCACTTCTGCATTACATTTATTAAAATATTCACATAAATATTCCGAAATTAGATATCCATTTTATATTAAAATAACAATGAAGATTATTCTTAATTTTGGAGTTATTCTGGGTATCCCTGGACCAGCCCATTCGGCAGAGATGTTGAAAACGGATGGTTTTATAACACAGTAATGAGAGCCGCTGGGAATTCTCTACAACGTTTTATTTATTTGCTTTAATTACTATTATATTTAAACTTTTTAAACCTAAAGCTGATGGACCCAGTTTCACAAAATATTTGTAAATGTTTTTCTTCTGATTGGATTTATTTTCCAGTCCCCATGTGCTGCTTCTCTTTATTATTATTATTATTATTATTATTATTATTATTATTATTATTATTATTATTATTGGATGTTATACTTTTAAAACGAACAAGTAACTTTAAATTTGTTGGTGTTAATAAAATCTTTCCACAGACACACAAAACAAATGCTAACCCCTGTCTATGTCCAGTGTGGCATATATTCTTATAATATAACCTATATTATATATCCCGCCTGTAAATCTTACCTTACCTAAAATATACCCTCTTTTACAGAAATGATTAATCATAATGTCTTAGACAGCCATTTCTAAGGGAACTTCATTCCCTTCCAATTTATTCACGTTGATCTTAATTTCACGTTGAAGTTCAGAGTTCGGAGCTTCTCTTATAAAAGATATGCTTTAGATTTATGCATTAATGGGATGAATTCAGTTACAAATACGTGGATATCACCAAGATACATTTCTGGACTAGACAAATAATTTGGAAAGACGTAAAACTCAGCTGTGCGGCTCGACGGTGGAGCGGGCTGCCGCCTCGCAGCTCCGGGGTCGCGGGGCAGTCTGGGTGGAGATGCGCGGGTCTTCGGGGGTTTCCTCCGCTTTTCCTCCACCGCCCAAACAAATGTACCGGTAGGTGGACTGGTGAACCGGGCCCTTGATGGGAATGTGTGCGCATGGCGTCGCATCCGCCTCACGCCCGGTATTCCCAGGATGTGCTCCGGATCCAGCGCGACCAGCGTCCTGACTGGGACCAAGCGGCTACTAAAGGAGAAAAAAGGAAGAAAAAATAAAATAAAATAAAATAAAATAAGCAACGCAGCTGTTTGATCATGGATAATTATAAATATACAAATGAATAAAGGAATATTTAAATACAACAACAATACAATAATAATATTAATAATATTATAATAATAATAATAATAATAATAATAATAATAATAATAATATGATCAAGAAGAAGATTGATTTAAGTTTTAAATTGTGAAATATAATTTATTAATCTTATATAAAATCTTTGTTTCAGGTTAGTCTACACAAAAGGTTAATAAGAGTCAGGATTGTTTTGTTGCCGAATTATTATATCATATCCAGAAGACCTTATTACTACAGATATGACCTATATAATATATTTAAAGGCTTGCAGAGATATTTATGCATGTAGGAGCAGTTTGAGATTTCTGAAATCATTTGTGGAGACCGTGATCCGTTGTGTGACTGTGTAAACACATGAACCCGACCCTTGTGCACAGAGGAAATGAAGCTTTAAGATCAAATCTGGACCTTTAGAAACGTTTGTCGACAGTTTGAACTGGTTAGTGTTGCATTTCTTCATCATGTCGACCAACCTGTGTATTTCTGTCACAACGACAAATAAATACATTTTAAAATGACCTGTTTTTATGCATTGTAACCTGGAGTTTAGTGTGGGTGACTGAGAGAAGGCAGAACGAGGAGGAGGGCAGAAGAGCAGGTGTTTGTGTGTCAGACACGGCGTTACAGTGTGAATGCGGATGTGTGGGTGTTGTGTGTAATTTGAGGAAAAACGAGAAACTGTGCATTATCTATAATTTGTTTGGTGTAAGTGTATTTTCTGATTGTGGATTCGGTGAAACGGCGGGGTTAGGTGCTTTAAATCCAACCTGTCTCTTTGCAGAGATCTCGCGAGAGCGCGCGCGTGGCTGGCTGGCTGGCTGTGAGGTTGCAGCAGACGGAGGGAGAAGGCAGGCAGGCATCATGGCGGACAGAGACAGTGGAAGTGAGCAGGGAGGAGCGGCTACGGGCCCGGCTCTGAGCTCCATGCACGCCGTGTCAGGAGGGGCGGGCTCGGCTTCCGGCCTGCAGCACGACACGCAGGAGCTCGCGTCCAAGCGTGTCGACATCCAGAACAAGCGCTTTTACCTGGACGTGAAGCAGAACGCGAAAGGCCGCTTCCTAAAGATCGCCGAAGTGGGGGCCGGTGGCAACAAGAGCCGCCTGACGCTCTCCATGTCGGTGGCCGTCGAGTTCCGAGACTACCTCGGGGACTTCATCGAGCACTACGCGCAGCTGGGGCCCAGCAACCCGGACGCGGTGCAGGACGAGCCGAGGCGGGCGCTCAAGAGCGAGTTCCTGGTGCGCGAGAATCGGAAGTATTACATGGATCTGAAGGAGAACCAGCGCGGCCGCTTCCTGCGGATCCGACAGACGGTAAACCGGGGGCCTGGCTTGGGCTCGGCGCAGGGCCAGACAATCGCGCTGCCGGCGCAGGGGCTCATTGAGTTCCGCGACGCGCTCGCCAAACTTATCGACGACTACGGCGTGGAGGATGAGCCTGCCGAGCTGCCCGAAGGCACGTCGCTCACTGTGGACAACAAGCGCTTCTTCTTCGACGTGGGCTCCAACAAGTACGGCGTGTTCATGCGCGTGAGCGAGGTGAAGCCCACGTACCGCAACTCCATCACAGTGCCCTATAAAGTGTGGGCCAAGTTCGGCAGCACGTTCTGTAAATACGCCGAGGAGATGAAAAAGATTCAAGACAAGCAGCGGGAGAGGAGGGTGTGCGAGCAGCAGCAACAGCCGGGAGAGATGCACCCGGACGACGGGGATGAGGATTGATAATGAGCGGAGTGTTGGGAGGGAGGATAACATGCAAAAAAATACGATCAAAACAAAGCGAAACGACGCGTAAAGCGAACTTTACAGTACACACGACAGAAACGTAAAGATTTAATTGTAACGGTTTAACTCCAAGGGGCAGTAAGTATCCACAAACATACAACAAACCTCCACAAGATGACAGGTGCAACTCGTACCCCATCACTGGATGTGATCCACTTACCCACCATTAATACAGTAAGCGGCTGCTAAAAAGAGTAATAACATTATATATGAACTGTGTTTCCTACTTGACTACAGATAAAGAACTGAGTGTTTATTTCCCTTATTAACCGAGAACTTTTCTACACGTCAAAGATACTATAAAAACAAAAAAAAGTGTTTGCAATGTTCAACCGGAATTATTGCTGAAACATGAAAAAAACCAGTCCTTTACGTGTAAGCTAATAACTTCAGCACAAACCAGATGGTTTTATTTTATGTTCTCTCCTCTTTTTATTTTTTAACGAAATTTTAAAGTCCAGTTAAGAGGCTGTTCCAGTCAGCACGCCTCTCCTACGTTAAAAGTGTCACCTGAATGCTGATCAGGACGGTCTAGGTTAAAGGTTGGGAATGTCCGCGTGGCGTAGAAGGCTGCGGGTACAGGGTACCTCTGGAGAACGTCACCAGCGCTCGCTGTACCTGCTAGTGAAGGCAGTCGGGTTATTAGAAGACCTGTTCGACTGGACGGTGGTCCTTGACATGGAGACCTGTATGCAAGAGGTGCAAGAGCGTATAATCCCAGTGTATTTTTATCCATCGAAATAACTGTCATGCAGATGAGTATATTATGTACTTGTGTTTTGTTGTCATGCGAAGTGTATAGACAAGGTACTTTAAACACGGAGAAGCCGTGACAACTAAAAGATAACTTTAATCATTTTGTTTAAAAAAAAAAAAATCCCAGAACTACCAGGCCCTTGGATGAAGGTGCAAGGAAAAAAGAAAATGCTAACATAAAAAAATATATATATATACAGAGAGAGTATGAATTTTGTGAGTCAGCTGTATTTCAGTGCTTACAGAGAAGATAATACCCCACGTTTTTAGTGGGGGGTTTAAATAACAATCTCTAGAAGGATTTAAATATTATATCAGTCTACCAATGAGAGTATGAGTGGCGCCAAGGAATGCTGTTGTTGCATGTTAACCTATACACAGCTACATTGAGGTGGATTTCTCAATGTGCGTCCTCGAGGACCTTCTATTTAGTGATTTCATAGACGGTGTCCTGTCAGTGATGTTTGGTCACTTAGTTGATGAATCGTTTCCGTTCTACCTGTAAATACAGTATCAAATCCTTGACTGTTTGATCATACATGAACGACAGGTCTGTTGCAATGAAATCTCTCTCACTCTCTCTCAGGGGTCCTTCAGGACCTGTGTTGGGGAGAGCCCTAGCCGGACACGCGAGGGTCTGCGGTTAAGCCTACTGACGCTCGTGCGTTCTGCGTTTTGAGAACTGCGGCAGGAACGGAGTGCGTTTGTGTTGTGGGTACGGTTTATCTACAGAATCCATCTCCGAATCCGTGCACTTTAACCGAACGCAAGTCCTGACGGAGTGCTTATCGGCTCATGGAGGAAACTTGGCGGTTTGCCTTTATCTTTATTCATCCAGCACGTGAAACGTTGACTCTTGAGGCTTCGGCGCATTCCGTTTCATTCCGTATGTTGATGCATTTCCTTTTGAAACAGGAAGTCAGCAGCGTGACCTCATGCTGACTGATGCAACAGCCAGTAGCGTTCGTGATATGCCGCTCCCCAGCTGAAAGAAAACAAACCCGATTGGAGCTTAACTAAAAATGGAGTTTAACGAGAACTGGGGAGGATTCCTGACCAGCGTCTTGGCTTTAGTAACACCCTAGAAGACGAAATGACTTGTATCCGGGCGTACGTTTCAGCCGAGCTCGAGCATCAGCAGTGCTGACAGTGACCAGCAGTGTTGATAGTGACCACAGAGAGTCACAGGGTCATGGAGGCATCAGGCGTTGGGCATGGGGCATGGGGCATGGGGCGGCGGTGAGTGGTAGGATTATAGCTGAATAACTATCAATATTTGTGCATAATTCTCTCTAGGTAGGAACGTCTCTTAGAGCCACCGGTGTACGCCAAAAACCTTTCCCAAATGTGGGTTATATTCAGATATAGCGACTATATTATATATCGTATTTGGCGTCTATAATAATAAGGGACGCTCACACCAAGCTCTGAAACACGTTTTTGATTTCATCGCACTTTAATGTAAATGAGAGAAAACGAAAGCCTTCACGAGTGCCACCGTTTCCTGACTTACGCGCCGTCACGTCACGTGGCGTGTTCGTGGAAGGAAATCGCCCAGCGTAAGCTCTGCACAATATCCGTCGCTTCTCAACTACATCGCGTCATCCTTAATCAAAGGACAGGACAGTGCAACAACGCAAAACTGCTGAAAGTTTCCCATGAGCCACTCCGTCTGATTGTATGTCTAATGAATAATGTATTTATTAATAGTGAAATAAATTCCTCTAAGATATCGGCCATACCCACAAGCAGAAACGTCGTAAGGCTCGAAACACGAAGAACGCACAGCAGGTGGAACGCTCGACCGCCGGCCGTCGCGTGCCCGCCCAGGAGAGCCGACTTTAATGTTACTTGTTGGGGAGCATACTCTTCAGCATTGGTGCCTTATACTCCACATGCTTACACGCTGGCTGGTGCTTTGGATCAAAGTTTGGGTTCTTGTCTTTCCTTTATCTTTTTTTTTTTCCTCCTTCCAGGACTTTGTTAGGCATGCTTTCCTCGCACACCATTGCCTAATAATTTTTTTTTTTGTCGGACTTGCTCGGCGTCCTAAAGATAATATAGGTGTTTCGAACATTCTTAAGCTCCTCCTGACCCTCAGCTTTTCCCTGACTACTGACTCAATCTCTCCCTTCCTACGCTGTCACTAAAACGCATCTAAGCATCAGCCCACATGTAAAGTCAGACATGGGTTGGTAGCCTTGAAAACACGCTCTGCAGTCTTTTCACTGCTTTTTCACATGTCTGACTTTCAGAAGTGGCGAATGAGAATAGTTCGAGGGCTTGGTTTGCCCCAATTTTGACCCGTTGTCAGAATGTCCAGTCACAGCTCTAGATCTTGGCAGCAGTTTGTCCAGAGTCTGAATTCCTCATTCACAGGGTATGGCTAGCACGTCTCGTTTTCCCATCCATTCTTTGACCTTCCATAGCACTCGTCATTTTTTTCGTTTTCTTTCCATTATTTCATTACCATGTGCAATATAAAAAGTGCCAATGGTGGCATTATTATTATTATTATTATTATTACGTATATCAATTAAAAGACAAGCGTTAATATTTGAAAGCATGTGGCAGAATTCCACATTTTATTTTCCTGAGGTTTGAAAAGCCTTTTTTTGCACTTGTATATCTAAATAAATAAATAAGGTTTGGGTCTGGAAGAGAAGAAACCAAGCTTGATGAGCAAACTCCACCCAACCTGGATTAAAAAGCAACACAGAGCAGTTAGAGATCATGCATATGCTCCATGTGATGTTTCCATTTCTCTGAATGTGGGAAGGGAGGCGGAGCGGGCGTGGTGATAAATGTGGCACTCGTGTTTGGGCCTCTGGGTCGAGGCGTCACACACATGCATTCGTGCTCCTCAGTTGGTCTAATATTGTACGGGAAGGCTCGGATGAAGGTGTCTGGTGGACTCTTCTGTCGTCGGTGGTTGATGTCAGTAGCACATTGCTTTCCCAGCTGGAAAAAAAAAAAAATCTGTCTGACCAATCTTTGTTTGAAAAATTCTCTGAACAAGGAATGTCTAGTGCAATTTCTCTTTATTTTTCTTTTATCCTTTTGTTCTTTTCCTTTGCAAGAATGATTACTGAATAACACGTTTGGTGGTGATGCGTCAAATATAATTTATGTACATTTTACAAATTTTAAAATAAAAGAAATGTTAATTTACCCACGTCACTAAAAAAAAGAGTTTAATTTTCAACAAATGTGTGTTGTCGTGGTTCTTTCCCCCTCCCCCTACATGTTCTGATCAACCGTCCAACATTACTGACTCCAGTGAAGTTTCCTGCATTGAAATAAAACAGAAACATTTTTAATTCATTTATGATGAACGATCCCGAAGTGTGTGAGGAGGCGTTTCCAAAGTCGTTCGGTTTCCGTGGAGACGGTTTAACGGCTTGTCTGATGCAACATCTGTATAACTTTTTTTAATACTAAATGGAAATATAAAAGTAGATCCAGGTGCTGGATGCCGAGGCTTCCCAAGCAGAAATAAGAATCATTTAAATAAAACAACACATTTATTTAGGGAAAAAACATTGTTTTATCATTATTTATTAATATTTAATACATTTTTAATCAATTTAAAATTTTCTCATCATCAAACTGTTGGGAAAAAATGCTCTAAATACAGAGTATATATTTAAATTTATAATTGTCTTTTTAAATTAATTTAATTAAAATTAAGTTATTTCAAATTTAATTAAAAATATTGGTTTATGTCCCATTATCTTGCAAATAGATGAGAATAAAAATAATATGAATGTCCTTATTATTAATAATAATTATCAAATATTAATAATAATAATAATAATTATTATTATTATTATTATTATATACTTCTTTTCTAACACTGGGACTGATCATTAATAATCTGATATTTTTTTTATTTATAAACTACTAATCTTTTTTAATTGTTCTTTTATTATTATTTTAACTAAAGCACGTTACCCTTTTCTTTTACTCTTTCAATTAAAAATCACTTTTGTAAATATAATAAATAGAATAAAGTATAAATCGAATAAAAATCAATCCTAACTAAAGAGCGTCTCTTTAATCTGTAAGCGTTTCCAGTTATAAAAATACGTTTCTTTTTCAAATCCAGTTCCGATGTTTTCCGTTTGTTATGGGATCCATGGTCTAATGTTTTCTCTGATAACCAGTCCAACTGTTTTATTGCAAGTATCAACTTATATGTGAGATCTTTATTATTATTATTATTATTATTATTATTATTATTATTATATTGCATTGGATTGTAAGGCCAGTGACCAGAAATTTGACACAGAACAAAATTTAATTAAGTGCTCAACTGTGACAAAGTTTCTCCTCCTGCATCTCTGTGTAAATTCTGTGTCCTTCATCATTTGAAAATCTACTACATTTTTATCAGGACTGTTTCTCCAGGACGTACCACAGATCCGGAGAATTTGGAGGCCAAGTCAACACTTTGAACTCTTACATTTACTTTTACATTTATGGCATTTGGCAGACACCCTTATCCAGAGTGACTTACATTTATCTCATTTATACACCTGAGCAGTT
>JAOVYV010000019.1:11524096-11537367 GCA_025674545.1 Hassar affinis
AGAGGGAGAGGGAGGGAGAGAGAGAGAGAGAGAGAGAGAGAGAGAGAGAGAGAGAGAGAGAGAGAAAAGAAAAAAACAACACCCCCACACACATCTTTCTAGTAAGTCCTACAACTTATTAGAAACCCACGCGAGAAGGCCCGGAGGAACCCTGCCTCTCACCGGAGCGCACACGAGCGCGTGAAGCCGGTTGTTATTTGTTTTTTGTGCGCGCCGTGTTTGTGTGCTTCCGAAAATGCAGCGGCTCTGAAACAAAGGGACTCCGAGCGGCGTTCTGTGTTCACTGGAAGCACCACTGCTGCGGGTGAGCACCACCGAGCACCACCGAGCACACCGACACCGCGGTGGATTCCATCCGCCTGCACCCGCGCCTGCTTTCCGCCCGGCTTTTGTCAAGGTGTTGGCGAGCGGAGTTGCGTTTTTACTTCGGAGCTTTTTCACTTTCGGAGTGCTGACCGTAATGAGCTACGCGTGGTGTGTGTGTGTGTGTGTGTGTGCGCGTATGTGTGTGTGTGTGTTCCACAATGAGCGTGTCCATTTAATCCTGGAATTCTGTGCCATGCTGCTTTAATCCCGGTGTGTTTTAAAACTTAGGAATGCACAGAAAAGTAGTTGAACGGAACGATGACCTCATATATCTATAATCGTAAGGATTTATTGTGTTGTGACGTAACAGCTCAGCATATCACATCCGAGTAGGCGCTTAAGGAACTTTGTGAAGTCTCAAAACAAGCAAGTGGATAAATAATTAATAAAAAAACAGCACTGTGTTAAAGTGAGAGTAAAATATTGTGTAATGCTGTTCATTAAGGATGAGTCTTCAGTCTTTAAATGCTGTTTTTTGTGTTGTTATAATCCAGGGCTGAGGGCCTCTCTGGATGGAAAGATGGAAGCAGAGGGACAGTGGTGGAAAAGCCAGCTCGCCTCAGATATCCATCAGGCTCTGCGGATTAAGGTGAGCGTCCGCTGTACGTTTTTTTAACTCCTCTACTAAATGAACCCACAGTGAACCTGTTCATCATAATCATAAAGGCTTCAAAATGAGGCATGGGTCGCACTCTTAGGGTTCGGGATGAAACTCGGTGTCCCCCGTATCCCAAAGGGATCCGAGTAAAATCCGGATAAGACTCTCCCATTGACTAAAAAAAGAAATCGAAGACTTTCCGTTGTTCGTTTACGAGCACCCAGACTGCTGTAGAGCTGCAAGGTTGCTCATGTTGCCTGGGATTGGTCTGACTGCCATCTGTCTTTGAAGCAAAGGTGTGAAATTTTGCATGTCCTGTAGAAAAAAGGTTACGGAGTGGACAGCCGGGCTGCTTTATGCCTCACTAAAGGAACACCAGGCACTTCTCTTCTCTCATTGTCCGCACTGGGAATGTTACAAGCTGTGGATAAACTTCCTTGGAGTGCCGGAGATCTGTTCATGCAGTCCTGTAGAAAACATCAGAGAAAGAAAGGTGTTGTGTAATCAGTGCAGGCGTGTGTATGGGTTCTGTAAAGACCTTAATGCATAATTTAACAGGCATGCAGATGAATTAGGGAATGTGCTTGTTGTATATGAGAGCTGTGAGATTTCAGGAGCCTGTCAGCTGGGCTTGTGTTTCAGTTTACTGTGTGCCAAGAGCAGTGTGAAGGGTTTAGTGTGTGTGTGTGTGTGTGTGTGTGTGTGTTCTCAGTCTGGCCTGTTGTCCATAAAGTGGACATGTGCGTCGTTGTCTTATTGTCTGCCCTGTTTATGGGGGGGCTGTATTTCAGCCCCACATCCGGCTGGGAATGCAAAGTGGAAGTGGTCTGTTTGTACTTGATTTTGACTATTAACACATTTACCTACTGATACTTATTGTCTGAAACGCCAAACAAGGTCTTTCCTGTCACCTCTCAAGAAGAAAAAAAGTCCAGGTTAGGATGAGGAGCATGATATCCGCTGTAATTCCGGCTTGCGTGTTGGATTTTTTTTAAGTAGCTAGCTCTAGTGGCGTGTAAGCAAATCCGTGTTTATCTGTAAACAGACTTTCTATTTAACCTTCTCTCCGGTCTGTAAAACCGCCTCCGCCGTTCACTTCTATTGCACTTTCATAGAACTGAAGGAACAAGCCACAGAGGTTTAATACACACTCGGTCTTCAGACAATCAGCATACAGATGAATGTTTCCTTACACACATCTTTATCAAGAAGCTGAGATTTGGTCTTCATTGCTCTTTTATAAAACGAGTTCTCAGTCAAACCCCTCCGTACAGATCGAATTAAAGCGGCTGTTTGTAAGAAGTGAATGAAAACCTACACAAGGTTCATTGTTTGCCCCGGCAGTGTGCTGAATCAGAATAATCTGTCCTCTTGTGCGTATTATTCCGGAATGAAATGCAGAATTATGGACTTAATGGTTGCACAGATCAGCAGAAGTCGGCGTTCTGGTTTGCCATGCCTGACTGCGTGAACGTTTCCCCCCCTGCCAGCGCTGTCTTTTTATTGCCTTCTGCCTGTTTTCTGAATGTTCTGATTTAGCAGCTTGTCTGCACATGGCTGTAATGAGAAGCAGCCCTCTTTAAACGCTGTTTAATTCAACATGCCAGATCAGACTGACGGCTTTATTTACAGACGGGTATAAATGCTTCCAGCGAGCTCTGTAATAAGTCTGGTATGCGCACGATCGTCGGTGTTGGAGTGCTTATGCTCGTATCAGTCGAACAAGCCTCGAAGGGTTCACCATTACCTCGTTTTATGTGCTGCTTGAACGTGTGAAAAGCCCGTTCCTGGTCTCGCGCGCTCTGGAAGCAGCCGAGTGAAAACAAACATGACAAAGAACAGCGATTGATTGAACCGGTTTGGCTGGATGTACTTCCTCTAGTTTTGTATTTTATCCGCGAATTCTTCTCACTGAAGGGGTTTAATGTGGAGGAAGCCTGTCCGCGGTGCAGGGACGTGGATTTGCCCAGACTCATTGGGCATTCAGAGAGAACAGAGAGCAGCTGTAGGGTCGTCTAAATCGCGGACGGCCGAGACACAAAAAAAGGGCTGCTCGAGAGGGTCGAGGCTCAGCCCCTTACGCCTTGAGGGACAGATGGCTGGGAGACGTGGTGGCTGGGCCAGCAGAGGAACCAGTGCTCTTTCATACGGCCATTACAAAGCAGCCTGGTATGATGGAGAACGTCCGTCAGAGGCCCTCGGTCTTATTGACTTGCTTATATGTCGTGGGCGAGGATGTGTTGAGGGCTCACAACAAAATGACGCTTGTTGTGGACTAGGAAAAAAACATGCACCACAAACATGTACCGAAGACCTTACTGTGGTTTAAAACATGACTCTCAGAGGAGTTCCTTTATATATTTAAAATAAAGTTTATTATCCTTAATGACCATTCTTTGTTTATTAATAGGCTTAGATAAGATATTATATATTATATATATATATATTTGGACATTTCTGTACCATCAGCCGGCTCTAATTCCTTATTCTTATTCCCGTGTTCATCCTCAGGAGCTGAAGTTACCTACATACCATGCCCATTCGCCGCAGATCGGAATGAGGCGCTACTTCGCCGACCTTCTCGCCGTCCTCAGTAATCGCTACCAGTTGTGTCCCACGGCACGCCACCTGGCCGTCTACCTGCTCGACCTCTTTATGGACCATTATGACGTAGCCGTGAGACAACTTTACGTCATCGCCCTTTCCTGCCTTCTCCTAGCCAGTAAGTCTCAGTCTCATTTCAGCTTCGGTGCTCTCTTTATGAGCGTAACCCCGCACATGGCTGAACGCTGCTTTCTGATTTAGAGCACTGAGTTGTGGCCAGAGTTTATTAAAATGTTGAATTTTCAGAATAGTGATTATGTGTGTTGGAACGCCAGGCGCTCGGAGCTGCCTCACAGGCTCCTGCATTGTGCTCCAGGACAGCTGTGAAGTTAAGACCCAGTGGCCTTCACCAGACCCCCACAAACCCCCCCCCCAGTCTCCAAAGCAGCGTTAACACTTACAAATCAGGAAGGTTGCTTCCTTTTTCTCCCCCCGCCCCCAGGTTCAGGGTGTTGGTCGGGATGATTCAAGAATGTTGCACATGCAATGACACACACTGTGGTCTGATCTCATAATGAGATTTATTACTCAGGAAATCTGCAGGGTGAGCCAGCTGTGTATCGGCGTTCAAAACGGCGTGTTATCTGTAGCAGCCATGAGAAATGCGAAAATGAGGCAGATACACGGGGATAAGACCTGTGCGTGGGTTCTTCCCCTTCTGTGCATGTCTGGATGTTTGGCAGCAGCTTTAAATTTAGACAAACCGACCAAGCAGCGTTGTTATACTCTGTTATACTCCTGAAATAATAACTGACGAGTTTTTAAAGAGACGTGGGAACGTTATATGAAGTTGCATGGGAATTTTGTCAAGCCGTTCGTCCTCGGAGTTGAAATCCCGTCTCTAACTGGAATGATAATCGAACCGATGATTTCTATTTGTTAACTTCAGGTTTATGAGGTTTTTCTTTACCCCCGTCACCCCACTGAAGCCAAACCACAGTTACACAGAGTGTAAAATAAAACCGTGGAACCTTTTCACAATAGGCAGTTGCCCTTTAGGTTTATTTATTTATTATATATGACCGTATTACCGCCCGGTCGAAATGCTCAGATTGCGTGAACAGCAGATCCTCGAGTTTTTTATATGATGAGGTAAAGGAACGAGGGTTTGTTTTTAGCTGCTGTGAGTCTGAGAGATTCTGGGATGTTCCACGGCACTGAGAGCAGATAAAATGACTCCAGATGGTTCGGGTGGAATCGGCTTGGGCTGTATCTCCGCAACCTGTCAGTCACTGATTATTTTCTTATACCAGCCTTCCCCCCAGGTGTTTAATTCTTTACTTATAGTCGATCAGATATGAAAAGCTGCGTTGTTGTAAAACCTTTTCCGTTGCTCTTGTTGTCACCGTTTGGTAGAAACCCTGTATTATTGCACAGTCCTAAACTCTTTAACGAATGTCAGTGTTCTAGTGTCAGACGAAGCCCTGATTTTACCCGAGACGCTCTTCAGTTTGCTGTAAAGATGATTCAGGATCTTTGTTTCGTCCCTCTGTCATTCACAAAGGTGCTTGATTTCAGGAAGGGGGGGTGGTGGTGGTGGTGGTGGTGTTGGCTGGGAATTGGCACTGTGCAGACATTAATTAATTGCGCAGGACTGAATGAGTAATGACCTTGCTGATGCTCTGGGTTTAAAGTATCCCTCCTTTTTCCAACCCATTGATTCACACTGCTGCTGCTGCAGCCGTTATTGTTGCGTGGCTTTCAGGGAGACGGGCTTTAGAGGCCTGCTCCAGGCCAAACCCAGATGGAGAAAAAGCTTCATTTCCATTCAGGCCAACACATTATTTGTTTTGACAAATGGAACTGAATTGCTCACTTTGAATTGAACATTATGCCTCCCAGAATTCATTGTGTCTCTGATCTGTGGATCTTTTCGAGCCACGCCACTGTGTGCTTTAAAGGCGTTCACAAATCCTCTCTGCTTCTTCTTCATCTTTCCGAAATATTTAATGAATTTAGAAATAATCAACATCCAAGGTTTTTTTTTTTAAAGAATATATCTCTCGCACCTCCTTGACTAACGAGGCGTGCTGTTTGCCGTGAGGTGCGAGCTGTGTCTGTGCAGGCACAGAGCCTGGTGCTCGAGGGGAGTGGGGTCTGTGGTCAGCATTTCTCCAACGCCGCACTTTGGCTCTGAGTTCACACAGACAGGTGGTCGGGGAGGCTCGGTCCAATCGGTCCTGGGTCGTACCGCGCATGAGGTCCCCAGAAGGTGTTGGCTTGGGGTCAGTCGAGAGTCGGTAACATCAGGTGCTCGAGTATATCCCGACTACTGCTCTGGAGCTCCACGGGTCCGTGCGTCCTCTCGCTCAGCTCCGGTGTGGGTGGGAAGTAGAAGCGATGAAGCTGATGAATCAATACGGATAAACACTCTCCTAAATGAACATTTTTCAACTTTAACTCTAAACCTTACACACACACACTGGACATGCGTCACCACCAAGGGTTCAGAGGAGCATACAGGACAACAAACAAACCTACAGACACACCAGATACACATCAGATCAATGGAATTGGCTCTACATATAACTACATATAACTACATATAACTATCCCTCATATAACCAGAACCCAGTCACCCCCAATAATACACACACCTGTATGAAGGAAAGACTTTATATGGAATTATATCAGATCTTATGCAAGGACAACGAGACGCCGCCTTGACAGCTTGACCCTCTTGGTGGAAACACTTCGCTGCCCGGGTTCCTCCATGAAACCCTCAGCGAGAACAAAACAGCAGGACCGCATCCACCGCATCCACTGCATCCACCGCATCGCCAACAACTCTTCCTGTAAATCAGAAACTTGTTTTAAAAAACAAAACCTCGACACGCGTTCAGGACGAGTTGGACCTGCCGACTGATTACACACAGCAGTACTGAGTGCTCGCAGACTGTGTCCAGAACTGCTAAGACGATTTCAAAGAATTTCCTAGAAGCTGAAGTGGTGATGATGAATGAATGAATGAATGAATTGTTTAGTAGGGTTTGAAGAGTTTCCTATAAAACAAAGCACTACATTCGAGGTGCATGAAGGACACAAAGGTAAAATCATTAAAAATCATCTTCCCCTTCTATTCTAAACAGTTTTTTTTTTTCCAGGAAGATGTAGGCAGAAAAAAAATTAATTAGCCTTGAAGCAGGGCCGAAGCAAGCAGCAGATAATTACAGAACTAATGGACTGCTCTTAGAGCTGCTGTTTTGATGATAATGCTTGAGCAATGGCCATGGGCAGGTTTGGGGGACGCATGGATGCACTCTTGTGCCTGGTGTTATCAGCTGTGTGTGTGTGTGTGTGTGTGTGAGTGAGTGAGTGAGTGTGTGTGAGAGTGTGTGTGAGTGTGAGGGGGAGGAGAGCAGCTCACGGCTGAAAGCATACCAAATTTCCTCTCGTTCCTGGGACACACCAGGTTTGTTATGCTAACCAGTTTAAAGCTTGTCTCAGCACAACGTCTCTAAAAGGAGCGTCATTTTCTTTTAGACACAGCGGCGAGTAAAAGGCGCACACGCAGCAGTGTAACGTTTCTATAACCGTAATATGTCCCGACTGGAAAGAAAACTACTCCGGCGTCAGAACGTGGGGATAATGTGGCCGGTTTTTATTTATTGTTAGAAAGCAATGGAGAGTAGAACATCCATCCATCCAGGGTCATCTCTCTGTGTCCTCTCCTCCCTCCCTCCTTCTCTCCCTCCCTCGCTCCCTCACTCCCTCTCGCTCCCTCCTCCGGCCTGAGAGGAAGGGGGGAGGGCCGAGTAGCCTAAAGGGTCATGTTTGAACTGAAACACTCGGCAGGGTTCCTGATATTCAGATTAGTGTGACGGACGTTCCCCTGAGGTTTGATGCTAATGAAGGGAATTAATACAACACGGATAATTGAGGAAAAAAATTCCGTGTGTGCGAACTGTGTGTCTCTACAGACGCTGGAGACCCGTTATTTAAAACGCAAAAGGTCTAGGAATGTAAAACTGAGTTTAAATGCACACACACACACACACACACACACACGGGGTCATCGCTGGCGTAAATGCTGGTGTGTGAATTAAGAACCTGAAGAACCCTGACGTAAATGAATTCTTGCGTTTTGATGATTCACGGCGAATAAACCAGACCGCCCCGGTGTGTGCACGCTTTCTTTCATCTTCTAAAAGCACGCGCTTTTATTTTTTTAAGTTGGATCGAAGGTCTGCTAGCCGTGGTGTTGGAATTCTTCAAAGAATGCAGATGTGAGCACCACTCGTGGGGAATTTTATTGACCCCCTGCTCCTCGGCTCAGGTCCCTTTTATACCTGCTCCTGATCTCAAGACAGAGGCCCTGTGTGAGCGCACATGCATGAGCTGGAGGGGTCAGGGGTCGTGCTGCCTTTATTATTGTGGCATCTAAATGCAGGGGAAGTAATACAGGAGACTGGGAGTTTGCAGTAAAGATATTAACACCTAGCACAAAAGGTGGAGGGAGAGACAGAGAGAGAGAGAGAGGGAGAAGGAGGGGTGGGGTATAAAGTCAGGGAAAGGAATTCCGTTTAAATCGGTGCTCACTGCTGGGGTGGGTGGCGCATGCAAGATATTATGACTTGGACATTTTGAAAATGTTGGATTGCACGTTTATTATTTTATTTATAGAAAAACGATCTGCTAAAGACCGGACTTCCCTGGAGTCACCGGAGTCTTTTAGAGAACTTTCACAGCTGTGTGACCTGCACTGAAACAGACCCTAGAAGAAATATACATATACATTTACGGCATTTGGCAGACACCCTTATCCAGAGTGACTTTCATTAATCTCATTTATACAGCAGGTGAGGGTTAAGGGCCTTGCTCAAGGGCCCAACAGTGGCAGCTTGGTGGTGCTGGGGCTTGAACCCCCAAACTTCCAGTCAGTAACCCAACACCTTAACCACTGAGCCACTCCAGAGCTTTATAGCAAACTTAATATCCCGTTTCCGTGTCTGCCTTGTTTAAAGCCACGGCCACATCTCGTTTTCCTTTTCTCCTACATGCGCTGAATGTTTACGTGGTTTGTAGCTTTCCCAGTCACTGTACAGACAGCGTTTAAATTCCCACCATTGCATCATGTAGACCAGTACAGCTTCCCAGCACCACCACCGCTCCTCACATTAAAGGCGTTTTCCGAAATGCTCCGTCTGCTCTGGGTCTCGGTGTCAAATTCACGCCTTTCACGTCTGCTCACATCTTTAAACGCAGCCTTATCTGGTGGTCGCGGCTTTACTTGAAAGCAGAACCTGCGCAGGCATCCTGCGTTTCATAAACACACTCTGGAATGTGGAAGGAATGGGAGATCTGGGCTGTAGTCTGTGGGATAATTACTTGTTCAGGCTGGCAGACGGACATCTCCGAGACTGTGACGCCTGAAACGCCGGCAGTGAAATGAGTTTCAGGTCTCCCAGCAAGTTAACACAAATGGGTTGGTTTTCCACAGATCTTACTGGTAATGTGGTGAGGTGAAAAAAAGAAACCAGTTCATCACTCCCATCCTTCGTTTTTTTTGGATAGCACTTTAATAAGGGGCACTGTAGCAGAAACTGTAGCGAGCAAAGCTGGAAGGGTCAGTGGCAATGGAGACCACCCTGAGGAACCTTGAGAGGAACCGGACTACTAATCCGTTTCTGGACAGCCAGTGTTGCTCTGATTGACTGTATGTGAGAGACTGTGTGCTGCCCCTCCCACCCTCAGGGCACGGCCAGTTTTGCTCTCTCGACTTCCAGCTGTGGACAGCTGTAGCATCACTCAGACTCAAACTAGTCTCCGGGTGATGGGGTGAACGCTTTGGTGTTCCGTCCACTGAATAAACTCGCTGTTATTCCTGTCCTCCTTTGTTGTTTTAACTCCCTACCAGTCTTTTCCAGATATGATAGTGGCTCAAGTCTGAGATGAAGGTATCAGATGTTTGTGTGCTGGAATGATATTCTGATTAAACTGAAAAATGACCTCCTCTCTGTTTCTTAACTGTAAACTTTCCTCCCTACTTCCCACGTGTCTATGTGTAGGTAAATTCGAGGAGAAAGAGGACCGTGTGCCTAAGCTAGAGCAGCTGAACACCCTGGGCTTCATGTGCAGCCTCAACCTGGCCCTGAACAAGCGCGACCTCATCAAAATGGAGCTGCTGCTGCTGGAGACCTTCAGCTGGAACCTGTGCATGCCCACGCCAGCTCACTTCATCGACTACTACCTCCACGCCGCCGTGCAGGAAGGTGACCTGCACAACGGCTGGCCACTGACCTCGCTGTCCAAGACCAAAGCCTTCATGGACAAATACACACACTACTTCCTGGAGATTTCCCTGCAAGGTGAATTTTACAGATACTCGTGTTAACGTGGATAAGCGTCAGCGCTCTTTTGTAAATGTTTCTCTTAAATTTTCTTATAAATATTCGAATAGTCGTTATGGTTAGACGGCACAGAGCCCGTGACCTTCACCCACCCAACCCAGTGCTTGTTTCTGTCCCAGATCATGCTTTCTTGAGCTTCAGACCCTCTCAGGTGGCAGCTGCCTGCATCGCCGCTTCACGCATTTGCCTGCAGATTTCCCCGAGCTGGACCACCGTGCTCCACCTGCTCACAGGATATTCCTGGGACCACCTAACCCAGTGCATCCAGCTCATGCTGCTGTAAGAACGTGCCCAATGTTAAATCATAGCAAAGCCATCAGTACAGAGAGCATGCAGAGAGCACAGACAGTGAACAATACAATGAGAGAGATGTAAAAATAAAAGAAGTGATAGTAACAGTATGTAGTAAATAGTAAACGTGTGTCTGTGTCTCCCTTCTTAACTTTTCTGATTGTTGGTGCCTTTTCTGCAGTGCACACGACAATGATGTGAAAGAAGCCAACAAGTCCAAGTCGTCGCCCTCGTCCGGTCAGACTGCACCGCCTCAGGCTCACGTCTCGCCCGGCCCCGCTGCCGCGGCCCTCCAAAGACACCCTGCATCCACCTCGCAGCCGCTTCTCCTCCAGCCTGGCAGCTACCCGCCGCTCTCGCAGCACTCCCCTGCTCTGGCGCAGCTGCACATGCTGGCCGAGTGCCAGGCCATGGGTGCGGTGAGCACGCGGGAATACCTCCAGCCTCACCAGGCTAGCCTGCTCTCTTCCACCATGCCGACCGCGTCGTTCCCGTCTTTCCCGAGTCTGGCGTCAGGGCTGTGCGGCTTACCCTTGCAGGGACCCCTGTCCGTACAGGTGGGCATGGCGGCAGAACCGCGTCCGTGCATGGGCCTGGCTTACGCGAACAGCTACCTGGGATCACACCACAGTTTCACAGCTGGATGTTTCGACAGGTGACGCCAGGAGAGGGAGGGCAGACCGAACTCGGGGCGCCCGCTGTCCTCCTCCCTCCTCTCCGCCTCCCCGGCGCCGTCCACCCTCAGCCAGAGGCACAGAC
Source organism: Hassar affinis (assembly GCA_025674545.1). Lineage (NCBI taxonomy): Eukaryota > Metazoa > Chordata > Actinopteri > Siluriformes > Doradidae > Hassar > Hassar affinis. The sequence goes on from JAOVYV010000019.1 coordinate 11,535,065, forward strand.
TTTCTAAACAGAAGGCCCACGGCCGAACAGATCCATCAAAAGTCATAGTATTAAGTTGAAACGAGCTCAAACGTGGACTTTTTTTCCTTTTAAACACCTAGGTGCCTGTTGCTCTGCCCGTTTTGAGAAAAGACGACTACAGCATGCCCGCGTACGTCTTTTGGGCTAATTCGTTTTGAGAACGTGATGGGAGGAGAGTAGAACGCCAGCGCTGCGAGATACGATTATCAGACACTAAGAAACGTCCCACAGGAGCATTTCATTTCCGTACAAAGCCTTAAGAAGAAAAATGGTGGAGATCGGGTTCCCAAACTAAAGTTTTACTATTTTTTCTTTCTTTTTTTTTAAAATGAGGCGTCCTTGAAATTTCACACTGGAATTACTGTGTCGTCCTTGATGCTGCTGCCTTAAAAGTCAGACGCTGGCTTTATGACCAAGAAACCTGTCTCGCTTACGGTATCGTTTACAATGACTTAAAAAAAAAAAAAAACATATCAGGGATGCACAGATTACTTGAAAGAAAAAAAATACATGCCATTGAGAGAAAAAATCCCAGCAGATGTTTGTATGAAGTGGATAATTTGTAAGTGTGTTTGTATTTGATCTGCTTTAAAGGTGAGCGTGTCTGTAAGGAAGGTTACTTGCAGCTTTTGGTTCAGAGCCCCATGCCTCCGGCCTTCCTGCAGGCAGATGGAGGGGAAACCCCAGGGGAATGAGGCATCTGTCCTGTCGCCTCTGTAGCTCACGCTGGAGGAGGAAGCTGAGCTTTACAAGCTGCTTACCCTGGGAGGGGAAGGGAAGGGAGGGGAGGGGAGGGGAATGGGGTTACTCCTTGGTTCATCCATGTTAAGCTCTCTGCCATAGAAAGATGACTTCATTGTCTTTTACCTCATCCTTTTAGTTGCTGTGGTGCATGCAGATTACCTCACACTACTGCTGTGCTGAACGGCGGCCGGTCGTTCTCCAGGGCTAGGACACCGTGGATGCGTTTAGTCATATTCGGTCGATTTAGACCAGATTATTTACCATTACATAATACTACTGATCCGTCGGTTATGGGAAGACCCAGTTACGCACACATGGCTGAGCTTAATGACACTGTGATGGCTATAGACAGCAGAGATTATTTGTTCTTGTTTTTTATTTTCAGTTCCATCCCAAACCGTCGTCGTGCAGAACACTAAAGATTAGACTAGCGCTCAAGCCGAGTCTCAGGGTTCGGTGGGTTTTACAGGGATATCGACTGCACGATAAAATCAACCAGCAGCAAGACCAAAGTGTCTGCTTCACGTCCTGCTAAACTATAAGCTTTTTAACCACTTCACTGGACTTCGGATCCAAATCATCCTCTGATCGTCCTGAGTCTTGAACTACCTCAATGTATGCCATTGTTTTTATTCTACTCTGATTTCCGTTTTTATTTTACGATGATCTTCTTTCCGACTGGTCATGAGCTTCAGGATTTTTTTTTTAACCCCAGAACATTTTATTGCTTGTTTATATATATATACATACATATACACATGCGGGACAAATTAAAGGAAAAACCGATTTCTATCCTGATAGCATCCCCAGTGCATGACGGCTCTCTGAAAATAAAAAGCATGTAAATCATATGCAGTGGCCTTCACACTCATGACATCCCAACCAGTCGTAAAGCTGTTGGAGAGCTTTTGGAGGCGTGTCATCATTAAAACCCAGACTGATTGATAATCCTTAGGAGGAAGAGCCTCCATCATCATCATCATCATCATCTTCATCAGTTCAGTTCAGTCGCAGAGATTTGAATCTGTTCCGGCGGACCGCTCCAGCCGGACACCCTTTATTAACAGGGGTTTTTCCTTTAATTTGTCCCCCGTCTATGTAATCTTTTATGTTGACGTCTCGTTAGGTAGGTAGATGAGTTGTGTTCACTGTAACGGATATAGGCACTGTTCATTGTATTTCAGTGAAGCTTCTGTGTGTGCAATACGTAACCATTCATTCATCTGTTACTGTACGTAGGTCTGTTACTCTGATTTTTTTTTTCCACTGCATTATTATTATTATTATTTTTGTTCTAATTTAGCCGTAGTGTCTTTTTTTTTTTTTTTTTTTTAAACATATTACTGCTGGAAGGCAGTGATTTTTTTTTTTATTGTCCACCAAGAAAATGTTGCACATTGCAACCCATGTCTGCTAAATCTAGACATTTAGTAGACCAGTGAGTACTGATAGAGTTCGTTCAGTGGTCTATGGGTTTATTTAAAAGCCTGTATTTGTGTAGGAGATTGAGGCCAGTGGGTATGAGGGTGGGGGGGTGT